>QJNS01000037.1:0-402823 GCA_004154925.1 Monosporascus cannonballus | reverse complement strand
CCCCCCCCCCGCGGGCGGATGATGATCATGTAGGTATGTATTGCCGCCGCCGCTTGCTCAGCCCCGCCAACGATGATACCATGTAAACAATGGCAGTGCTACCATGGCGGGACCCGCAGCTCGCTCTATGACATTGGCATAGCAAGCCCGGAACAGAATGCGATCCGACGGGAGAAACACGGTATGTCGCTTGACGCGCCGGCTGCTGATTGGATCTCCTCCGCCTGCCTCTCTCGCTCTTTTCTCTCTCGCTCTCATATTTCTCCACTTGGACTTAGCCTTGCTTGCTTTTTGAGATATGATGGTTGTTTGCTGGGTTGCTCGCTGGTTGCTTGGCTTTGGCTTTTAAAGTGGCTGCTTCGTCGCGAACACTCACTCCCATGATGGGCTAGGAGAAGCGCTATCGGCAAGGCGTATTCGCGCGTGGGTGGATATTGCAATGAAGGAGTGCGTCATATTGGAGGAGAACATGACACGAACAGTATATAAAAGACCGAGAGACCAAGAGAGAGAAGGGAGTGGAAGGAAAGGAAAGCAAACGGCCGGAAAAAAAAAACCAGAATTTGGACTTACGCCGGGCCGGGACCCTCAGTTGTGATGATGGGTTTTAAACCTTCCTTCTTGCGCTTCTTATTTAACGTTGACAGTGCGGCGGCGGCGGGTGACGATGTCGGGGTTGAGTTCGCGCCATTTCCGTTGGCGCCGGCCATCATGGGCGGGACGGTTGACGATTGAGATGGCAGGGGTGGATATTGTTGTAATTGAGGTCTCGTCAACGGCTGCGACTTCAGTTGTTGTTGTTCCGGTTGCGCCTGTTGCGCATGGGCGGTGGCGCCCGTCGACGATGCCTGCTCATTTGCGCCGTTCATTTTTTTTTTTCGTGCCTATCGTATCGTTTATCTTGTCGCAAGATTTCCGCAATTGGGTTTGCAGTCAGGACGCAGCAGAGCAGAACTCTAAAGGGGTTCGGGTAAGAGATGCGACAGGCTTGACCTCCTTTTTCTCGTGCCCTTTTAAGATTGGACAGCAAGTGGACGGGAGCTTGTTCGGTCGGGGGAATATGAGTGAGTAGCTCAACAAGTCAGGTCCCTATGCGTTGAATGCGACTGGCCGACTTACTTGCAGCGACACGCTGTCGGTCGGTCCGCGCTCTAGCAGTAGTAACCCCTGCGGATGATGGATTCCCTTTACGGGAAGGATGGCGAGAATTTCTAGATAGAGATGCTGTAATCTCTCTAATCATACATGTCAATAAACAATAGGATCACGAAACACGACGATGGGACGATGGGAGAAAAAGAAGCAGTATCTATCTAGGTCAGTCAGGTAGTCGGAAGAATGAGATGGCGTGCAGTTCCCCGCCCCTCTCTTCCTTGAAGCCTAAGGATATTGTACCTGCTAAGGCGATTCCCAGATCGGGGCTGCATTGGTACGATGAGAACGTCATGGGCCGGGCAGGCCAGTTGAGGGCGGGATGGCGATGGCGCCAATAATATTAAGCCTCCCCTCCCCGAGTTCCCATGATGTGGGGCACCTCGAGTGCGTCTGATAGACCCTTTTAGCTCCAGTATGGAGCACAGTACTTTACTGTATGTACCTGTGTGGAATATTAAAGATATGTATGGCTGGTGCGACACCTCGAAGGTGTTCAGCCACTCACTCATCATTCCCTCGGTCACCCACCCACACAATATTGTGCCTGTACACGGGGCCATTCAATACCAGTTCTCTGTGTAGAAGGGTCTTAACTATTTGCGTGTACCCAAGCCAAGGGCATATTAAGAACGATGCATTATGCGGGGGCGCGTGGAACGCGACATGCATATACCTCCTACTTGTAATGTAAGTGCCGACTGACTCGTTGATTGCGGCTTGCGGTGGCCTACCTAAATCGGTAATTTGATGGATATGAACGCCGTTAAGTTTTGATAGGTCCAATTAAAAACCTACTACAGCTGCATTAGAACATCCCGAAAGGCTTTAACATAGAATATAAAGGAATACGAGGTAGAATGAGATTTCACTTGGTTAAAAATACCCGCTCTGGGAGATTACGACGGCTATCAGACGAACCCGGCTGCGAGCGTCCATCAATGCTGATATTATATGCCTTCGTAGTGTTAGTCTTGTATTCCATCAGTCCCTTTGCTACCTACTTTACGAATCTATATCTCTATCTTTCATACTCGAGCATCTGGGGGTTCTTGGACGGTGCTCGGGACCGTAGCATTTGTTCTCTCTCCCATGTTCTTCTATACCTCGTCCGAAACAGGATGGCTTGATGGCCGGGTTGCTGCTTCGAGAAACCGATGGAGGACTCGGCTGCAGCGTCCCGAAATAGATATGACCTCACAAACAAAAGCTTCGTAACACAGAGATGCACACGCAGCCATAGCTAAGTCGCGAAGAGCCATTACACCGTATACGCATGTCTCTGCCTTCACCTGAAACTCCCCAGATCTGCATCGCTCGCGGACGCGAAGTGCATGCTTGCAAGAACACTAAATAACCGCATGACAGCATTGTTAGCACAGGTTACCGGGACTTCCTAGGCTTCCTGGCATTTGGGAATCCCTCGTGAACCACCCGGTCTCATCTGATCTTCGAGACGGTTTGTTCAGTCCCCGCTCGGTCTAATCGGGCAATCCGAGAAGACCATCCCAGCTTGCCTTATTAATCAGAAGCAGCCCTGGCGAGCCGTTCCGATCCGTTTTCGGGGTCGACACGCGGGAATCCCTGCCTTACCGTTGCGGTTCCCAACTAGCGTCATTGTGCCGACGATTGTTTCGTCGATTGCGACCCCAGATATCCAGTACAATGTTAAGCAGGGCATATGTATGGGTGACCGGGGATGAGATTGGCCGTCCACACGAACGGATTTTATACTACGCGTCTAGGCAGATGCTACGCCACCATCGTTTCCAAGCTCCCCGGTCCAAGGTGGGCGGCATTGTCTCACAAGTGCCGAGGAAATTCAGGGTCCAATCCGTTGTCACAAGCTCCGGGTTCGCAATCTACCACCCGCTCACAAGAATAATATCTCCAGCGCATGTGTTACCCAAGGTCAGGTATCAACTGAATACGGACCGCAGCGTATCTCGAATGCGCCTCTTCTAGTGCAGCGAATCTCGCGGGCCGTTTTCGTGCAAACTTATTCATATCATGCGTCCCCAAGCCGCCAAGCGGCCGACTTGGGAGGCGCAATTGCGTCATCGGCCCCACTATCGTCCTGTGAGATGCATCCCCTGTTGAGCCCCCACTTCAGATGTGAAGATATGTCCCTCGCCGAATTACTAAGCAGCGAACTGATCATCAGCGGGAGAAAACCCTGTCCTTCTGATACCTGTAAGTTACCCTGGAACAAGCACTCGAAGGGGAAGTCAACGACGTAGCTAGTGAACTTATATGGATATCAGTAGATCGATTGAGGGACTAGTCAGCTTGATATTGCTTGGGATCTGCAAGAGGAGTCGTTACAGGCTGAAGGCCCGGTTTTGTTTAAGGTAAGTCATGTTAACAATTGGTTGTGACTGAACAGTTTGCACAGATAATGTGGGTCGTATTATCCCTATTCTACCCCTATTTCCATAACAGAAGCTTGGCGTAGGTTACGCCCCTAAATAGAGATTCGCGATTTTTGGTATTTATTTTCCACGTTGACAGACCCAGGGTTTCTACTGTGCTTTCGCGCTATTTTTATCTCATCCTTCCTTTCTTTCTTAAAGACACCTTTATGGCCAGATATAGTACAGGGTTATCGACACATCACCACGATGACGTACTAGCCAGTTATTCCATAAAAATGGTAGACCTATAATTAGTACTCTCATATTGTTTGTAGATAATTGGTTCAGCGGTGTCGTTTCGGGAGGTACGGCGCCGTCATGTTACTCGACGTCAATGCGATTCGACCGGGCGGCTTCATCCCGCCTTGCCGATTTCCTGGATGGTAGCACAGGGGCGGTAATCATGCCTTAGGAATTGATACCCGACAGATATCACCTGCCGGCCAAGAACGCCCGCGTGCAGCCCGACGTCAGTTAAATGTATGCGTAAAGATCTTTATATGCTTGCAAAAGAAATTTTCGGGGGACGAAAAACTGTTGTTGATCTATGTTATTACTGCTCATCTATACGAGCGGAACATTAACCTTTCCTATGCGCGCGTCGTGTAGCTCCCCGCATATCTCGTGGCCATCGCCGTCTCCAAAATCAAGCGCAAGAGGGCGGAGAAGGAGCGGGAGCGCACCGCGCGCGCCGACATCGAAAGCGGCGCCGCCGGTCGGAGGTGGCGCAGACGGCAGCGGGTGGAGCGGCTCCCCCAGAAACACGAAGTGGCCGAGCAGCGGCGGGAGGTTTCGCAGGCTTAGCGAGGCCGCGGAGAGCCGCCGCAACAAGCCACCCCGTCCGCCGGGCCCGGAGCTGGGTAGGGTTGCCGCCGCGTTCCGAGGAAATGCAGCGGTGCAGGAGGCTGGGGAAGCGGCTGGGCGGCATCTGGAAATGCCGTACGGGAATATGCTGGATGCTGGATATATGAGGGCTTATGTAGGAGAGTTGCTTTTGCGTCCGTCTAGAAAGGATAAAGACATTTTAATTAGCTACGCGCTCCAGCCGGCTTTTTTTTTTTTTTTTTTTTTGTCCAGCCAGGGTTTTTCTTGCTGGTAATCATGCCATTACCAAGTACGGCACTTCACTTTAATAGACCTGTGAATCCGTATGAAATTGAACCCTGCGAATGACAGAACGTATTAGATTATGGCAAAACGTCAGGCGCTCAACCTGTATATTGATCAAGCGTTATTTGGTTATATCTATTCTCGCAGAACGGTATTCATATCTGGCGAAACTCTTCAAGAGGCTCAAGTTGAGATTTCCCCATCAATGACTACCTAAATCAAGCGTATGTTAGCGTGAGGAGGATGTTATATGTCGGACTAGACTCACGAGATATAGTACTGTAAATGAAGGCGGGAGGGTGAGAATAAGGCACCGCAGCCACCAGTTTTGACAACAAATCCAATCTAGCGGTTAGCGCTGCGATCTTCCTCCCATAAGCAGATCCCGTTTCGTGTCCGGGTCCGACGGCCGGGACTCGAAAATGGCAGCATTGTCGCCTTAAATGGTGCATTGACGTCATCCACCATCGTATCGATACCCAGCCCAGTCTCGGAAAATTACATAGGCAAATAAGAGCTTGTACTATAAGCCATTCGATCGCCCGCCTTTCGGAACCCGGGATCTCGACAACAAGAATGTTCTGAGTGGTTTGGCAGGCCGGGAGTCGTCTTCTATATCCCGAGTATAATCGTATTGTGTATTTTTTACGAATGCTCCTGTCTTCTGCTTTTGCGGCCTTTCCAAAGCTCTGACAGGACCCAGGTCAGGGTGGTAAAGATCCCCGTCGTTATCAACCAGCTGAGGAATGCTATGAGGGACCAGGAATACGTCTGACCCGGCTCTAGGTCTGGTTGGAACTTTACTATATCCGTGCCGAAGATTGTCTAAATGATAGGGAAGAATATCAGTAGGGGCGGGGAGACAGGAAAACGAACGCGGTCGTACTGACAGATATGATGGATACCGGCAGGTAAATGAAGGCGATCTTCTGTAATAGGCTCATTGTAACAGTTTCCTCGTACATGCGGTAGTTGGTCTGGTTTTGAAGAACTTTCGAGATCCGAGGGGATCGGCGTCAGCTGCATTGACTCCGAAAGGCACCTCGGAGATATGTTGAACTTACGAAACTCTCGCGACGATTCACCGTTGCTGCAAGCGCCTCCGCAGGATTGGCGATACCTTCGACCTCAAGAATGAACCCTTTCGGTTCACGGAGGAAACGTACGATTTCTGCTCTGCACTGCTCCTTCCAGCCGATGCAGTCGAGCTTCTCCATCTCAGGAAGAAATTGAATCTCGTAGAACTCTGCAAGTGACTTCAATACTTTATAGTTACTTGAGAGACAGCTTTGGAGCTCCTCCGTGAGATCCATCATAATGTACAGTAATTGCAGGTCCAGCTCGTGTACTTGCACCGCCTGAACCTGCATGTACTTGTTTGTCTAAGACATTGTCAGCTTTTGTGTTTCTACGTGAACCTTTTGAGATATGGACACACTAGTCGCTGGAGATTGTCGTCTATATCTTGCATGCAGTCCGAGAAATACTCGACAGACCAGGCGGCGAGCTTCAAATGGATGTCAAGGGACATTGAGAAACAAGACTGCGGCGTAAGAAACTTTCCTTCGCGGTGCTGCTTATTCATATAGTCTCTGAATTCTGGTGTCCATATATTGCTTTTGCTTTTCTCCGTCAGAGGGACGGATTTCCCGCCTGGCGTAACCGGTGCCGTTATGATCCACAACATCGTTCCCATTTCCGGGTCAAACTGATGATGAACCGACGCCCGCGGCCGAACCCACCGCTTGACCGCTCTTGGGGCTGTGTCTTGTTCCGTACGTTCCCAGCTAGGAGATTGAAATGCCTCTCGCCGGTTGTCTTGGACTGTCCCGAGAGTGTAGCACAATTGGATACGACGCCCACTTCGACCAAGTGCTTGTGATCTTGTTTGCCTGGTTGTAGTCAAACTACTTTCCCCGCGGAATCCTCCGAAGCTCACGTCAGTTGCTCCAGTCTTCGAGCCAAAGAATGTGATGAAATTCAGATAGCATGAGGAGACCTGGTGGTATGTCAAGATACGCAGGAGCATGGATTTTGTGAGACTGAGGCGGCGAGCTTCCGGATGGGGTGTTTCGATCAGACTACGCGCTTCTGTTAATATCAATTGCAATTCACCTCTGGAAATCTAACCCACATCAACCGGCACTTAGGATCAGGTTTTAGTGAGGGTAGTTGCAATGGAGACGGCGGCCCCGGGACTTTCTCACCAAAGTACTCCCGCAGGCTCTCCTCGTTTACGATGTTACAGTTGAATTGGCTTGAAGGCAATTAGGACAGTGACGGATAGGGGCGGATATAGTGCCAGACCTTTTGAGTCGTCCCCGAAGTCACGGAGGGGAACAAGGATGAAAGACTCGTCTTCATTGCTATTGATGCTGTCATAGAAAAGGGCACCCCTGGCTAGGGTCTTCGGGTGATTGTTATTCCCTTCCGGAGCCCTATATCAGTGGATCGCCCACAACAAATGGGATCAACGCTTCCTAGCTTGAGACAAGTCAATATATCCTCAAGAGCTGTGCACCTGATCCTTAGTAAGTGTGACAGATGCGAAATAAGCCCTTTTGGTGTTTTTCCAGTTCTGCCTTGTATCTATGAGACCTATGTCGGTTTTCGTCCTCTAAAAGGTTCCCAGGATACTCGCTGAAGCGGCTATAGCTTTCGATAAACTGCTGGGCTCCATCCATTTTGAAAGAGGACTGTAGTAATTGTCGATTACAAGTCCCTGCGGTACTGGTTTACAAGATAATATAACAAGTACGAAAGCAGAACTCCCCCATTTTTATCTCTTAATCATCCCAATCAATAAATAGCCGCCGGGTTGTGTGGTACTCCGCATGAGCAAGTTGCCCCATCCAGGCATTCATCGCAGGGTTAGCTGCATGACCCCCGAAAAACATGTATGTATAAATACATCAAATTACGGTTCAAACAAACACTGTATGACCAGGTCCACATGTCGCTCTGCACTTGCTTAAATGCTCATACTAACAGTGCCAATTTTCACAGGCTTGGTAAGCCCATGATTTAAGTCTTGGGTGTCAACTCGCGGTCGAAGCTTCTCCCATCCCTCAGTCGATCGATCTCTTCTCTTTGGCTCTATGACTGTAATAATTAGCACCACATCTCATACGCACCATTCGAATATGATCACTATATGCTCATTCAGGCCGCGATAGGGTTAGTATGGCATTCATCCCAGGAGGTTATGTGGGGCTGCCTTACTAGCATCTCATCAAGGACTAGCCATATTATGCATATTTTTGGAAGAGTGATGTTCGGATTGAAACTGAAATGGGCAGCAGGGTAGGTATAGTATATGATAGCTGCTTGCAGGCGATAGGGCGTTAATCATAACAATTTTCTGGAGGTACCTGTTACTTAGTTGCCTCAATAAGGAAATGGTGCGAATTTGTTGTATTTTTATTGGCTCAACTTGTGACGATTAGCGAAACTAGGACCCACGGCTGGAGAATTATGCGACTAACACCTCAGTAAAATGATATTAATGGCTGGGCCACTCTATCTTCTCATCGGAATAGTGAACAACCCCCGTTGAAGGATTTCTGGGCCCTGGTTAAAGGCGCAACTGAGCCTGGCTGGGGCGCGGGTGGATCAATTTACGTCCAGTCCCCCCCCCCAAAATGCGACAACACTTCAACGCGGCTAGACCACAGATGTAGCCTCGGAAGCCGCCATTGACGGCTTGGACATTTGACTACTATTCGCGAAACAAGCAAATAGTCAGCAGGCTACTACCCTACCATTGATATCTGCCATCTTGCACAATGACTGGTGAAAGATATCGAGGAATCACGGTTAGGAGACGCTTGCGCGGTGGCACGGTCCAACTTGGTATGGTTCAGAGACAGAACTAAACATGGGAGACAGGATACGTTCTTTTGGTTGTTCCCAGAGGCGTTTCAACAGAAGATCCCACTCATAGGTGCGTTCTGATATACTTGATCAGCGCTTCGGTTTCTCTTAGGTCATAAACTCCCTGTCGCTATGGCTTCCTCCTCTGCGCCGCATTGTCCACAGTGACATCCACTTGGCATCTGCATCATCTGCTATTGCAGCGTGGAAGGGGTGTTGGTCCAATCAATGTTCTACTGTCTCCTTCTTAACATGGCTACTGTCAAATTCATCTAACGCTTGGTTCAGATCCGGAGAGCGTTAGCATTTGGGGAGGCTTCAGTTGTCAGGAATGTTCCTACCGTGAAATGACACGCCAAGCGATGGCTGCAGAGAGAACCCGGAAATATACTCGTTGATTAGAACGGGATGGCTGGTTTTGGTATGGTGTGCATGTAGGGGTATCAACTTGATGGCCTTTCTCCCCACGATCCATGGCCTCATCACAGTACTGGCGGACTAGTTGCTACATTATGAATGTGTTTGGAAACATGACGGCGCCATTATAAGTACCTACCTTCAACCAGTTCTTTTCACACACACTTGACGGCTTATCACCAACCAGGATTTCGAGCTATTCCAGGATACACGAGTCCATCTTCTTTCACCTTGACCCCGTCTTCGCATGTATCATCAGGTCAGTTGTCAGGCGCCTTCTCATCATACAGGCTGGACTTTTGGCGAGGGCGGTAGTAGAGAAGAGTCGCAGGGAAGGAAGGGTAGATCGCCTTGGCCGAGAATCCTCCAGGAAGGATTTGCGCCGAGAGCAGTGGGCGCGCGAAACGAGACTTTTGGTGACGTCAATCATCGTGGATTGAAGGAATGTTGTCGATGATGTGAGAGAAAAATAGCAGTAAAGGCAGCATATTGATGGCGAGACGTAGTATCTGGTAATAAATAGGGGGAGGGGATGTTAGGTTGATATTGTTATTTGAATGCTTGCATCTTTGACGATAGGGTTGCTTCTACCAAACCGATTGGTCGCTCTCGACAAGGAAAAGCGGGGCAGGTTGGCTCGTATATAACGTTCATAGAACTGCCCTCTCTACAGTGCGTAACTACAGTTACGATGCCGATAAATTAGGGACCTTTATAACAGTAGGGAATCGTGTTTTTAATGCGATATAATTACAATACCGTACCCTTCGAAATGGTACCGTATTGAATTGACTCTAGTCTTGGCCCTTCCGACCCTCATTTGGATGGATATAGGGAGCGGGCTTCCCAAAACGTGTCATACCTCTCATTACATTCAGGTACTCACACCCTTTGCACCGCTAAGTGTCAGGCTTCTGATTCCGAGTCATAGGGGCATTAGAACCGCAGCAACATCATTTCTATATTGAAAAAAATTCATGGAACCACATAATCTAGCTCAAGCCCCGAAAGAGTCCTTGACGGTTGGCGTAAGGTCCCCCTGACCGACATTGTCAGCGTCGCTCTCCCAGTATACCACGTAACCATATTGTCGGTAATGGTCTCATCTCCCTCTGGTCATGGAAATAATGGTGTACGGTTCGACGATGAGCTTGAGCTAATCCTAGACGGTGTGCTGCTTGTAGTCGAATGGTTATAGATATTCGTTGACATGGAAAATGTCAAGGTGGACGAAGTAGAACCCCTATCGGAGGCGCAGGTGTTGTGGCAGGGCGTCTGTACCAGCTTCTGGGGTTTCCAAATCCATCAGCGAATCTGGCTAAACATTAATATTAGGCGCTTACTAGCTTCTCGATTTAGACATGAGTCAAGCCCGATACCTAATCCAAGGGAGAGGTCGATGTCACCATGAGGGGTACAAGAGGCTCAAAGTTTCTTTTCCAAACGCCGCTCATCCCTTCTTGTTATATCGTGGGCAGTTTGGCCAAGGGAACAAGATCTGCCTGTTCGGGTGTCCTCACCACCTCCTGGTAGAAGACCTCGGAAAGAGAGCGATTAGGGGACTTCCAACCCCTTAGTCTCCGGAACTTCGACCGTAGAATATATGTCGGTCCGTGATTATGTTGGACTTTCGGCAACCCTAGCCTGAAGAACGGGATGTATTCTTTCATCTTACTTTATGTCTCTATATCGGGACCCCCAAGGCTGAGACGCCGTGTCATGAAGCGCGGAAAAAGGGTTGCGTGTCACTCGGATTCAACACCTTTTGCTAGCAACGGCTTCATTAATAAGGAAGCCCTATAGGAAGGCTATGTGATTCTTCTCGTACATCTAAGGCTGTCCTTGTGATACAGTAAGACCCGTAACCCTAAACTGTAAAAACGTAAAGCGATCAAGAAATACTAGGCTTCACGGCGCCACTCCCAATAAAGGGGTGATTGCCACCGGGATAAATCAGGCACCTGATGACCTACGGGCTCCCTAGTGTCACCTGTCTTGATCAACCATAATAGAAAGGGGGACCTAATTATCCCCAATCCCACCGGAAGAGACAGCTAAGATATGAATGTGGAAAATGCATACAAATAGGGGGTGGGAGGGAACCACTATCGCACAGGAGGCTCCAGTTCTAACAAGACGAATTTGGGCAATTAACAACAGTGCCGAATTGATAGTGTTGATTCCGGTAGAGAGTTTACCAAACTGGATAATTTAACTCCCACGTAATCTCTCGTTAGGTCGTACGCAATGAAACAAGTCGTTTAGGAAGGGGATTCTCTCTAGCTGTTTGAAACAGGTGGAAACAACTCTTAGTAGTAGTCATAATTTAAAAGCAATCAAGATCGTGTGCCAGGTCAGTCAGGGGATATCTCAGCCTGGTGGGGTGGGCTATGCCATGTGCTCGACATCACTCGTACCAAATTATCGAAGACTGCAGATTTTAACCCTAGCCTCCTAGGTCCATATCCGCGAGTCTTCCTTGGTATAGGGCTTGAGATTGATAGTAGCTTAAGTAACAACGAGTGCATAGGCAGCAATTTGTTCGTCAGACTGGACATGGTCATCTCAAAGGTTCTGGAGCATACTTCCTGAGCACTACTGCGGGTCGTCGAGACTGTAACTGGAGTTCCATACCAGACTGGCTAAGGGTCCATCTTCGATATGCAGGTGCATTGGTTTCTTTTCGTCTAATACGGCAGCGCCTCTGCTTTGAATAGTGGTCGAACCTGGACTTATTGACGCAGAAGCGACTGCGGGCGAGTAAGACAGCTTACCAGCAAGCGCCACGAATCATGACAAAGTGATATACGAGATGATGACCGCAAAAGGATAACCAATACCCTGGACTTAGGCCCGTGTCTAGCCATGCTTATCTGCGACGGCGTATTTAGGGTTATGTAGCAGGCGTCTGAAGAAGCCTACCAAGATTGGTCCTCATCTGCTATCGCCGAAAGAGTAGTCGTGTGGCCGGAGTAGATGCATGAAGATATCAAATAACCGTCTACCAAGCGGGCCGCTTGAAGTAGAGATAGTGAGGCTATGTTAGAGATAACTATGCGAACCAAAGGCGACACATATTAACAGTGAAGCAGATAGATGAATGACAAATCAGCTGTGCGAACTGTATGCCATCTTGGCCGCATAGGGGGGTTAATTTCCTGGTTCCCCGGACCGATCCTTCGAGATGTTCATTTTCCGTCCGCATTTTGTCATTACCCCTCATCTCGTTCTGTGCTGCTCTGTGTGGCCGGCGTACGTCGTCGGGTGATAGCCGAGTGGATGCGGTCCCGACTTCTGTCGCCGTAGGTTGAATTCTCGCCATTAAACCAATATCACTCCCGAATCCTCGGGACAAAGGGCGGGCGCGACGAGTCTGGCCCACGCTACTAATGTAATGCCATTATCGAGAGCGATGATGTTTGTGCCGTAGCTTGTTAGCCAACCCTGGCGACTACTGTGCCTGAAAAGGCACCTTGCGTAGCATTCACCTTCTTACCGTGACTTCATGAACCTTACGCCTGTGAAAAGTTGCTCGTGGTGCCGATACTAACTTGTTTCCGGTGAGCTGAGACTAGAGCGATTCGAAATGACGCTTCACTTGAGCTTGGTTGTGCCGTACCCCGTTGTGAACAGCACCGGAAGAAATTGTTTCGGGGTCGGTTGGTCCATGTCACAATCGTGTATCTGTGATGTCGGTTGCACATAGATATCATAGGGACCTCGATGGTCTAGGTCATGGAAAACACGACGTGTAAACCCCCCGGCAGATATATTTGGCCAACGACTCGATGATTTCGTAAGGTTGTGCTAACATTGAGCGACTACCACAGTGACCCCCCCTTTGCAAGGGTTAATTAATATGGCAGATATGGTATATGCATACTCACCCCCCCGAGCACGTGGCTTTGTGAACCCCTATAGAGAATGGGTAAGTAGCCTCATGCGGGCGCAACCATCAGGAGCACCGCTGCTCACACGGGCACGAGATAGTCTCAGTCTCGGCCGTCCTGTCGGATCCATCCGAGCCATCTAATCCGAATCTTCTTGGCCTGTGCCTAGATGCGCTTTAATGCTTGAACTCGCGTCTCAGATGCGGGCGAATCACCAATGACCTCTTAGCGAACGATTTGTAATTCCTTCGAATGGGATCCCAGAGCCTCGATGTTATTAGTCATGTCTTGTTGCAACGTTGTGCCCTTTGCTTTATCTCCGCGTCCTTCACCGTTCTTCAGCCACACGGCTCATACAATGGGCCCGCTAGTCCCTCAATGGCAAGTCAATCCAGGTTCCCCAACCTTTTCCCAACTAGCTCGAATGCTGGCATGTTGGGGTACAACCTCGACCCCGGAAGGGAACTTTATTGGCTTCGGAAGGGGAGGCAGGGGGGGCTTGCATCCAGCCCAATGCAATATGAGTGGGGGAAGTTACCTGCTTATCCCGAAAGGAAAAAAAAAAAAAAGCTTGGTGCGGAGTATATTTCTTCCCAAGGCGCACGTAGTCTTAAAGTCGAAAAAGCGTCTTAAACCGCCGACAACAGCCAGCAATGCAATTAATCCTTACCCGCAAGTGGTGGTCCGCTGCATCGACGCGGGCAGGGTAGCATCGATTTGACAAATAGAAGTACAGCCATGTCTCTCCGCTTCGCGCCAAGGAGAGAACCTTGGCCCGAGAAACAAGGGTTCATGATGTGATCTTCACTTTCCTAGGTGAGCATGCGTGCGGAGAAGTGCTCAGTGACTCCATCTAATGATTCCAATTACTTGGTTCCCTCGTGCAGCATATCCATGCCCCCTGCTTAACCTGTATTTAAAATCCTCTACCTGCACCCTGAATCGCGGGTTTCGGCCTCCGCACTTGCACCTGTCGTCTCGACTTTCGCCTTCGTTATAAGTGCCCTTGGGTCGCTTATCCCTGGGCTCTCGCTCTCTCTCTCTTTTTTTTTTTTTGGCGTGCCTCTCTTCAAAACCCCTTCCTTTTTGTTTGGGCGGACGAACTTAAAGTGCTGGCTTTCTACGAGCTGTGAGGTAACTTTGACACCATGTCTGAAAAGGGCGATGCGGAACATGGCGTGAACGGGCCTGTAAAGGGATTCGACGCGGAATATGAGCGGAGTCAACAGCTCGCTCAACTGCCGGACCCAGACATAGGCAAGACCGATGAGGAGAGGAAGGCAATTGTACGCGATATTCTGCACGAACTCCGAATCTTTGCACAATCCGATGATGCTAACTCCATTTCGCAGGACAAGAAGCTAATGTGGAAGGTGGATCTTTGGATCGTGCCCTGGCTTTCTCTGCTGTGAGCTTCCCCCGCGCATGGTGTAGGGCAGGTTATCGGAACTCCGTTGGCTGATATATTTACTAGTTACCTGCTCTCGTTCTTGGATCGAACCAATATCGGTAACGCGCGACTCGCCCACATGGAAGAGCACCTCGGGATGGAAGGGACAGACTACAACAACACGTTGACCATCTTCTTCGTCTCCTACGCGCTCGTCGAGCCGATAACCAACGCGCTACTCAAGAGGCTGACGCCCCGCATCTTCTTCACCGGCATCATCATAATTTGGTAAGCAGCACCGGCCGTATTTTTGGTCCCGAGCTTCCTCTTCATGAGCGTGGAATGGACGGCGCTAGTCTGCACCTCGGGGTGATACAAGCTGTCTTACCAGCCGAAGCGATCGCTGACACCACATACGCATAGGGGTCTGATCATGACCTTTATGGGTCTCGTGACATCATACGGGGGTCTCTTGGCCGCGCGGTTCTTTCTTGGCGTCGCTGAGGCCGGCCTTTTTCCTGGTGAGCTTACGAAGGCCTCCCAACCACCCTTCGCGAATCGGCTCGCTTACTTAATAAACATAGGCGTCAATTACTACCTCTCATGCTGGTACAAGAGCTCGGAGATCGGCGTCCGGAGTGCCGTGTTCTTCTCGGCCGCGGCCTTGGCCGGTTCTTTCGGAGGCCTGCTAGCGGCGGCTATTGCGCTCATGGATGGTGTCGGCGGTAGGCCAGGGTGGGCTTGGATTTTCATCATTGAGGGTATCGCCACGACGCTGGTGGGCTGCGTCTGTTGGTGGATGGTGTTCGACTGGCCCGATACTGCTACGTTCTTGACCCCCGAGGAGCGTATCCGCGTTCAGCGCCGCCTCATTCTGGACCGTCAGGGCTACTCGGCCCAGGACAACGACAAGCGTCACATGTACGAGGCCGTCAAGGATTGGAAGACCTATGGTTACATGGTTATCTACAGTGAGTCAGGTCTCCCTCAGCTCGCCTGATCCGGTGCCTAGCTTGTGCACATACGCCTCGTTGCTCTTGCCTAGCTGCGAGACATCACGCTTCCTGGCCCCACAGACTACCTGCTGACACGATGATTGACAGTGGGATGTCTCACTCCCTTGTACGCCTTCAGTCTCTTCCTACCCACGATCATCAACGCCATGGGCTACGTGGGCACGAAGGCCCAGCTGCTCTCCGTCCCCCCCTACGCGTGCGCCGCCGTCTGCACCGTGGCCGTGGGTTTCATAGCCGACAGCACGCGCATGCGGGGCTACTACAACATCGGGACCGTGCTCATCGGCATGGTTGGGTTCATCATGCTGCTGGCGACGGCGGACCCGCAGGTGCAGTACGCGGGGACGTTCCTGGGGGCCGTGGGCATCTACCCGACCATCTCCAACACGCTGTCGTGGGTGGCCAACAACACCGAGGGCGCGCTGAAGCGGGCCGTCGTGCTCGGCATGGTGGTTGGCTGGGGCAACCTCAACGGCGTCGTGTCGTCCAACATCTACATCACGCACGAGAAGCCGCGCTACTGGTCCGGCCACGGCGCCGTCCTCGCCTACCAGACCCTGTTCCTGCTCGGCGGCTCCGTGTTCATGCACTTCGCGCTCCGCGCCGAGAACGCCAAGAGGCGCTCCGGCAAGCGCGATCACATGCACGACGGCCTAACCGAGGAGGAGAAGTGGATCAAGGGCGACAGGCGACCCGATTTTATCTACACTCTGTAGATGGAATGCTCTGGAGACGTAGTGTTCTGTGTCTACGAAAGCGTGTGGGATATCTCCTGGACCTCCTTAGTTTATGCCGATAGATATATGCTCTCTGAATAGACGGTCGCCGAGGTTGGTTATAGAACCTGGTTCTTGTTACAAACCCGAACCGTCCCTCGCCGTCCCGGCTCGCTCTTACCTAGGCTCCAGCAGATTTTACTGAGAGCTAGATTTCTCAAAAGCATATAAGACTTATACACTATAGTCCAGGCACCCACCGGGGCTTAGCTCCGTCACCACCGAGCCCGTATCGAGCGCCTTTCTTACCTCAGTTATCGTATGCCGTTCGGGAGCTTCACTTGGAATGGGCATCGGTATTTTATGGCGCCTTTATGCGCCGGCGAGGAAGGCCCCCGCCCCTTTTCCGCGCGATCATAAGTTGCGCGTATCTGTAGCGAGGATTGATCCATAAGGCACAATATGTTAGAACAGGGGTTGGAATAGGGGTTAGACGACCCGCGCCTCTGTATAGATATAGAGTTCTGTAGTCCCCCAAGCCTTCACACAGTCACCGTGTACGAAATCTAACGGACATTGAACCTATCTTCGGCACGCTACTCGATAGAATACGACAGAATCGGAAACACGTAGATTCAATCTAATGCCGGCATAGTGCCAAGAGCGACTCGTCTTCGGGTATGGACTCGGTTCCCCCACCCCTCCCATTTGCGTAGATTCCAGCGCTTCTAACCGTCAGCCGCGGGTGGTAGAACGACTCAGACGATCACAACGGGAACAGCCCAACCCCGCTACAGATTAGGGATTTTAATCGTCGCCTTCAATACGTTCACCTCGGCTGATAGACGTCGACTACCATTGGTCACCTCTCTAGCGACAGTAATCCCCGTCTACGAGACGGCAATGTGTCAGAGTACAGCAGCGCACTACCTCGAGACCGCCGCAGACCTGCAGTGGGGATTCGAGATGACGTAGAGAGTCGGTGCAAGTTCGCCGTCCCCGGAGCGCAACGCCGGGTTCTTCGGGGGAAGAGGGACAGGGTCGACTCGGGAACCCGCAGATCGCAGTGGAATACGAGGACGAGCTGCGCCAAAAACATCATATTGGGGGAGATGGGGTTTTGAACATTCCGCCCCGTGATCTCAGCTCGGCACCAATAGCGTCCCAGCGTCGCTATGATGGACATTGATGGCTCGAGAGCCGGTATAACCATTCAACATCCCCCCCCCCCCCCCTCCACCGCACCCACAGGAAACGAAAGATATAGCATGCCCCAGAGACGGCTGTCAGAGGTTGAACACCCCTTAGACTCCTTACAAGTGACCAGACTGACAGCATGAGGACTACATTACTATATACACAAAGAGGTGTGGGTCGTCTAGCGACCGCCATTCTAACCCCTATTTTGACAGATTCAAGACATTCCCATTTCCGTTTCGCGTTCCAGCGCTGGGTATACGGATTGAGATCCGATATCCCAATCCTAACCAATGGCCCCATCAAGGGATAAGTCCGGCTCGTCGGCGGATGGGATGGTCTTACGAGGCGGTTCGCGAAGACTGCTGTAGTGCGTGTCCGACGTCCCTTGGGGAGATCTGTGTGGTCCTCCCGGTAAATTTACCTTGTCGCGATTTCTCCGGACAAAAACACTGTATGTCGGTAGCGCTAGGTTCCTAGCCCCCAGGCGAGACTCCCAAGTAAATGGCTTTCGCGATACATCGTATTATGATCAAAGGGCTCGCTTTCTGCTTAATGCCAGATTTGGGTTGGGCGGACTTATGTCGTATGTTCAGAGCTGGCCGAAGACGCTGCCACGGGCTTTGTTCCCTTCCTATCCGGCGCCGCTTTAGAATTCCGAAGACCCTAAGCAGCCTTTCAGGTACGCAAGTCTACCAATTACGTAATCCCCTGAAGTGACAAGCTTTCACATATGCCAAGGGGCGAATTCTGGTTGTCGGGCGGTAGTACTAATGAATCGTTTTTTATTAACATGTGCGGCATCTCTCTCATCGTAATGCTGTCTATCGAGACAGTCAAGTACTTCTTTTTACCGCCAACGCCAAATGTCCAGCCTACATGATCCCTTACGTGCTTGTCTCGCCTTATCTAGGTAGCCGGACTACAAATACGGATAGAGGTACGGATAAGTCTACGCCAACGTCTTAGCATCGCCCTCCTTGAGCTTGCCGGCGCCGACTAGGCGCTTGACCTCGTCGCTCCAGACGGCCTTGATCTCGTCGGCGACCTTGAGACCGTTGAGCTTGCCGGCGAGGGCGGCGATCTCGTCGGCGTCGACCTTCCCCTGGACGAGCTCGACATCGGACAGGACGGCGTCGATCTGGGCGGCGGAGGCGTCGGCGCCGGCGGCCGCGAAGTAGTTGGCGTCCTTGACGGAGCCCTTGAGCACGCGCTTGTTCTTCTTGACGGCGTTCTTGGCGGCCTCCTTGACCTTCTTCTGGGCCTCGCGGTCGGCCTTGGCCTTCTCCTCGGCCTCCTTGGCCGCCTGCTCCTCGGCCTCCTTCTTCAGGCGCGCCTCCTCCTTGGCCTTGCGCTCGGCCTCCTCGCGCTCGAACTTCTTCTTGTTCTTGGCGGCGTTGGCCTGCTGGCGGAAGCGCTTGATGCGCTCGTCGCCGGCGCTCGCGTCGTCGAGCATCTTGCGCAGGCGGGCGTTGTCCTCGGCCTTCTTCTTCTTGCGGGCGTTGGCGTTCTTGCGCTCCATGTGGCGCTTCTGGTCGCGGTTCTCGTTGTCGTCGGGCACGTCCTCGTCCAGGTACTCGAAGGACCGCCACGAGTCTAAGTTGTACCAGAAGTTGTAGAAGGCCTCGACCTCCTCCTTGGTCGAGTTCTCGTCGCCGAACTGCGGCACCGGCTGCTGCCTGCTGAAGCGCGACTCGGCCTTGAACACGCGGCCCCAGAGCTTGTAGAAGTTGCCCTTCTGGAGCTCCTTCTTGGTCGGCGGGTCCACGTCGGCCTTCTCGTCCACCGAGTCGAACTGACGCCGCTTGACCGGGTCGAGCAGCACCTCGGTCGCCTTCTGGATGCACTTGAAGAAGTTGTCGTCCTCGACGCCTCCCTGGGCGGCCTTCTTATCGGGGTGGTGCTTCAGGACCTTCTTGCGGTGGGCGCGCTTGATCTGGTCTTCGGTGGCCCTCCATCTGTACTTGGACAGGCCCAGAACCTGGTAGTGATCTTGCGACTGTAATCGATCGGATTAGTGAGCCCTTCCCATAAAAGATGAGACACCGAGGGTACGCGGGGATAATCTTCATCCGCGTCCTTACCTTCCAGTCCTTGGCCTCGCGCTGCAGCATCAGAGGATCCTCGGGCTCGCTGACATCGCTATCGTCGTCCTTCTCGATCTTCTTGGCGCTCTCCTGGGCCTGGATGCGGTCGTCCTCGGAGAAGGTGCGCTTGTGCCTGGCACGGCGGGCGTGGGCGAGGAAGTGAGGTCCCACCGGCTCGATGGTGCGCTGTGTCGAGGCGGTGATGGAGCCGATTGCCCTGAAATCCTTCTCGGCCGACCAGCCCTCGGGGAGCGAGGGAAGCGGTCGAGCTACTACCGTCGCCGAAGCCATTTTCGTGGTCGGTGAAGCTGTGAATACTGCTACTACCACCTCCAAGAGGGTTCGTCGAGGATGAGGGAATGAATGAAGTAACGTGGGGGCAGCCGACAATTTTTTGGGGTTATTTTTTTTATTTAATTTTTTTTTATTCTGGATCTTCGAGTCCAAAATTGGCAGGGACCAGGGAAGGAATGTGGGGACTGGCAGTTTGAGTTACGGTACGTACCGAATCAGCCACAGCGCCACAATGAGAGCCGAGTGCAAGCCACGACTTTTTCCGACTTCCACGTGCAAAGAACCTCGACTTTCTCCTGTGACTTCTTGGCGATTCCATCCTCGGGTTACTCGGATTACATAGGACCACCCGGCAATGGCCGCCATCCCAGCATACAGACACCTGCTGCGCTCGGCACGCAAAGCCTTCCAAGGTACATAAATGCCTGCGACTCGAGCATCCAACCCTCTCCCCTCTCCCCTCTCCCCTCTCCCCACTGACCTTGAGAAAATAGGCGACGACAGAGTCCTAACGGCCGCGCGGGCGGCGATCCGCGACAACTTCCGGGCGAAGGCCTCGCTGGGGCCCGGCGACCCGGAGACGGCCGGCGCCATCAAGCACGCCGAGGAGGTCGCCGTGCTGCTGCGGCAGAACGTGGTGCAGGGGCGCAGGGAGGGTGATCTGTACAGTGCGTGTTGTCTTTCTCTCTCTATGGGTTTCCCCCACATGGCTCTTGCGGCTGAATGCGTCGATTCCGTTGTTACGTGGTTATAGTTGGTGCGCAACCGGAATTGATTTGTTACTGCATGCTGACGGGTGGCGTTGACGAACAGAATTACGGATACACGAGGACACCGAGCGCGGCGACAACGACACGATCAAGATGCCCAACGGGAACAAGGTCAAGGTCGATGGCAAGACGTGCTGCTCATAGGCAACGATAGACGAGACGATGGAACGACGATGTGACGCAGTGACTGGGGAGGACGGGGTGCCTAGTCCCTAATGGGACTTGTATTATATTATAACACGAATGATGATACCCTGTGCACCAATAAAAAAACGCATGACCATAGGACCCCCTCTCCCTCAGCGGTAAACGCAGACGTTTTATGATATCCCCTGGATAGCCGGAAACCATTGTGCAACCCTCGCTCTGAACGCCGACGATGCAGTAAATGTAAAAACATGCAAAGCCCCTTTTAATCACCGGCCAAACTGGCATAGTTGACATCGCCCGCGCCCGGAGGAGGCGCGATAGCAGGCGCGCTCTCGGCATGCCCCTCTTGTGGCGCACCCCCCTGCCCCGGCGCTCCCTCAATGGCCCTCCTACCACCCTGCTGCTGCTGGGCGCGCCTCTGATCCGCAAACGCCGACCGGCCGTCGCGACCCATGGCGGCCCTCTCGTCCTTGTTCATGGTGCCGACGGCGCGGGGCTGGGACCAGCGGACGCGGAGGGGGCAGCCGGCGATGACGGCGCGCCCCTTGCAGGCGGCGGCCGCGCGCTCGGCCGCCTCGCGCGTCTCGTAGTTGACGAAGGCGCAGTGCGACATGTGGCTGCAGACGAGGCTCTTGATCTTGCCGTGCTCCTTGAAGAAGTCGCGGATCCGGTACTCGGGCAGGTCGTCCTCCACCCCCGTCACGAACAGGCTCGTGATCGACCGGTCCGCCGGTGGTTCGTAGTCCTTGGGGCCCGGTGGCAGCTGTGCTGCGCTCGGGAATGGTCGTCCGCCGCCCCTGCCGCCGCCCCCGCCTGGTCGAGCGCCCGCTGCTGCCGCTGCGCGTGAGTCTCGTGTCCGTATCGGTCCCGGACCCCCCACACCAGCTCCCACCGCCGGGTTTCCTCCCGTAGCGCTCCCGCTTCCGCTACCCTCGGCGCTCCCGTCCTCGATCGCGCGTCCCTTCCTGAAGTACGGCTTGCTGGTGGCCAGCCGCCTGAGCAGCTCGCGCGCCTTCTCGTCGGTCTTCTCGTACTCCTCGGTGCCGCCGCGGCCCTCCTCGATGGCGCGCTCGTTGTTCTGGGCGAAGTACTCGCGGTTGATCTCGCTCGAGGGGCCCGGCGCCACCATCTTGAGGGCGGCGTCGCGGATGGTGATGGGCAGGCCGAACGACAAATCGAGCATGCACGTCTGGCAGCAGTTCTTGAGGCGCGCGCACGTGAGGCAGATGCTGGTGCGCTTCTTGCGCCCGTGCGCCCGGTCCGCCGCCCAGCTGAACACCGTGAACGGCCGCGTGCACACCTTGCACTCCGCCCCGTAGTCCTCCTTCAGCATCTTCACGTACGGGTTCGCCGGCAGGCAGCTCTCGCAGACCGATGGGAAGTCGGTCGATTCCCAGCCCGACCGGTTGAGGTCTTGTTTTATCTGCGGCGGCATCGTGGCAGCTTCTCTGCGGTAGTTTTATCTCGTCGCGGCTGGAACAGGTACGACGATGACCTAGATATAAGAAAAGAGATGGGATTGACTGAGTGATGGATGTAAGGGCGTGAAGCCGGATGGCGAAATTTGGGAAAAGTACCTAGGTACTGAGTAGCTGGTTCGAGCTCTTGATAATGAAGATATATATTTGTGGCGGTGCATGGCTTGATAAGTGGTGGAGCTAGCCCTGATAATTCGATTCTATGATATTCGCAGGGCTTTGTTATCATGCCAAAGATGGGTGACCCAATCCATTAATCCCTGAAACTAGGTGACTAGCGGGGGTGCATCCACTTCCTGATATAGATGTCCGCTAACGGCTTGTGGCTTAACAATACATGTTGGTCCTATGACGATAGGTTATAACCCAAGACCTCGCGACAGTAAGACGTTACCGCTCCACCGCTGCAGCACAATAAGGCCCTGTTTCAATTCACAATTCAAGTTGGCCTTAGGGGACTTGACTGAACGGATCTGACTGACCTGATCTAACTTATCCAACTGGCATAACTTAGCTGACCTAGCCGAACGAAATATTGATTAAAATTTCCAGTCAAAGCAGGGGCATTCGCCAATATTACATATTACTCGTACGCATCGCATGCTCCTTTCGGGCGTTTCGCGCCCTATTGGCTAACCTAACTTAGCCAACCTAGCGGGCCTATCTCTTCGGGTGCTAGAAGGCTATACAATAAGCGATAGCGGCGAAGACGCTAACCTAAGCCAGCAGTACACTCCATAACATGTCGACTTCGTGCTATTCAACTGGTTTATGAAATTCGCATTTATTCCAGAGCTAAACCGAAAATGTAGTTACCGCTTATTGTATAGCCTTTCTGGTGGCACCCGAACAGAGAGGGGACCTGGAGGATTTGGCTGACCTAATTGACCTGACGCAGAGTGGCTTATGCGGTGGCTTGCATAAGACGCGGGCGGGTGACTTTGTTTTAAGTATCCGTGCCAAATATCGCATGATGCCACAGGAGACTGGTCCCTGTGGGCCGGCACGGGGCTTTCGGAATGGGCCTTTCGGATCTTCCGATTCGCGAACGCCCTTGTTTTACTACGCACGTGGGATGGCGGAAAGTAGTTTGAGAAAAGGATAATCATCTTCTCCAATACGAGTTGCTGGTACCGCGCTACACACTCGGCTTTGAAGCGATTTTGGATTGCTCAAGAAAGGGGTACGGTTGGGAGTATAGTGGTGGGCCAAGTGGCCGGGGCGTCGGCAGGGGGGCGAACTTGGCGTAGGGCATTTTTTAAGTAATTGCAAGCGATAGTATGGCGAGAACGAGATAATACGTGACACCTGAACTTGATTTAAAAACGAACGAGTTGCCGGCATTCCGCCGCGCGTACCGCTTTAATAGCGGATGGTCATGTTAGAGGTTCGTGAGGTTAATAATATTGAGATAATAGGTAGGCTAATTGAGGGGTTTTGACCTGACAACATGTCAGCTGATCTTCTGTCTTAACACTCGGAGATAAGGCTGACAAAATCTCGAGTTAATAGCTGGATGGAAATATCCAGATGGCCCTAGACTGCATTAAATGGCTATATATATGCCCGTTCCCCCAGACCCCTCCTGTGTCACGCTATGGTAGAAAAAATATAGAAGACGCGGATATGAAAAAGATGAACAACATTGCTATAACTAACGACTTAAGCAGCTTGACGATAGCTTCATGCCATTTTGCGGCAGCCCACGATAATGGCGTTCGACCATTATCATCTTTCGCGTCGGCATCAACCTTGCCCGTACCAAGCAGCAGCTTGACGATGGCTTCATGCCCTTCTCGGGCAGCCCACCACAATGGCGTCTGACCTTTAGCATTCTTCGAGTCGATATCGACTCTTTTATGAAGGAGGGCCTCAACTACTTTCTCAATTCCAAAGTATGCCGCCAAGTGAACACCTGACATTTGCCTCGGAAAATCTTGACTATATCGTGAATGACTCCGATACCGCTTAACGGCGAATAGTGCTTGACTCGACGCTTCGACTTGAGGTCTTCTTTCGAGAAAACCCATAACACCCTGATAGAAAGTCGAAGCCTTGCGGACATGATGTCCCCAGTTACGTGCCGCATAGAGATAGAACGGGTTTAACCGCAGCCGCTCGTCAAATTCGTCCTCCGTTTGACAGGACCCGCTTCCAAAAACGTCAAATGAGATATAAATAACGCAGATTTTCGTAATAAAGGTCTCTGCATCCGGAAACCAATGTTGCTGCGTTCGATCGAAGTATTCTTGGGTTGTGTAATGTACCAAACGGATTATGCCTCCCTCCTCATCAATCGTAACTAACCCAACGCATAAAGACCGTAAAGGGTTGACGCTGGGAAGGTAATCCTTATCTAGGTCCGTCAAATGCGGCCTAACCGTAAGGGCATGTCGGAGCTCCAGAGTAAAAAGCGGCCTTCTGGCGTAAACGATCCACGTCAGAATCTGTTTCGCCAGATCTCGATTACCCCTTCCATGGTTTTCGATTCTCTCCATCGCCCGCTTATACGTTTCATCCAATCCATCTATTCCTTTGGTAAAATGCTCCAAGACTTCCTTAATATCTCCTTTCGTGGGCAAGGAGGTAAGGGTATTCATGTGTAGCTCTGCTAGTAGGAACCTGAGGTCCAATGTTAGCCAAATTCAATCACCTAGGTTTTGGTAGGTCGCATGTCTTACATTCCATCAGCTGCCTCGATTATTTTCTTCTAGACCATGTTTCGGATCTTTTCATCGAAAATGTCCGACTGTAAGAGCAGCATCCGTGTGAGACCCTGCATCACACACAGAAGCATATAACTGAAGAAAAGGTGTATTAAAGGTTGCATGACCTCTAGAAGGTCCTAGCTAGAAGGTGAGGGTAGCAAACCCTCCTTTTATACATGTAAATACAACTATAACTAAGAGGAAAAAATACCGGGGGTGCATAAAGTAGCCTTATTTCAGTAGGTGATCAAACTAAGCCAAGGCTTAGCTATTTGATCGACTTCAGCTGGGTCTAACATACCCCCCCAGCTGTTAGGAACTAACAGCTAAAGTTCTCACGATATTAAATAAGTGCTCAAAAAGGAAATACCGTAGTATTTATAATAAAAATAAGGAAAATAAAAATTGGGGAGATACGTTATAAAGTATTTTTTACGATACACCTCCGAAACTTCTAATGGGATTCGAATTTATGCCTTTAAGTATTAAAACTTAATATTATACCGTTAAACTATAGAAATTTTATTAAAAAATTTCCTTATTAATTTTATTTTTAAAATCGTTTAAAGATAAAAATATAAAAATGGTAAAGGAAAAAGCGATAAAAGAAAATAAAGGTAATAATTTTCCGTTATTAAGTAATACTTAAGATAAATTAATATTTTTTAAGTTTTTTTTAACCTTAAAATAATATCCCGAAAATTTAATAACTTAACGAACTTTTAATGTTATTAAAATTTTAAAGGCTTAATTAAATTATTTACTATTATAATATTAATAAATATTTATTTAATCCTTATTTTTTTATTACGTAAATTTCGTAAAACCAATAATTATGGATATTTATATATTTTAATTTTATAATTAAACGTATAATGTTTTTAATAATTAACTATATTATTTACTTATTATTTACTTAAATAATTAAATTTTCGCCTAATTTTAACTTAATAACTTTAAATAACTTTAATATAAAAAAGGCTTTTTAATAATTTATAATAAAATTAATAATTTAATTTCCGTATTGAAAATAATAATTATTTTTTACTTATTAGCTTTTTATTCGATAAAATTATCGAAAAATAATAATACGAATTTTTAAAAGTTTTTCCGCTTAAAATTATTTATAAATAAGGCGTTATTAGTATATAAAACTAATTATATATTAGGATTTTCGTTACTTTTAAATTTTAAAATTAAAATATACATAAAATAAATATAAAAAATAATTTCGTTAATAATATTAAAATATATAAAACTAAAGTTTTTATAATAACGAAATAAATAAAAAATAATTTTAATTGAATCCGGGCGAATAATAATAATTTTATATAATAAGTTTTTAATTTTTTCAAAATATAAATTTTTAAACGTTATTAATATTTTATTTTAATATTTTTTAAGATTTTTTATATAAAAACTTTAAAATAACGTTTTCCGAACTTAAATAATTTAAAACGTATATATAATTTTTTCTAATAAATATTTTATAATAATTATAATTTCCTAATTACGTAATTTTATTAAATATGTATTTTAAAAAATTATTATAAATTTTATAATTTATTAATATAAAAACATTATATTAATTTTGTTAAACATTTTTTAATACGTATTATATTGAGAATTTTATATATTATAATTATATCGTTAATAAAAAATAATATTAATTAATTATTAATTATAATATATAAGTTATTTGGAATTAATTTTAATTTTAATTATTTTTAATTTTACCGTTAAATTTTATTATTATAAAAATTAAAACTATTTTAAGTTATATAAGGTTTTCCAAAACCTTAAATAAAAACCTAAACGTACGAACTTTTATAAGAAATATATATATATTAATTTATCGAAATTATTATATAAAAATGTATTAACGACATTAAATTAAATTATAATAATTATAAATATACGGAAAATTTTTTTATTAACGTAAAAATATAAGCGTTAAAATTTTTATAAAGTTAAAAATTATTATAGATAATTATTTTAACTTTAAATTTCTAAAAAATTACGTATTTATTAAATTTATATATAAATATTTATATTAACGGAAAAATACTATTAAGATTTATATTTTAAACTATTTTTTATAATAAGGCAACGGTAATTAATTATTTTGTTTAATATATTTAATTTTAATTTTTCTATATAACTACTTTTTAATTTTTAACGTATTTATATTATATAATTGTTTATTAATTTTTTTAAAAAATTAATACAATATAAATAATTATATTTAATTATAATTAGGAAAATAATATTAAAAATTATTAAATATATATTATGTTTTTCCAATTTTAATTTATAATTAATATTAGCCGAAGATAATTTTCTTTTCCGTTGTACGTTTTAAAATTAATAATAATTAATTAATTTAGGATATTTACTTCGGTACGGTATTACCGTAATTAAAAAAATTTTAATAATATATTTTAAACTTTATTTAATAATAATATATAATATTATTAAAAACTTTTTTAAAAGTTAAAAAATTTTCGGTATAAGTAAATAAAGTTATTTAATTTTGCGTTCTAAATTATCCGTTTTATTAATAATATTTAAAATATTTTTTTCGAAATTATTATTAATTGCCAAATTAAAGGAATTTTTATTCGAAATAATTTTATAAAAATTATTAAATTTTATTTTCTTTTTAAATTTTTTATAAAACCTTTTAATTAAAGGAATTTATAATTATTACGATAATATTATAAATAATTTTTTTAAATTTATTTTGTTTTATTAAATTATTAAATTTTTTAATAATATTTATTTTTAAAGAATTATTATTAAAAATAATTTTAAACGTTTTGAAGAAAATTATTATTATAGGTAGAATAAAGATATTATTAATTTGGTCGTTTAATTTTGCGATTTCGAACGAAAATTTCTTTTATTTATTTTAATATTTTTTTATTTCGTTAAAAATTATATCTCTAATAATAATAATATATTATTACGAAAAAATCTATACCCGATATATATTATTAGTTATATATTTTACGAAATAACCGATATACGTTTTAAAATTTAATTTTTTAAGCATTTTATATTTTGATAAATTATTTCCGTCAGCGTATAAGCTTTTAATCCGAAAAAAACGATATTTATAATATTTATTTTTAAGCTTTTTTCAAAAATAAATATTTTATTTTTTTAATTAATTATGTATTAAAAATTTAGATAAAGATTTTTTAATCTAAAGTTTAAATAAATATACGATTAATAATATATATAATTATTTTTATTATTTTGGATTATAAATCGGAAAAAAAATTATTATTAATAATTAAATAATACATTTTTATAATAATTATATTTCCGGTACGTTTTTAAACGCTTCTAAATTTTTTAATATATAAAAACAAAAATTTATAAAATATATTTATATTTAAAAGTTATTTTCGGAATTTATTTTCGAAAAAAAGTTTACCGTTTAATATAATTATTTTAACTTTAATATGGAATTATTTTTTAAAGAAAATTATTATATTTATTAACATAATTAAAACGTATTTTTTTTATTTTAAGGTATAATTAATTTTAATTTTAATAATTAAATGAATAATAATTAACGTTTTCGTACGTCCGTTAAAAATATTATTAAATTCGAAAAAAATTAAGGTATATTATATTAAAAAGTTTAATTTTTTTAATTTATTATTATCGTAATATTTTTTTATACTTTAATAATTTAATAATTTTAATATTAAATCGTTAAAAATAAATGGATTTTCGTTTCAATAATTATATATATTATTTTTTTTCGAATATACGTAAATTTAATTCAGTTAATTTTTAATATTATATCGTAATGTTTTTTTAAAAGCTTTAAAGGAAATTAGGAATTATTGCCGTAAAGTTTCTGTTATAAAATTAAGTTTGGAAATAAAATTTTTTAAATTAAAAGTTTTAAAACGAAATTTTCGTTTTTATTTTTAAAAATAATTTTATTTTTTAAATTATTTTCGTTTTTCGGGATAATAATAATAGGCTTTTTTTCGATTACTGCAAAAATTATTAAAATAATATCGTTATCGTTATTTTTCGGCATTATTTTAATATAATATATAATAAGTTGGCATTCGATTTAATTAACTTAAATTATTTTTATATTTAATACCTTATAATATATAACGTCGATTTCGTAATTTTAATAAATTCCGACCTATTAAAAAAATTTATGCGAAATTAATTTAATATATATTTTAAAAATATAAAAATAATTTTTTAAAAACAAAGTATTAAATGTTTTTGACGATATAATAAATATAATTTTTTATATATTTTTATTTATAATATCTCAATATTTTTTTCGGTTAAAAGCTTTCCGTTAATTTTATAATTTTTTATATAAAAGTTAAAATAAATATTTAATAATATAAATATTTTTAAGTTATATTCAGTAATAACGTTATTAACTTATGAACTTATAAAAGTTTTTTTAATAAAAATATTAAAATTAATTAAGAGGCCGATAATTTATTATTATTTTAAATATATTTAATAGCAGTTTTTAATCCGTAAATTCCGTTCGAAATGTATTTATTTATTCTTTTTAAAATTAAAGTTTTCGGTTTATTTTAAAAATTTAATTTTTTTAGAAATATAAAAATATTTTTTAAAAAAATATAATTTTTCATATAAATATTTTTTATTAAATAATTATAATAATAATAATTATTTTTTACGGCTGATATTACGGTTATTAACGTTTTTTATTTAATTAAAAAATTTTATTTAAAATAACGCTAAATTTTTCTCGTAATAATTATTTTATATTAATGTTTTAAGCCTTTTTTAGCTTTATATAACTTCAGAACCGTTTTATTAATTTTTATACGAATAATAATTTAATAAAGTTTTTATTTTCGAATATAATTCTTTTTATTATAACAATTTAAGTAATAAAAAAATTAAGTAAATAAATATTAATAATTTTTAAAAAATTAAAATAACCGTAATAACTTATAATGGCCGGAATTTGAAATTCTGTAATTTTAATATATATTTTCTAATATATAAATAATTAAGTATTTATTTGGATCTTATTAATTTTTAATGTTTACTTATATCGAACGTTAATTTCGTAAATTCGAACATTATTATTAAGTTTAAATTTATTTTTTAAAATAATTAATTTCTTTTGAAATATAATTTTTTTCTAATATACCTAATAATAATCAAAATAAACGGATTAATTTAGTAATATATTAATTTTAATAAATATCTTTTTCTAAATAATATATAAAAATTATTTTTTATTATATATTTTTACGGCCCTTTTGAATTTCGAATAATTTAAGCCATTTAAGATATATTTATTAATTATTTTATTTTAAAAATAATAAAGTTTAAAAAAATTGGTATCGTTAATAAAAATGGTATTTAAGTTACGCTAAGATTAATATATACCTATAATATATTAGTTTTTATATTAACGTAAAATTTAAAAATATTATATTTTTAAGGGTTTTTTTCTTAAATAAATATTTAAAAACGCGTTTTAAAAAAATTCGTTAAGGTTTATTAATTAGGTAATTATGATTTTAAAAGTAATGCAAAAAATAAACGGGCTAAGATAATTAAAAACGTAATAATTAAGCGATAAACATTTTTGGTAATAAAGTAGTAAATGTACCGCAAAAGCGATAACGAAGTTCCGAATAGTTTTAACAGAACGTATATAATAAGTATATTAAAGCGTAGCTAAAAAAAAATGTGAACCGGGCTTATAACTATAAGACCCTGTATTATATACAGAAATATATAACTAAAAAAAAGGTATATTAAAGGTTGCATAACCTTTAGAAGGTCCTAGTTAGAAAATGAGGGTAACGAACTTTCCTTTTATATATGTAAATACAACTGTAACTAAGAGGAAAAGATACCGGGGGTGCATAAAGTAGCCTTGTTTCAGTAGGTGATCAAACTAAGCCAAGGCTTAGCTGTTTGATCGACTTCAGCCGGGTCTGACAATCCGCTCATCGAGATATGCACCTATGTCGTCATCCCTTGCATGGATTTTCAGAGATGTAGCCCCAGTAAATGCCGCGGCGATCTCATCGTTAACCCGACAAGTTGCAAATATATTTGCTCGACATGTATTCCGGAGCGCGAGGATTTCTTTTAGGAGCCTCTTCCGGCAGCCGTCCGATGCTTGGCATTCGTCAAGTGCGTCAACCACAACGAAAACTCTGGAATACATGGAAGCAACCGACTGGAGAACTTTCAGGGTTTCTTCGAGTAAAGGTCGCGTCCGTCCCGTTTTGTATCGATCATAAAGATTTTTCAAGCTTGTCACAGTTAGGCTGATCGCGAGAAAAGGTTGCATAGAGTGTGGGAAGTGATAATCGTCCGACTAGAATTGAGCTCCAAGGAGCGGTAGCTAGGAAGCTCTCTATATACTGTGGGAGCGCCGGAATAAGGTTCTTCCGGGTGCTGTGGACCTTGATGACTAACACAGATACCCCTATTCCACGACAAAGCTACATGGCAGAATAGGCTGGCGCTGAGCTAGTTGTTTCAGCAGACTCGCTAGCAAGTTGTCAACGTTCTGCTCGTCTCGCCTCTGGAAGATGCAGTAGATATAGGTAAATCCAATGTTCTGGTCGCTCTGGAATTTTTTGCTGAGGTCGTCGACCAAGATCGATGTAAGGATCGTTTTCCCCTGCCGCTGGGATACCCGGGCAAAACAATGTTTGCTTGTCCATGTTTATCCAAGTCTGGTATTCGGCTGAATCGAGAAGCCCACTGCCCAGTCCCTGGTTGTCGCCTCCTGAGGAAATCACTATGTTGAGGACCATAGTCGATTGGTGTAAGCCAATTGAGGATTTCAAAGTCTTCTTTCGTGTCCAGCTTGGACTTCACCGATTCGACATTTGCCTCGGTTCTGGATAAAATCTCACGAACTAATATATCATTAGAAGTTAGCTACTGAAACTTGACAGGACTCGAGGATGACTAACTCTGGAGAATGTCCTTCACCGGGCGCTCTCTGTCAACCTCACTTGGCTGTACATATTCCAGAAGTTCCCTCGCAAACGCCGCAGCTACAGCCGCTACGTACTCCTGCCAGTCTTTGTTCTTATGCGAATCGGCGTAGTCGCAGATTCCTCGGATGACGATGCATGGGAAATTGTTTATAAGGCCCGCTGCTTCCATTTCGACGCAAAGAACATTACCACCCAGATCTCTGTTGAGTTTATCTCGAAAGGTAGCGTCTTTGATAACCTGATTACCAGATGCGATCAGACCGTAATGCACACGCATCTCCCTGGGCTTCCTCTTGACAACTTTGGTTCTATCGCAGAATCGGCAATTCTCTTCTTCCTCGTCCCCGTCGGTATTGTACGCGGTGGCTTCGTAATCTGCGGTGTTCTTGTTGACATGGCTGTAATCTGCTTTGAACAACACATCCTCGAGCGATTTAGACCTTAGATACTTCGGCGCCAGTTTTGGCCACCTCTTTGTCATTGTGTCTAGATACTCTGGTATCTTGGATCCGGTCAATTTATGTTCCGTCTCCAGTTTTGTCAAGGCCGTGAGCAGTCATGTAGGTGGATTGTCTAGCGCCCCGGTCCGTTCGAAGCTGCCGCCTTCTTTTGCCTTGCCGGAGTCCCATTGAACCACGCCAGGAAATTGGCTGACAGGTATACCGACCACCATATCGCCAAGCCTAACTTTGGGTGGAATGCCGCCGCCGATGCCAACCATACGGCCGAACTTGACGGACGGAAAAGTGGAGATCATCCGGGCGGCCATAGTCGCTGCTGGAATAGTTCCGATCTTGCCTTTAGGCAGACACGCTATGACAATGTTATGTTTGCCGATGGACCTTAGCGTATACTTGTTAGGATCGTTGGATGGCTTCGGGAGATCAGCGTATCTCTGATCCAGCATAGCCGTTGCCGCGGTCTGCTCCTTGGGCAGCGCGCAGACCCACCCCACAGTGTAGTTGTCATGCGTCAAGCCTGTGGAGTGAGATTTGTGATCTGTCTTTCTCCTTTTCGGCTCGCCAAACACAGGTGCTTCGTCCTCACCAATCTCTATATTTCGCTTCAGCATTTTCGGAACTCTCAGCGCAGATGTCCTAGGGGTTTGGCAAGAAGTAAGGCTGCCCGATCGGCCGGCTTGAATGGCCGTATTTCAGCCGATCGCCTCTCAGCGAGGTTTGTTGAGTACAGAATAGAGGAGTTACGGTATAACAAGGCAAAAGCGGCAGTCTTGATGCGTTCGATGCAGCCCGACGGTGGGAGGAGGAGGCGGACTTCGAGAAGGACTGTTAAACCGATTATTGTTATGACCTAACCATCTTGGCTTCCCTAAACGGTCGGAGAGCTTGGGCACCCAAGCCCGACCGTGCCAAGAAGGTTATGTGATTGGCTCAAAGGGCTCAAAGGCTTAGCACCTTTAAGCCGGTTGAGCCAGCGGATGGCTTAAGGGGCTTAAGGGGCTTAAGGGTTTGAGCCGGTTAAATGGTTTGAGCCAAAATAAGGATATATACGTTTATTATTTCCATAATTTAAATAACTTTAATTTATAATATAATATTATTACTTAAAGTATTTTTAAAATTACAAAACATAATACCTTATTATATTTATTATTTAAATTCTTAAAATATTTTTATTAATATAAATCCGTTAACTTAAAGTTTAATAATTAATTAAACAGTTTAACCGTTATACGTTACAAGTTTTTATTTTATAATATCGTTAAATTCTAAGCAATATTTAATATTGTTAAAATATCGATTAATGCTTAAGAAATTCTTATTTAATAATTTTAAGCTTAAATTTGGGAATTAAAAAAAGAAATCCGGCAAATTAAGGTTAGGCCATTTACGTAAGCTTTTTTCGCCTGCATAAAATTTAAAAAGCCGGAATCTTATAATGAAAAAAGAAACTTTTAAACCTTTTTAATTTAAGTACGAATTTATTTTTATTTTTTTTAAATTTTAACGACCTTGCGGATTAGGTTTTAGTAATAGGAATATGCCTAATGGAAAATATTATTAATTAATTTAAACCCGTTATAAGGAATTTTTTAGAAATAAAAAAGTTGAATAAAAAGGATTTTATTAATAAGATCTTTTTATTTTATACCAATTTTGAAATTAAGGTACGTAATAATTTTGGTAATCCGGATAAAAAACGATTTACGGTTTAATAATTTCTGCAATTTTAATAAAAAAAAACCTACGTCCAAATATGCCGTAATCTTTAAAAGCTTTATAGTTAAGGCAAAATAAGGAAACGATAAAATTAACGTTTTTATTAAAATATTTTTAAAAAAATTAAAAAATAATATAAAAATAGGATTATTTAAATTAAGCGATCAATTACTTTAAACCGGTATATTGCAAAAATAATTAAAATTAATAATTAATAATTTGAAAAATAACAAAAAAAGGATAATATATTTTATATTTGAGATATAACAAGTTTAACTAAAGAAAAAAACAAAATGTACCTTTTATTTCTTATAAAATAATGCCAGAACCTATAAAATTTAACGTTATTTATAAACAAAATTAAAGCCAAATTAAATACTTTAATTATAACAAAATAAGATATAAGACTTATAAATATAAAAAGCTCAAAAAATTATAATAAGATAATTAAATACCTATATCCGAGAAATAATCCAGAAATAATTAAAAAAACGATACCAAAATTATTAATATAATTTAAGCCAAACATATATTAGGTTTATAACAAAAGGTCCAATAAGAATTATTATAATAAAAAATTTAACGAAAAATATAAAAGGCCAAAAAGCTAATTTAATAAATATCGCGAACATAATAAAAAATATTATAAGGATAATTACGTAAATATTAGAATTGGATAAAAAAAGTTTGTCCCGAAACTTTTAATCGATACGGCAAAATATACGCCATATATTACCGACGACAAAAATATTCCGATTACGAAAAATGGAAATAATATATTTACGAACGAATTATCTATATATATTATAAAAGATTTAATTTTTTAAACCGTACCGGGAATAATAAAGACGATAAGCAATAATATTAATAATGTTAAATCATAACCCTAAAAAATATCCAGCAATTGGCTAAAGCAAAAAGCTGGCCCGAAAAAAAATGCCCGTAAGAAAATTTCTTTTATTATTATAAATAATATAATTACCAAACGGAAAAGAAATTAATTTAACGTACGGTAAAAAGTATTATTAGAAAATTATTACGGATTTTTATTTTTAATTGGTATTTATTATAGATTTTTACGAAAAAAAAACTATTAAAAATACATTAATTTATAAAAGATTTTTAAAACGATAATTAAGATAATATATAATGGGATGTAATTATAAATATAAGAAAATAATTTCTTCGATAAGGAAAAAAACTATAGCAAAATTAAGAACAATTAATACGGTTTAAAGGAATAATATACCGGTAACAATAATAAATATAACAACTTAACGCGTTAAACGAAAAAATATAAATAAGACTTAATAAATTCGAATAAAAATTAAAAAAAAGGTTACCTATAAAAAAGCCGCAAAATAACGAAACCCAAAGAAATTAAAAAAAATACTTAAAAAAAGTTTTAAATGTAAAAATAAAAAACGTTAATAATCTTATTATTTTAGAAATACAAATCGGAACGTACTAATATATCGCAATGGTAGATTACGGAGCTTTAAGCGGGAATTATATTAAACTAAATATAATTAATAAGTTTAAACTGTTATGGAAATATAAGTTAAAACCTTATATAGCAATAAATGTCGAAAATCAGAAATTTGCTTATAATAACGGAAAAGTTATATGCGAAATTAATTACCTGAAGATTTTTATTAAAGGACGATATTAAACGATTAATTTCGATATTATTTTATTCGGAAATTCCGATATAATCTTAGGATTATTATGGATACATTAATACGGAATTTTGATTAATAGCGAAATTGGCTAAATAAAGTTTATTTTATTCCTTATTAATAAACGAAAAAAAAAAATTAAAATCTTCATATTCGATCGAAAATGGCGACGAATATAGGTATAAAAATACGATAAAAACCTTATTATCTAAAAAGATAAAACATAACAAAAACGGGCATTAAAGAAAAAAATATAACGTATTATTATTACTATCAAAGCGAAATTAAAGCAATTAAATAATGATTTAAAATAACAATAATCCCAAAGATTAAAAAATCTAATTAATATATTATTATAGTATTATAAGTATAAGCAGTTTTTTTTTAAAAAAACTTGATACGAAATTATTAAAACATAATAAATAAAATTATGAAATAATTTTCAAAACAGGATTTTCGACAAAGTTTTACCTTATTTATAACTTTAGCGGAAATAAATTACGTATTTTTAAAGAATACCTAAAAGATCGGTTATGTAAAAAATGGATTCAATTTTCGAAATTACCAGCAAAATACCTAATATTCTTTGTATTAAAAAAATAGAAAACTACGACTTATAATTAATTATCGATAATTAAACGATATTATTATTAAAAATCGAATATTATTATCCTTAATTACAAAAATAAAAAACAGATTTTATGGAACCAAATAATTTATAGCATTCGATTTTAAAATTGGATATAACCTTATTAAAATTAAAAAAACGAATAAAAAATAACCTTTCGAACGAAATATAAATTATTTAAATATTTGGTTATATTAATGGGATTTACGAACGTATTACTAACTTTTTAGCGAATAATTAATTACGTATTACGAAAATACCTTAATATTTACCTTATTTGCTATTTCGACAATATTTTTATTTTTTCGGAAACGGAAAAAATATACGTAAAATACGTTCATAACGTTTTTTAACTTTTAAAAAATATAAAGCTACTTATTAATGCGGAAAAGAATTAATTTTATATATAAGAAATAAAATATCTGGGATATATCATTATCCCAGAACATATTAAAATACACCCTAAAAAATAGTTACCGTTACAAAATAATAAACGCCAATAATAATTAAAAAGGTATAAATATTCCTCGTATTTGCCAACTATTACAGAAAGTTTATTCGGAATTTTAACAAAATAATTATATTTTTAATAAATCTTACAAAAAAAAGAATTTAAATAAATATCAGATAAGGAAAAAATAATTCAAAATATTAAAAATGCAATTATTAACAAGCCAGTACTAATTATGTACGATTTAAATTATCTTATTAAGTTAAAAACCGATATTTCGGATTATATATTAAGCGTAATAATTAAATAACAAAATAATTAAGGCAAATTGTACCTTATAGCATTTTTTTCGTACAAATTAAAAAGAACCGAATTTAATTACTGCATTCCAAATAAGGAATTTATGACTATTATTATGGTATTTCGAAAATTTAAATATTTTCTAAAAGGAAATTTATACCAGATTAAGGTTTACATAGATTATCAAAATCTTATCCAATTTACCATAATTAAGGAATTTACAAAATAACAATTTCGTTACGCGGAAAAATTGGCGAATTTCGATTTCATTATTATTTATAAAAAAGATTCAAAAAATAATAAAATAAATGCTTTAAATAAGCGACCAAATTTCGAAAAGAAATTGGTTAAAATTAGTTATATAATTTTTAATATTATTATACAAACTATTTACGCTTACGATAAATTGCGATAATTCGAGCAATATTTTTAGATATATATTAAAAAATCTAGCAGTATAATAACGGTCTTTTAAAAAACCAAAAAACAAATAAAATGTAAATTCTAAAAAAACATTAAAAGGATTTAATACGAAAAAATACGAATATTAGTTTTACGGATATCCAGGAATTTATAAAACCTTAAAACGGCTTTAATGCATATATTCTTTTCCTAAAATAAAATTAACGGTATAAAAAATTATACGGCAATACGATATTTACGCCAAAACGAAAATATATAACATAAACCATACGGAAAATTACAGCTATTATTAATTATAAAATAACCATAATATTTAATTACATTTAACTTTATTACTAAATTTTGTATATCAAAAAATTTAATTACAAAAATATATTACAATAGCATTTTCGTAATTATTAATCGATTTACAAAATTTTCCTATTTTTTACCATGTTATAAAACTATAAACGATAAACAAATAATATATATTTTCTTTAAACATATATTTAATATATACGGATTATTAATAAAATGTATTTTAAATAAATGATCGATATTTATATTAAAGTTTTGGCAAAGCCTAATAATATAAATTGGCTTAAATTATAAATTATTTAACATATTTAAATTATAAATAAATAAATAAATAAAACAAATAAACCAAACCTTAAAAACTTATTTACGATATTACATTAATTATGAACAAAATAACTAGGTTAAAACATTATTAATCGTATAACTAATTTATAATACCAGTTATTATGAAAATATTAAAATAATATTTATAAATGCAAATTTTGGTTTTATCGTAAAAATATATGGACGAATATGCGATAATAATTTAATTAATATTAAAATAATTTTTACGTTAAAATAATTACGATAATTATACCAAAAAATAAAAACAGAACTAAAATTCGTACGAAATCAAATAAATAAATATTATAATCAGAAAAAATTAAAAAGATTACTTTTCGAAAAAGGGAAAATAATTTTCCTTATTACAAAAAATATTTAAAAAAAAACCTAATAAAAATTTCGATTTCAAATATATCGGTCTATACAAAATCATTAAAAAAATTTTAGAAAATAATTATTAATTAAAACTTTTATCAAAAATTAAATTTTATTTAATTTTTTACATTTTCTTATTCGAATTGATAATAAATATAATCAAGATATATACGACATAAAACGACATAAAAATAAAAAACGAATAAACCTACGAAATAGAAAAAATTTAATATACGAAAATAAAACGGATTTATCTAATACCTAATTAAATGAAAAAAATATCCGGATTTCGAAAATACCTGGGAACCCGCCAAAAATCTTATTAACGCCTAACGCCTATTAAAGAACTTTTACCAATAACGACGGGTATATCTTAATTAATAATTAACCAATTAATAGCCGGGATGTCGGGCTAATCGGCCGTAACTTACGTTAACGTAATAACTATAATAACCGCCTTTAACTATTTTTGTTCTTTTTTAAAACGTTTAAACTTTTTTATTATTTCCGTACTTTAAATATTACGACGAAACATTTTAATTTTACGACGGCCAAACAACTTCCGTTATTTCTGCAGGCGATTTAATTTGTTTACAACGTTACGAAAGGCTTTACGAATTTGCTTTTTTTTACGTTTTAAACGGTTTTCCTTATTAAGAAAATTTTTGTACTTAAATTCTGAAAGGTCAAATAAATCGTAAAAATTACCGTATTACGTATAGCGGCCGTATTTCCCAGAATTACGGTACGTTTTGCAAGATATACCGACGAAAGGGTAACGAAAACAAAAGTTTTCTTAAAGTATAATAAAATCAAATAATATAATACGTTTTGCAAAAATAAAAACGTTAATACGTTTGCGAAAACGAGATTTTTCGATACGACCTAATATGTTAAATATAAAAAAAAATTATTTACCGGAATAAATAAATAAATAAAATAATCTTTAAGGATAAAAATCTTGAAAAGGAAAAAATCGTATTATAACCTAACGATCTTGATTTCCTTAAACGGTCGGAAAGCTTGGGCATTTAAATCCGACCGTGCCAAAAAAGTTACGTAATTGGCTTAAAGGGCTCAAAGACTTGACATCTTTAAGCCGGTTAAGCCAGCGGGTGGCTTAAAGGGCTTAAGGGGCTTAAGGGTTTCAGCCGGTTAAATAACTTAAGCCAAAATAAAGATATATATGTTTATTATTTTCATAATTTAGATAATTTTAATTTGCAATATAATATCGTTATTTAAGGTATTTTTGGAATTACGAGACGTAATACGTTACTGTATTTATTGCTCAGATTCCCACGTTACTCCTGCTAACTTAAACCCGTCGACTTAAGGTTTAATAGTTGGTTAAACCGTCTAGCCGTCATAATTATCCACGATTTCAAACCGAAAACTGGATCCTAAATATACATATGATGTAGAAATACGATCTGGGGTACTTACGAATTGAGCTGTCATGGGATAAGCAAGAAAAGGGGAATATAGTATGGTCGAAAGGCTTTGGATTCAGCCTCCAAGGTTGACTCGGCCGGCGAGGTAGCCGCCCCTTGGCAGTCTCAGCCGCATTTGCAAATTGAACGTCTTCCAATCATCTCAACGGTTTGCAGCGGCGACTCACCCAAAATCCTTCGTAAACAATTGTAGACTGATGACCTCCTCTCGCGAACATGATAATTCATTTCAAATAAGGATATGTACAGCTACACAGACACAAACTCAAGTACGACGGCTGAAAATACACAAAATTCCACATGTTCCTAAAAGCGCTGAGCCTGCCAAAACGGCATTCCCGAACACCCCCTTTACTGCTTCTGAGAGATCATCATCTCCTCGTTGTCGGCGATGGGGGCCGGCCGGTTGGAGCTCTTGTTGAACTCGTTCTCGCCGTGGACGTTGACGGTGCCCGTGGCGTCGACGTGGTAGTCGCGGTTCTGGCTGATCTCGTACTCCTCCTTGTCGATGTGGCGGAAGGTGAAGTAGAAGACGACGGTGAGGATGCCGCCGGCGATGGCGCAGCCGCCGAAGTCCCACGTCAGGTGCGGGTCCGTGATGATGGACGAGCACGCCAAGCCGATGAGATAGGCCACGGCCGTGTTGAAGAGGTTGATGGCCGACACGAGACCCCGCATGTTGACGGGCGCCCGCGAGTACGCGATGCCGTAAGCCGGCACGTTGACGAACAGCTCCGAGATGCCACCGAGCGCGTAGGGGATCGCCATCCACCAAATGCTGATGGGAGCTACGCCGGTGCCGATCTTGCAGTCGCTCGAGCCGTACTCGCCGCAGGGCGATTCCTTGTAGGCGTAGTAGTTAAGGATCGTATAGCCAACGCCGCCCAGCGTGGACATCATCAAGCCTGTTGTGATGCGGGCGATAGGGCCGTAATGGACTCCCACCTTTCGGAGCATCGGGTAGAGGCCGTAGTTCAGGATGGGAGCCATGCAGATGATACTAAGCGAGTTGAAGTTCTGGATGACGTCGTTGGGGACGCCGTTGGTCTCCAGCATAGTCGACAGGAAGTTCGCTGCGGAACCAATACCATTGTCGTTAAGGTACTGAATCGGGAAGAAGCAGAAGATACCGGTGGCTTGGAAAGTTCGCCGGACGTCTTCCACGAACTGATCGTTCCAATGCGTCTTGATGTTCAGTCCGGCAGCGGCGATGTTGGACGGCTTGGCGAGATCCCAGAACCCGTGTCGACCGATCTTCTTGATTCCGCCACGCCGGAAGCAGATAGCCAATACCTTGAAGACATTTCCAAGGTCGCTTCCGCCCGGAGGGTGAAGGATCAAGCGCTTGTGGAGGAACCAGAGCAGGAGAGGGAGAGGGAGGTATAGGAGGAGCGGGATCAGGAAGGATAACCACCAGCCGACGTACTTCTCGGTGTAAGATGTGGCTACGCCCATAAAACCACCGATGTTAATGAGAAGATAGAACCAAAGCATGACTCTCTCGGTGGTAGATTCAGGGTCTTGAATAACCCGCTCCCCGTTCGACAGAGTTATGACTTTAGGGACCGTCTCTGACATCTGGTCGAGAAGCAACGGCGAGACGTTGGGCTTGAACATAGCTGCATGGTCAAGTTAGGCGGGAATGGCTCAGCGACCGGCGAACAGAAGGGTCAGTCTTACCAGCTCCGATTGATAATATGTATACGGACAGAAAGTAGGGTACCTTGGCAGTTCCGTTGGCAAGGAGCTTCGGGGCCTCGGCAGCGACCATCAGCACGTGAGCAACACCGAAGACTCCGACGCCCCAGCAAATTAACCTGAAGCGACCAGCCTTCGCATCGGCGAGCCAACCGAAGAGGAGTGGAAGAGCGTATGCGAGCAGACTGAACGACTGCGTTACGGCGTTGGCAGTCACCGTTCCCAGTCCCAGGGCACCGGGCGTCTGCTGATCTCCCCGAGGAGGGGCTCCATAGCCATTTCCACCTTCGGGCACTGAAGCGAGATTAAGGTAAGCAAAATCCGTCCCAAGCAGGGGCTTGGAGTTATGCGACAGTTCCCGTTTGACATAAGGATTCGCATGACATATGGCTCCCACCAAATGGGACATGGAAAGCGTAGGGATACATACGGGGGCGGTTGACATACATAGTTGCCTATCAAGGGCTGCACGCCGTAATAGCTGGATCGCTCAGCAAACTCCACTATACATATGAGGTAGACAACAATGGGGATGTTCCCGGGAACCCGGCGAAGAGTCCCTAGCTCCTCCTCGGTCGGTTTGCCCTCGTAGTCGCCTTCCAAGATCGAAGGGTCGAGGTATGGCGCATGGCGATCGCCGGGAGGAGTGTGGGCCATCTTCTCCTCGACAGAGGCGTCGCGCTCCAAGGCCTTTTCGTCCGCTAATTCCACATGTTAGTTCGTGAGGCGCTCCAGGTCCAAGTCGACACGGTGACATACCCATTTTCGGCTTCTAGGCGCTATACGTCGCGACTTGAGGCACAGCTGAGAAGAGACAACCACGAGGGAAGGTTGTGGGGGATACCAAGCTGGGGTTGCATCCAATTTATTGCACAATCCAAGGGAACGACAGGCCCCGGATGTGGCGGCGGGTTTATTGACACCCTCGGCAGGGCGTGACGAGCCCATTTCGATAACACCATCTCCGATACGGAATGTGCTACGAGCAGCTTCCATGTCGCAATAGCAGACTAGAAGTAAAAAAGAATCCACGGCGCCGGGGACACTATACCCTTGCAGGTTTCCATCCGCAGATAGCGCAAGGGGAGGGGCGGCCACTCAGCGTTGGTGTTTTGCCACTGTTTTCCATTAATAATAATTATGTTGGTGGGAATGACTCGGGTATATGTCCTCGGGGCCCGGAGGTTAAGTGGGTAAAGTCTCACAGCGCCGCACTGGTCGTGTGATGGGCCAAATGATAGGCGCGCCTCTCGGCTCAATGACAGCAATACGCGAAACGAGAGATCACTACCCTCTCTGAAGCTGATCCTACATAGCTTTAGCATAGGACGGGACCTTTGGCTTGATTAGGAAGGCCATTGCAACTTATTTTCATTCTAGATGATGGCTGGATGATGGGGATACGAAGCAAGAGCTCGCTAACGTTGAGACCTCCGCCATCCCAAGTGAAATAAATGGGTCGGGGTCATGATTGGGATGGTGGTCGTGGTCGTTGACCAAAAAGGCGAAAGGACTCATTGAGAGACGAACGAGAGCCAAGCCTCTCCTGAGAACGTGCTTCTTGGGTAGCTGAAGGAGAGCGTATATGCAGTAGTCTGGCTAAGCTTCAAAGAGAAGCTTGGTCGAAGAAATAATGGACTACGCTAACATGTTCTGGCGTGTTGTCCGTCGTTGGCTCTCCGTTGAAACGTCAGGTACTTCGGTACTCTGGTTGGAGATCCCGTATTGTCAAGCGTTGCCAAGTTTGATCAAGCTTCTGCCAAGCCTAGCCAAGTTCAGCATGGCATCCGGTAGGGGGGTGACCATTGACGGCCACTAAGAGCGCGCTTTAAAGAAAACTCCGAGAAATCGCCGTCTTTTGATCTAGCAATCGCCTGCTAGTGCTCTCCGATGTCGCGGATGTTGTATTGCTCTGAGCGTTCTAGGCATAGCGATCAGAGCAATTGGGATTATTTAGGCTCATAACATGGAATTAGGGGGAAGACGTCAAAATTATTAGTCTAACGTTGGTGGCTTGCATGACATGTTGCTTGCAGGAGGAGGTTAGAGATACGTTAGTAGGCTAGACAAAAGCTAGCATTAGTTGTGTCGATCATATGTATCTAGGCTTCTCTATCCGGGGCCCGTACTCGTACGGCACTACGCCATTGAAGGCAGAGAAGTGCCTGACTATGAGAAGCGCGTCGAATGCTATACCCAAGATTTCAAAGTGTGAGTTCCGGCGCGACCAGCTTCACCGTTACCCTCGTATGCCGCCGTGAAAGCAAACCGGGTGTGGGATGACGCCAGAAAACGAGGCTACTCTTGAGAGGAAGACTGCCAAACGCGACAGAACCGGGGGACACACCTAGGAGCCGCCGAGGTCCAGGGATTAGGACAGCGGGTACGCGGAAGCTGGGCCGACAAGGGGGCCTCAACGTCTTAATTATAAGCGACATTCGTCGCGTCGCCGGGTATTCGGCAAAGCGAACCGCTGGGCCTGGAACGAGTTTGCCTGTCACCATGACATGGTGTGACCAATTTGGACAGAAAAGGACCAGAGTAATATAAGGCGTGCCGACTCCAAGACACCTAGACGAAACACAATATCGCGTTCATTTAGTGAGCCGCAAGTTGTGCTTTCATCAGGATGGAGACTAAAGGCTGTCTAGAGTGTCTCGATACACTGGATGGAGCAGGGCGCTTAGATATGGAAAAGACTTAAGGCGAAGCAAATATTGATGAAAAGGCTGTGCAGCAACGGAGGGTATCAGTTTTAAGTTCTTCTAGAACCATAGATCTAAGGAAGCTGGTCTGGTCGGACACGCTTCCAGCCCAGTAGGCAGTGAGCTGAACCTTGGAGTAATTTTATGGGTCAGAGGCATGTGTCTGCGAAGACGTGGGTTGGATCGTGGGCGCGGATGAATTATGTCACCATATAGTCATATCGCACTAAGTTCCGAAACCAGGGATCAGTTACCCTGAGACTTCTCCCTCTCCTATTACAACATGAATCCACCTCATGACCTACTAAAGCTGCCGCATAATGCTTCTCTCAAAAATAGGCGACGATGGGGTTGCTGTGGGTTGTGTCAAGTGGGACGCCGGCTGCTGGCCCATGTTGACGTCAAGGGGCATCATGGGGCTATGGAGCAGGAAATGGAAAGAAATATTTGGGGATCGTCGTGTAAGACGGTCCAAGCCGTCATGTATGTCAAGCATACGATACTCCTGATAGGAATAACGCAATAATGTACGCCCCTCGAAGCGCTGGCTTGGCAGGTACCATCCTAGTGGGTAGGCAGCATATTATCCCTGACGCCATATTTAGTGTATGAATATGGACCCGACATCGCAGCATGAATTGAGTTGCAATATGCAAGGAGGCTTTGTGCGCTTTAACCGTATTATGTTAGCCGCGATATATGAAACGGGGCGTGCTTCTGATCCAGCGACCAGCTAACCCTTGATAAAAGGAAATCTATGGAAGTCGTTAAGTCGTAATCATACATAAACTGAACTGATATATGCTCCAACCCATTTACTCCCCCTCGGGAATGACGCCCAATTTTCCCGCAATCACCTTCGCCAGCGCCTTAAAGGTAAGAGTAGGAGCCAGCAGCTTCTGGAACGGATAGTCGAGGCCGAACTCCTTGAAGAGCCACGTCCTCATCTCGGCGCCGATCATGCTATCCAGGCCGTAGCTCGCCAGCGAGGGGCCGTCGAGCTCGAAGCCCTCGACGGGGATCATCAGGATGCCCGACATGCGCTTGACGATGTGCATAGCGATGACCTCCATGGCGGCCTCAGGCGTCTCGGCCGCCTTCACGGCCGCGGCGAAGCTCTCGTCGCCCTTGCCGCCGGCTCCACTGCCGGTGTGCGCCTCCAGCGATTTCCGGATGTGCGACAGGCGCGCGTCGTTGTACCAGTACAGGTCGACGTTGTCGGCTCCGGCCCTGTTGATGGAGCGTGCCAGCTCCCTGGGATCCACGCCCATGACAATCTGTGCCTCCGTTGCCTTCTCGATGCCAGCGAGGGACCCCGGTCCGCCCGCCCCCGAGACAGTCGCCGGGCGAGGCGTCGACATGGCGACCTCGAAGCCGCGGAGCATCTCCTGCTCGTCGATGCCGTAAAGACCCTTGCGTAGGAGCGACGCCTCGATGCCGTCGTTCTCTGCGACGACGCCGACGTCCAGGACCATGGGGAGGGCGAGCGACGTCGCGGCGAGGCCCCGGATGTTGCGGTGGAGCGCCAGCGAGTCGAGGAAGCTGTTGCCGGCGCTGTAGTTGCTCTGGCCCGTGTTGCCGAGGACCGCCGAGATGGAGCTCGTCATGACAAAGAAGTCGAGTTCCGCGCCGCCCAGGGCCTTGTGCAGGCTGAGGGCCCCCTTGGCCTTCGGGGCGACGGCGGCCATGAACGAAGCGTAGTCCATCTGCTCGAGGATACCGTCCTGATGTGAATTTCTCGTCAGCACTGCCGTTCGATTACCTAGTTAATGAAACTGAACGTACCTTGAGAACCATAGCCGCGTGCACGACTCCGCGAATCGGGCGCTCCTTGTTCACTTCCCCGACGATTTGACGTACGGCTTCCTCATCCGACGCGTCGGCGCGGAATACCCTCGCCGAAGCCCCCTTGTCTGTGATCTCCGCGACGACTCGGGCGGCCTCTGGCTTGTCGGCACCTGAGCGGGAGAGGAAGACGAAGTGCTTGGCCCCTCGTTCGATCATCCACTTTGTGAGGCTCCGGCCGAGACCGCCCAGGCAGCCGACTAGGAGATACGAGGAGTCTGGTGAGAGGGAGAGGCTCGGGGCCTCTGGTGGTATCTAGAGTCACGTTGGTTAGCGCCCAAGAATCCCTAAATGAATATGACTTGGAGTTGGGTGGATCTCTTACCACGACCTGACTTTCCTCGTAACGGAGGTTAACAACCGTGGTCTCGGCATCCTGGTCTCCGTTATCAGCTTTGACGGCTCGGAGATCCGAAGCGTCGACAATCTTGGCTGAATCGCTTGCGCTTAGAAGCTCCGGGTAACGCTCTACCAGGTCGAGAGATGTCTTCAATAGAGATGAAGCAGACTCCGAGGTGGCGTGCAGGGTCTTGGAAATGACGGGGATGAAGCTTGCCCCGCGTGAGAAGGGCAGACCGTCGGGTCCTTGCTTCATGGAACCGTCTCTCGTGACAAGTAGGAAACGGCCCAGCGCAGGGATGTTCCTCCAAACTTCCTGACTAAGCGGGGAGAAGTCATGGGCGATTACAGTCAAGGGCGGAGACGACTGCAAACTATCGACAGCCGCAATGACGCTATCGAGGTCGCTTGACAATAGCACCTTGTTAGCGTCCACGCCAGACGTAGACATGATTTGCTCCCTATCTTGCTCCCTGTCGACAACTAGGGTAAGGTCCCAGCCATGCGCACGAGCCAATAAGACTGTCATATTCATGATCGTCTTCGGACCAGGAAGAGAAAGGATTCGAGAACCCGCGCCCATCTTGCCACCGGCGACATAGGCACCGGCTATAGTGTTAAGAGGGCTTAGCGCCGCGATGAGGGAGGTGGGTAATTGAGACTCGAGCTCTCCATCAGCCACAGCGTATGCGGGTGTGCGCACAATAGTGCTAAGCCCGTCATTGGAGAATGCAACTACACGTTTTCCGACAATAGACTGATCGCGCGATGAGCCCGCCTGAGCGATCGTCCCGGAGACAATCATGTGAGACCCAGAAGTAGGGAGATACTCCGAGGCTTCGACCTGAACCTTGATTTCGTCTGCGGCAAGCACTGCCTGCTGGGAGGTTGGTCGGAATACGACTCCGTCCCCGTGGGCCACGACTTTCAGGGGCTGATGCTTCGGCAATGGCTTTAACTCCATATCGGAGGTCTGCGGCGTGTCGCACCACTTCTGGTTCAGTTCGGTGTGAGGGTAGACCCTGGGAATATAGACGGCGCCCTCGTGGAGCCAGAACTCCGTATCGCGTCCCGAGTCTTTCGTCTCGGCAGACGCCAGCTTCGCGATAATCGTTTGAGCCAGATCGTGCGCCTTCTCGTCCGGGGTGAAGTCCAGGAGGGCGACCCTCGAGGCTGCTTGTTCCGACCGCACGGCGCGCAGGAAGCCCTCCGCCAGTCCGCCGCCAACAGCAGACTGGCCCGCCTTAACACCCTTCGTCAGCCATAGCGTAGGAGAGCCGGAGCCGAGGACGGCTTTCAAGGTTTGGAATTCCTCTTGGTTGAGGGAAGACAATAACACGCCCGTCGTGTCGTCGACGATAACATGCGTGTCTTCGCTGGAGTCATACTCTGCAATTGCCTTCTCACGGACGACACTGCCGGTGCTTGACAAGATACCAGCAACGCCGGAAGATGACGTGGTGGCGGTCAGCACAGTAATGCTACCAAAGCTGCCGTTGTGCTTTGTTGCGTCGGAACTAGGCAATGCAAATTGATCTCCAATCTTCAAGGCGGACCCGGGGAGCGTTGCGAAGTCCTGGGGAGAGCCTAGGAGCCAGCCGTCTTTTTGTAAAAGAGGCAGAAGCACACTGGGTGAGAGGCCAGGTTTCGAGTTTTGAGTACCCGAGAAGTCTACCAAAACGAGGTCTTGCTGGCCCTCCTCAAGCTCCTCTTGCCAAGCCTCGGGGGACGGCGATAACACCTTGGCGGCCACCCGCGCTAGGACATCCTCGGCAAGGTTAGTCTCTTGCTCCCCAGCAAAGGCGACCGTAACTGCACAGTTGTCGGGAACAAGGCGGAGAATGTTTTCCACGGCATCCGAAGATGGAACTCCCAAGACCAACGCGTTCTTGACGGGCTCCCGGTGATGGATGATTTCGACCATCCTGTCAACGGACTTGACCTGCGCCGTCGAAGCCGCGTTCTGAGCGGACAGGGATGCGACATCCTGCTTCCAGGTCGCAACGGAGAACGTCTCCGCTAGGCCTAATGACCGGCTCTCAGCGAGCAAGGCCGCCTCGTACGAGACGCAGACCAGGCTCTTGATGTTCATGAGGAGCTTGCCGCTTGGGCCCATGAGACGGGTGTGAGTATTAAATTTCCGCCCGTCGAATCCGTCAGTCCACGCGACGGCACGACCAGTCGAGTCGATATCGTCTCCCGGGAAGAACAAGGAGACTTCCTCAATGGCCGTCGGAACAACACCCCATGGCATCTCCTTGTGCTTTCCTGCATGGATCGAGATGATGATGAGCTGGAGGCAGGCATCGATGGTAGCAGGGTGGATCAGGTAGCGCGACTCCCCCTCTACCACACCGGACTTATCCACGACCGACACGTCGCCTGAGGCGTGATGAAAGTCGTCAGTGCGAGCCTCCTGTAGCTGCTGGAATGTGTTCGTGTAGTTGAAACCGACCCTGTGGAAGGCGTCATACCAAGTCTTGCCCGACGCGCGACGGGAAAGCACAGACTCGTCCACTGGGTGGCTGCCCTTCACGGCAGGCTTGCCGCGAGCGGTGATCCTACCCTCGCAGTGTGAAGACCACTTGCCCTCTGCGAGTGATTCTATGGTGAAGGTATGCCATCCTGACTCGCCGATCGGTCGTAGTGTAGCTATGATCTCGACCTCGTCGTTATCAGGAACCACAAGAGCTGTCTTGATGTCGACGTCGCGGAGAGTGGTGCCCTCAAACGCCAGACCCTCAGTCTCGTGTACCTGGCGCAGCGCCTCGATGGCAATGGACAGATATCCAGCAGCCGGGAAGATAGCCGTGCCTCCAAGCTACGCACCTCATCGTCAGTATTTCGATTTTCTTTTCAATGGGTTGATTGCGGACTTACATTGTGGTCTTTCAGCCATGGAAGATCCCGATGCCTAAGGATATTGCGCCAGATCTTAGCTCCGTCCGAGAGCCCCGCCACCCGGCTACCTAGAACATCATGACGCGGGTAGGCTCGGTTGCGCTGTTCCGCGCTACCACGCGGCTCGGCCCAGTACCTCTTATCGTAATTCCACTGGTAGGGCGGCAGATCAACCAGCAAGTACTGGGTCTTCGACTTGCGGTTCCTGCTCGCTTCCAGCTTTTCGTCCCAGTTAACCTCCTCTAAATCGACGGATAGGCCGGCATTGAAAAGGGAGCCGGCCACAGACAGGAGCTGGTCGGCGTCGTTCTTGTTCCGGACCAGGGATGGAATGTAGCTCAGTTTGTCGAATTTGTTGGCAATGCATATCTGCTTGAAGGGCCCAGAAAGAGCGGAGTGGGGGCCGATCTCAACCATACAGCTGACATTGTTGAAGTCTTCGTCGGATCCCAGACGCTGGACGGCCGTGTTGAAAAGGACCCTTTGCTTGAGATTTGCGCTCCAGTAGCTAGCCGGCAGGGTGTCCTCCACGATCGGCTCGCCTGTCACCGACGAGATCATCCGAGACCTTGTTTTGCGCCACAGAAAGTCGTCCTCTGTAAGCGTGCTGAGGGCGCGAGACAGGATGATGTCATACGCGTCGCCGACAGGTGCCATGTGTGGAGAGTGGTATGCTTTGCCGGTCTTGAGCTCTCGAGCGAATACGCCCTTTGCGCTCAGTTCCTCTCGCAGCTGGGAGATGCATTTTGTCTTGCCACTCAGGGTAACGCTGCTGGGTGAATTCTCGCAGGCGATGCAGACGTCTTCCAGGTCGCTGCTTAGGAACTGTTGCACTTCTTCGGCTCCGAGGCCGACGGCAAGCATGGAGCCGCTGGTGGACGCCTCCTTCACGGCTCGGCCACGACAGAAGGCTGCAATCATGGCCTCTGGACCGCTAATCAGACCGGCTGCGTATGCAGCTCCAATCTCACCGGAAGAGTGGCCAATGCTCACCGCCGGAGTGATGTCCCATTGGGAGAAAAGGTCAACGAGGGCAATCTGGATTGCGGTGCATAAGGGCTGAGTGACCTCGGCATCATTGATCCTGCTTGCGGTCGTCCCGGCATCGTCCAGGAGCAGATCAGCAATTCTGAACGACGGCTTCGGAGTGACCCTGTGCATAACCAAGTCGAGTTTCTCAATCGTCTCCCTAAAGATCGGGAACTCCATAAAGGCGATCTTGCCCATGCCCACCCATTGAGCCTACGGCCATATCGTTAGTGGAAAGACTCTTGGTAAGAGAGGATGTGGAACCTACGCCTTGGCCAGTAAAGAGGAAGCCGAGCTTGCCCTTTGTCTTTGGAACGACCCCGCTCGGCATCGAGGCAGGATTGAAACAGTCGGCTTCTTGCCCCTCACGCATGATGGCGAATGCTCTATGCGCGAACTTGGTACGGTGCAAATTGAGAGTATGCGCCAGGTCGGCGGCATAGTACTTCGCCGCTACATCGCCGATCGCCTTGATATTGCGCGACAAGGTTGCCTTGTCATGGGCTGAGAAGCATAGTAAATAAGGCTTATCGGATGAATGATCGTAATGCGCAACGCTCTTTTGCCTGGCATGCTGGTACCGAGGATGCAAGGAGTCGACAGATTCGACGATGACATGGCCATTAGTGCCGCCGTAGCCGAAGGACGACACGCTTGCCCGACGTACTAGCGAGTCCGCGGGCCATGGGGCTGTTTCGGAATGCACTTTAACATTCCATTCGTCTTCCAAGACTATAACCATGGTTAGCTGTGCTACCCTGTGAACTCGAAAAGGAGGCGACACTAACTCTCAGGGTTCAGCTTCCTGAAGCCGGCGACGCCGGGAATCACCCCAGCTTCCGTCATTAAAGCGGCCTTCATGACGGCGAAAATGCCGCTTGCAGCCTCGCTGTGGCCAATGTTGGGCTTGATCTGTTGCCGCGTTAGCTTCCATTCGCAAGGATCGGGACGAACTCGCACGTACAGCTCCCATAAACAACGGCCTGTCTCTTGGCCGTGTGTCGTTTAGTGCGCGCCCAATAGCTTTAACCTCAATTGGGTCTCCGACTGGCGTGCCGGTTCCATGAAGTTCAGCATATATGGTCTCGTTCGGATCCAGGTTGGCCTTTGCATATGCCATACGGACAACACGCTCCTGACCCTTTCCACTTGGGTGTGTAATACCCATTCCCTCAACCTTACCATTTCTGCGTACAAGACCGTGTTAGACAAGGCGTGGGATAGATCGTCCCGTGGTTCGGGTAGTGGACTCACGTGTTCACGGCGGTGGAGCGAATCACCGCACGAATGGGATCGTCATCTCGAATGGCATCCGAGAGACGCTTCAGATATAAGGCCCCGGCTCCCTCAGCACGGCCATAGCCGTCAGCAGAGGCGTCAAAAGTGTGGCATGTCGAGGTCGGGGATAAAATTCCCAGCTTGGCCGTGTTCATGTGCTGGTCAACCGTGATAATCAAGTTGACACCACCAGCAATAGCCGCATCGCAGTCACGTGCCCGAAGTGCATGACAGGCGTTATGTATGGCATAAACAGACGAAGAGCAAGCCGTGTTGATTGTGAAACTACGGTCAAGTTAGCTTCCGAGGATTATAAAGAAAGCCCGTGCTCAAACAGGGGTCAGCCCACCTTGGTCCGTTCAGGTTGAATGTATTACCGATACGGTTACTGATGATTCCAGGGTCCACTCCAGTAGCGGCGTAATTGTGGCGAAAGTCAGGGTCCCGCGTCGACATTTGCTCTGTGCATCCGACATTAGAGACTGTTTGAGGGTTCTTGCGCCAAGGAACTTACGGTAATCTGCGGTGAACGACCCAACGAAGACGGCCGTGTTAGAGCCCGCAACGGCGTCTAATGTCAGGCCGGCGGAGACCAAGCACTCATAGGATACTTCTAGCATCTTTCGCTGCTGTGGATCTAGCCATTGCGCCTCGATGGGTGTCATATTGAAAAAGGTGGGGTCGAAATCCTCAGGCCTTCCATCGAGGAAGTATCCACCTGGTACATTGAAAGACCCCGGTCGCTCTGGGTTCTGGTGAAGATGCGCGTCGATGTTGAACCGGGACGCCGGTACCTTAGGGGTCTGCCCACTGCGCTTGTTGACGAGCATCTCCCAGAGGGACGCGTCTGAGTCGATACCGCCGGGCAGCCGGCATGCTGTATACGTCCATAGTCAGCAAGCGAGGACACACTACGCTCGGAGGGCTTATGGGGTGGCAATCTAGGTAGAAAGGGCATGCGAGGGCAAGCTTGGGAAGAAGCATGTCGTCTATCGCCTTAGTTGGGGACGCGGAACTACGCACCCATTCCGCAAATAGCAATAGGCTCGAGAGTCGGACGTTGGCTCTCATCACCGTTGCCTTGGAACACACTTGGAGACATTTTAGGGTATCGAGGTAGGTGTTCTTCCAATCAATGGTTCTTCGGGCTGTGTAGGATGCTGATGCTAAGTAGGCGCCTGCAGCAGATGTGTCAAATATATGTGGTGTCAACTTGATCAGATGGCCCAACAACCGCGGACTCGGGCTTGTGATTTATTAACTAGCGGTCCTATATCACGTCACGCACAAATTCGCCATGTCGATCCCCCATGCTAGCTTAAGCTCGGGGCAGCTTAAGCGCTGGGTGCATCACTTGCTGTATCTGGGTGCCGTTCTCGGTATGCTTACACGCTCGGGGCGACCCCGAGTCCCACCCGTCGGACCGAACACCGCCTTTGCATCATTGGGGCTCCTCGGTGGCAAACCTGATATCTGTCCAGGTCACCGAGATTAAGTGCTTGAAGAATTGGACGTCTTGTCTAGGTCTTGCCAATCTCACCAGGTTGGGTGTATTCTTCAGTATCAGGTCCCCAACTTTCGAGCCTGGGAACATTCTCGTGATCTTGTCTATGACACATACGAAATCAACGCCTTCACGAATATGTGGTCTACGACTCTCTACTTTCGCTCGCTCGCCGTGCTGGCGACGTTTCTTCTTTGGGGGATATGTCTTTTGAACGGCACTGTCAAAGCGTTGCTACTTGCTGTATGGCAGGGCAAGCTGAACGAAAACGTTCCCCTCAAAACGGACTACACAGGAATCCCCATTATTGATTATCCTATTGCGGTTCTTGTCGCCTTCTTTTTCTACGGGACCAACGGCCACGATGAAGGCTATAACTTGTTCCTCGTCGATGCTTACTCCACGCTCCAGTCTGCGTTTGTCTGGCTATTTGTCGAGGCAATCCGTCCAGGGAAGAAACCCAAGTGGATTGCGGGGTAAGAAACATATCTTTCCATAGCCCATATTTCTGTCCCGATCCGCTTGGTGGCTCATACTTCTCCAGGCCAGTCATCTTTGGCATTCTCTGGCAGTGTTTCGGTGCTGCGATCTCCTTGCCCCTATATTACGCCTGCCATCTCCTCTGGGTCACCGAAACGGAGGTATACAGAGTTCGGGACCTGAATAAGGCAAGAGCTATACCGTTCAGCTTCCTCATAGGCGCAATCATCCCAGCACTCATTGGCATGGCACCCACCTGGAACGGCCCAGATAGTCGATCAGCTGTGGCTCATCAGACGATCCTTGCAACCTGGCAACCGGATCCGATCTGGGTAGCTTGGATACAGATGGGTTTGCAGAACATGACGTGGTGCCTACGTGGCCAGACGGGCCCTGACGTTAGAAAGCCGATTCACAACCCTTTTCTGTGGATTCGAGGATCCTATCTCTTGGCAGCGGTCTCGTCAGCGGTGGGCCACTTGTATTCCGTTAGCAGGGTGCTCACGAGCAATGACCAGGGCACGAACTTTGTGCGGATGTATGTACCATTCCCATTCACCGGTCCTGCTGGAGTTTCAGACATCTTGATCCGCGGTCCTTGGCTGTTTCTGCAGTACGACCTAATCATCATTGGTCTCTCGAGCATGTCGTGGGCGTTCATGCTGCTCGCGAGGACCCCCGCAGGGCAACGGCGCTCGAAGCCGATGCTGGTTCTTCTCATGCTTGCTGGGTATGTTACTATTGGTCCAGGGTGAGTAGTCTAACGACAGAAAGTCCTTACACCGCGCCATCCAACGTTGCCAAGGCGAGCTTGACGGGGTGGTCTCCACCGCCACAACCGTTCCTTCGGAAGCTCTTGCTGACTTCTGATACGCTATAGGGCAACCGTTTCATTAGCCCTGTACGCTCGGGAAAACCAGCTACACGTCGGGCCTCAAATTACCGATGCAAAATAGTTATTAAGGGGGATGTCATGAAGTGATTGGTGCGATACACAAGGCGGTGAAGCGGTGAAACCTCTAGTTAGGACAGGTTTGGAAGGTGTAGGCTAATTTAGCTTGACTCACGCATTGGGCATTTGCCGTATTCTGAATGTGTCGCCCGTTGTGAATCGATGCCATGTCGATTTAGCTACATCCAAGTATCCATAATGGAAGCATGCAGCTCATTCCACGACCCCCACATCCCGTTCAAGAATTTATCTAGGAATGCGAACCCGCATATTGGGCTAAAGAACCTGGTCCGCTAAGATGTACCCGCACACTCCGCTACAGAATTTACGTGCCAATGGGTGTACTTTACCATGTTCGGCTTGATGTTCGGTGGAGTATCTCCATTCAACTATATTGCGCGGCATACGAATAAGTTTGTGTACTTGGGAATTGCCGAGATCGCCGTCCCACACCGTCGGTCAGGAATCATCCCTTAATGTATATATTTTAGGCTACAGCATTGCCCTTCACCGGCGGCGAAACCGACGAGCAGACATGATACGTTCAATCCTCGGAGCGGAAACCGGTTTCATTTCGTGTATGTAAGGCGGTGTGGGGCCTTCGGTCCGGATCTGAGCAGCCCTATACCGCCTACTCGGGTTGCCCCCGGATCCTGCACCCCATGTCCCATTAAAATGCCAACGTAAGATTAGGAAGCAACCGCCACGCCACCAATGCAGAGCCCCTATCACAGGCCGATATCGTCTGTCGTGGATGATCCCTGACGCCAATCGCCAAGCGTCGTTCGGCGGACTCCCCGAGCCTTATTGAGGCAAAAGTCTGCATGCTCGTCAGGGGTATCATATATGAAGTAAGAGAGCGGAGCCTGACTGTGCGAGAACTATAGAACAACTGAATTCTGGTCAATCTTCCCAAACGGCATTTTCTGATGACCCCTTACGATTGCGACCTCCTATGCTATACGCTAGCTTACTGGCTTTGGTGCCTATCAGGAATCTCTATCAAGTTCAGCCTTTTGTTCAGTGCACATCTCCATTCCCACCGAAGGAATCACAGGCTGTTTTAGATATCCAGTGAGATGGGCGCACACAAGGTCCAAAAAGTCGATGTGGTTATCATCGGCGCTGGTAAGGCGGGCTACGTTACGGGTATGGTATCGACCACGTGCTAACATAGCGTTTAGGGTGGTATGGGCTTGTATCAGCTAGAACATATCTTCGACTTAGGCCAGATGCAAACCTGCTCATTATCGACTCCGATAATACCGTTGGTGGGGTTTGGAGCAAGGACAGGATATATCCAAACCTGGTAGCGCAAGTTCGGCTCGGGGTACGTCAAAGCGTAGCCAAACACTTCTCAATTGGGACTACGCGCTGACTTCTTGGGACTAGCTCTTTAATTATTCTGATACGCCGATGCCACCTAACGGTGGGGACCCTAAGGATCCCAGCGTTACGGGCGAGATGATTCACAACTATCTCCAAAACTATGCTGAAAACCACGACTTGCTGCGCCGTATAAGGTTCAACACGTTCGTGAAGGAAGCCAAAAAGCTACCTGATGGATGGCGTCTCGCTCTTCGCGAGTGCCAAGACATAATAGAGGCTGAGAAGCTGCTCGTGGCCACTGGAGTTACTTCAATCCCATATATGCCAGAACTTGAACGTGCTCCGGACTCGGTCCCAATCATCCATTCTCGGGATCTCGGCAAGTCCTGGAATGCCCTCGGCGATGGCAGCATTGAAAACGTCATTGTCACCGGCGCTGCCAAGTCAGCCTACGACGCCGTGTACCTGCTTCTCAACATGGGCAAGAAGGTGACCTGGGTGATTCGGGAGGACGGAGGCGGCCCGCTATCTATCTTGCCTTTCAGGGTCCTAAACATGGTAAACACCATTGCCGTTGCGTCAACTCGGCTGATGACGCACCTCAGTCCTTCCATCCTAAACACGAAAGGGCGACTCTACTGGCTTCTGCAAAGAACCACGCCCGGCCGATGGTGCGTGGGGCGATTCTGGGATTTCCTGGATTACGTTAGTGGGGTTCATGCAGGCTACGCAAGAGGCGACCACGTGGAAATGTTAAAGCCAGAAATCGATCGCCAGAGGTAAGGGCTCTACCAGCACGTCACGTAGTAAGCAGTTGTTGACTCTTTCGCTAGCGTCTTCTGGGCCCATTCGGGTCTGGGCGTAGTCACCCTGCCGGACTTCTGGGCGACACTTCACAAGCCGACCCTGAACATCGTTCGTGGTGAGATACGTTCTACACAAGAACGCAGCGTCACGTTGAAGACCGGTGAAGTGCTTGATGCCGACTACCTAGTCATGTGCACAGGTTGGGGCGACCACTTTGCCATTTTCGACGAGAAGCATAAGGCAGAGATCGGCCTCCCGGGGTACCATGGGCAGATAATCCCTGACGCCTCGGGAAAGGGTATCGACTGGAGAAGATACGACATTGAGGCTGATCGGATTGTGGACGAGATGTTGCCTTTCCTCTCAAAGCCTCCGACGTTGAAGAACCCGAAGCCACTTGATCCGAGCCTGCAGCAAAAATGGAGACTCTACCGCCGCTCGATTCCAGTATCGCTAGCCGAAAGGGGGGATCGGTCCCTTGCAATTCTGGGACAGATCCATACCGTACAAACTCCACTAGTTTCAGAAGTCCAGTCGCTTTGGACTATACTGTACCTCCTCGGAGAGATTGATCTCCCTGATGCCGACGAGATGGCAAAGGAGGTAGCTCTCTGGAATGCTTGGACACGTAAGAGATACCTCAACCAAGGACAAAAGTTCCCGTACTCTCTTTACGACTTCCTCCCAGTAAGTACTTGCATAAAAACTAGAACCTGGACTGCAGGCCTCTGCGACTAACGAGATATAGTATATTGATAGCATATTTGCCGACCTCGGTCTGAATAGCAGCAGGAAGTCTAACATCTTGGCGGAGGTATTCAGCCCCTACCAACCTACTGACTTTAATGGCTTCGTAGATGAGTATCTAGCAAGCAGAAAGCTGGCTTCAGCTCATGGAAAAGGTGACCATCAAGGCGTGTCACAAATGACGAGGGCTACAAAAGACTACCAATGGGTATACAACGGATAGATACGGCGACAACGGATATGCCGCGGCAAATGGTAAACGGGAGTGGATCATAGCTGCAGGCATCTAGAACGTTGTAGAAAGGAATATGACTGGCTGCATGCCACATGTCTAGCTTATTTTCAGCTCCCTAAACTGTCAGGGGGTGTGCAGTGCGCCCGTTACTGCAAGCTCCTTTACTGGTGGTAGCTGACAGGGCTGGGTTACATTGAAGACCCAAAGAGAAGATGTGGCTTTACAGACGTTCGTAGCCTGTCTGGTACACATAAACCGTCCCAAAGAATTCCTACAGACCTGGTGTAAGAACGGATAGAAGTCATGCCGTTTGCACCAGCCGCGGTCATCAAGCGATAGCTTGGCGTGACGTACCAGTACTTCATTATCGCACGACTGATGAAGGTTACGGTCCAATCACAGAAGCAATGCATCGCGAAGCCGCCATAATGGTCTGCGGGACGTGGGGATATTCGCAGATCCACGCGGAGGATGAGTGTCTTGAAATGACAATCGTGCGAGCCTGTGGCATCTTCGTGGAAGAAGGCACATTCTGCCAAGATGGAAATAGTCCGATGTCGCTCTAACCGCTTATTCTTTGCTAGGTGCCCTGCCTGTCGCGAATAACCTTCTGTCCGTGGTCTTCTCGATACGGGGGGTCGGTAGCGGTGGGCTGATGTAAACTAACGGGATAGGAGCTAATACGCGTAGATCGTCCAACGGTGGATTCTATCAAGAAGGGCAGTTCGCTTTCTAGAATTCCAGCTCATTAGAAACTCTTACGAACTGTATGCACCACGATCTTACGTGCAGGGGTATTCGTGGTATAAGGCCGCGTATCACGAAGACCATCTTTGCCCCACGACTTGCAACGCACGTCTCGTTGACACTATCAATCCCTAGATCACCGCAAGTTAAGATGACAAGGGACCCTTAAACAGGGATGTATCAATTCCCGACTGAGGACGCCCCCACTAGATAAGCTATGAGGCCAATGTTTCGAAGGGACCCTCATTACTTGTTTCAATTTCAATTCACTAGTATAATTCACTGGAGTTGTTGAACCTAGCAACGCCATGGCTTAGTTAGCTAACCGGCTAGTGGAAATTGCTTCGGCCACTCCGGTAGTCTTATCTCTTGGCTACCACTGTTTTTATCTGTATTTAAGGAGGGTTCACCACCTTCACCTTCTATAATGGACCTTCTAGAGGTTATGCAACCTTTAATACACTTCTTTTTCAGTTAAATGCTTCTTTGTGATGCAGGGTCTCACAGGAGTGTATCTCAGTTAGATACCGTCGCCAGGCCACTTTATAACCATGTAGAATCACATTCAAATTTGCATGGGCTTGGGCATCAGGGATCATTCTACTGGTGCTTACCGCTATCGAAGGCTTCCAATTCTCAAAGATGATCGATCTTAAAAGAAATCGACAACCCCACATGCCATATAATCTTCTATACACACCCTAACCCTATATGGCATAGAGTAGCCCATTGGAGGTACTGTAACCAACCAAAATCACCCCTTTAACTTATATATCGGGACTAGGTTCCCGAGGACCATCGGCCCTTGTTAGCCTGAAGGGCAAGCAAGGTGTTCACTGACTAGCTCAAGTTGACCCAATTGGAAACAACGACATGGACGAGCCACTCGGGCTACCATATCCAGTGAACGACATTTCCGTTTCCGGCATGCTCTGATTGCCAAACGGTTGTCTTTGTTCATCGATTGGCAATTGGGCACAGTCAGGTACTCCCGAACAAGCCATTGCGGTACGTCCCGGGGGACTCGGCTACGCCCTGACTCTGTACTACATACGGGAGCATATGCTATATCCCAGAGCATATCGAGAGATATATAGCGGCAGTCAGGGCAGTGAGCACAGATCAGAGTGGGGATGCGGATATAGAAAGAAGGGTTACAAGCTGAAATGGTAGGCTCCGTTATTCTAGAGGCTGGGAAGGCTCAAGAAGGCCGCTGGCTGTTTGTGGCCCCTGGAGGTGGAGCCGCGCTTACCCACGTTCACCCACGTCTCCGTAGCGCTGCCAGGACAGTGGCACGGTTGACTTTTGCATTCACCTCTTCGACCGTATCAAACACAGACTGAACCACCAGGGGGTCGAGGAGGTATATGAATCACGCCGTCTCGTCTACACTGGGTTTGACTGGAACCACGTGACTATGCAGCCTTATTACTATGGTGTCCGAGGAGAATGGCATCCAAAGGGTCCGGGTCGACCAGCAATAAAACTAGCTGTTCAGAACCTCACCCCACATTAGACGGCAGCGAACCCCGGCGCCACTTACGCCATCTTATGCGCGATAGGGTCGCTTGCATGGAGCTGATGTTCGAGGAATCCTGTTGGTGTACCAAATTTGATAAGCTTCAGCCTCAAAGCCCGTTGAACTTCAATCCGAGTGCAATAAGAAAGCTGTATGATAACTCAAGAAAGTAAGGGCGTGTTCGGGACATTTCAACGCGTATTTGTGGGGAATCAACATCATCTTCAACAAACCGTTCGGATCTATTAATATTAGCATTCTTATTTTTTTAATGAAAATTACTGATTTTTTTAACGGACTTAAACGAATTATATTTAATTAATATATTAATTTTCCTTTATTTTAATTTTAATAATTTTTAAAATATTTAAATTATTAATAAATAATATATAAATTATATTTAAAATATTATTTTATTTTTACATTATTTTTTTATTATTTTCGTATTTATTAATTTTAATTTTTACCGCTATATAAAAATATATGTTAATAATTTAATAAATATTTCATATATATCCGAGATATTATATTTAATTAATAATTATTTTAAAAAAATTAAAAACTTAAAAATTATATATTATATATTATGTAATTAATTATTAAAAAATACAGATTTAAAAATATTACGGATTTCGATAAATAAAATAATGATATTTTTTTTATATTATAATTTAAAATTTTTAAATTTAATTTATGATAAATTATTTTATAAAAGATAATAATATTATTTAATATTTATTTTATGATATTTTAAACGTTTTTATAATATTAATATATTTTATTATTAAATTTATTAATATTTACTTAAATTAAAAATTTATAAATAACGGAAATGTTTTTTATAATTTATAAATAAATTTAAAATATTTCAGAATTTTTATTGTAAAAGTAAAACTAAAAATAATTTTTTAAATGAAAAATATAAAGAAATTATAAAACAAATTATTAACTAATATATTAATTATTTATAATTTTAATAAAAAATTTATTTACATATTAATAAATTAAAAAAATTATAAATAACGGTAAAAGTTTTAATAATAAAATTAATTATAATAATGTTTAATTTTTAAAACTAAATATTTATTCCGTAATATTAAATATATTATTAATAAATAAATTTGATTTTATATTATGAAATATAATAATATTTTTAAAAATAAATATAAATTAAAATAAAATTATATATGTCGAAAAAACCATATAATTTAAAATGTACGTATTTACGGAACGATATTATAAAAACTTTTAATAAATAAAAAAACATATTTTTATATATTAATATTATATTAAAATATATTTACGTTATCGTTAACTTTTTTAATTTTTTATTAAATTATATTAAAATTATAAAAAAAAATAAAATATATATTAAATATTTGAATTAAAATAAAAATCAAAACAATAAAATAAAAATAATAATATTATTATTGTAAATTAACTAAAAACATTTAATATTAAAATATAATAAATTAATTAATAAACGTTAAAAAATTAATTAATTTTTTACAGTTTTATTATAATATTTTAAATATTATTAAATATACAATATATTTATTTTATACATAAATTTAATAGTTTTTAAATAAAATATATTAATTTAAAAAATTATTTATTTATTTTTAAATATTTTTATTATTTGTATTATTTTAATATTTTTAATATTTTTATGTCTTTATATTTATATTATTTGTATTATTTATATTATTTTTTATATTTAAAAAATTCGTAATGTTTTTATTATTATTATAGAATATTTTTTATTACGTACGTAATTTTTACAATTTAAATTTTTATTTTTTTCAAAATCTTTAAATTATTAAAATTTTAAATTATTACTTAAATTAAAAAATATAATAATAAATTAATTATTATAAATTTAAATTCGGATAATATAAATTAATATATTATCGTGAAATTATATAATATAAATTTTATTAAAAAGTTTAAAATTTTATTTATATTTAATTTTTTATTATAAATTTTTATATTTTTAAATTATTAACAAAATACTTATAAATATAAATATATATTTATTATAATACGAAAATAATTTCCTTTTTTTTAATAAAATTATTTATTTTTTTTGGTTAATAATTAATTTATTTTTAATTTTCATAAAAAATTTAAATATAATTCTATAAAATTTAATGCATTTTAAAATTTTATATTAAAAAATTTTTATTTTAAAATATATTTAAATAATAATTTAATATTATTATATAATTTAATATAAAAAATAATATTAAGTTTTAAGTAATTTCCTTATATTTTGAATTTAATTATAAAAATTTAAAAAAATTAATTAAAATTGTGTATTTTTTATTATAAATTATACTTAAAATTTATTTAAAAATAATTATATTTATTTTTTATTTATTTTTATATTACCAAACTTTTTTACGTATTTAATTTATTAATTACGGTTTAATAATTATATGTTTTTAATTTTATAATTTTTGATTTTATTTTAAATACGTTATATTTTATTAAATAAAAATATTAATATTAGATTTATTAATATATATATTAAAAACGGTAATTATTTATTTATATTACGAAATAATAAAATTAATTAAAATAAAACTTAAAATAATAAAAAAAATTTAATATTAACAAATTTATTAACGTTTCACTAATTAACAGAGCTAGCACGGGCCATAAATATCAGTTGTTAAAATGTCCCGAACACCACCTAAAAAGGAAGATCACGCCTACACTGGTAGGGATATCTAATGACCAGGATGCAGTTTACCTGCTACTCAGTCGCCATTCAAGCGTGGGATAGTCCTGGAAGTGTCTATTCCAGAAGGCAAACCTATGTTCTCCTATTTAATCGTGAACCGGAAACATCATCTTTAATCGTATGAGTCGCACCCGCTGCAGAGATTGCTCATTCCAGCGAACTTATGCATTTCGTCTTTATCGAATATGTCTAGACATATCGCATGCAAATCTTGCCGCGACCGCAAGGTGCGTTGCAATGGGGAGCAACCGGCGTGTGAGAAGTGCAGGCGATCGGGAGAGGAATGCATATATACCTCGTCATCAACGCCGACACGGGGAGACTTGGTGCAGACGATTGAAAGTCTGCAAGATCGAGTCGGTAAGGATCTTGTCTCCGTCTCCCCCATGAAAGTTTTCGTTGGACCCTTAAATCTAAAAGCTTTTCTTATTGAAAAGCCATACCTACCATATAGCTGAATAGGGGCTAATACCACACGGAACTGGAGCCAAAGCGGAAGCTCAGATCATGGAACAGAGAACCGGAGCCTCTAGCCAGGGCTTAAGCATATCAAATCCATTGGTTTTTAATACATTGCCCGACAACACCATGCTGGACCTTCAGATACCCCTTCAACCACCACCGATCACGTCCGGGCCGGTGCTACCGACCAGTGATTTTTTTCGGGAATTAACGCACCGTTCGGGGACTGCGACGATGGTACCGACGAGTTTTTACGGACGTTACAAGAGAGTTCGATGGCTCCCGGGGTCGTATCCCAGATAACAGAGGACGATCTCTTCTCCGGACCGCCGCGCCAGAGCTCAGTTCCCAGTCTAAACGAGCTGCGCACAATGAGCGGACGCGGGAGCGCCACCATGACACCGGCATTAGTTATGCCGTCTACTATAGATACGGGCGACCAAACGTTCCCGTCGGCACCGGTGGTAGACTTCATTTCTACTATATTCAACACACAGGCAAAGCTCGCAGGTCTATCTCAAGCCGTGGCGGAGTACCTGGCTTGGGCCAAGAGCTCGCCGAATGAAGCTGGAAATGCCGAACTCTTAGAAATCCTGGAGGGAAGGGTTATGGAGATGCACCATCTAGCCTCGACCAAACATTGGGCGGCCTTCAAGCACATGACTGCTTCTATTGAGCGGTCCGACTTTTACTTGACGTTGAAACGACTAGAGACAGATCTCACTGTGCAGACCATTAGATCCTCAAAATTCTTTCACGAGAACTACGACATTAAAGCTTCCTTGGCGGAACAGGAGATCGATTTGAATGATTAGGCCGTCGCGTCTAATGGATCGTTGATAGAAACCCACTACCAACGTTACTTGGGTCGTTGGCGAAGGGCAATGCACATGAAATTTGTATATAGTTGACAGGGCAGCGAACAGATCTCTTTATTGCGTTTCACCCTTACTCGACCGCGGCCCTTCGTTAGGTACCCCAGACTTCACAAGCGAGCTATGTATGTGATGTTGTAATGGATAACTTGTCTATAACAAACTTGGAAGGAGGGGTAGAACTGGGGGACGGAGAGCCCCACATGTATATATATAGTTGCCTGGTCTCCAAGACTTCAAGTTGGTCACTTAGTGGTCTAATGGCTATCAACTTGGTTTGAGCACATCTTATGAATTGCACTTTGTGGGCATCCCCACACAAGCTTGGGGTAGCAGCCACTCTTTTTCCCAGCTCAGACGCTAGTGCTGTCAAAGATAGGACGAATACCCGTTAGATTCCATTTAAGTGTCCAGTCTCCGGCTGGGGAGGGCTACACATCTATATACGCAAGTGGTGTGAGGCGCCAATGCCCCTATTCCAACAAGTGCCCCCTTGGAAAGCCTTCAACCCGCTACCCATGTCGACCCAACGAGTGCTTGAGATGCTTAGCATGCGAATCCCCCATCGATGGGAAGCACAACGCCACTAATGAAGCTGCTTTGCGGGCCGAGAAGAAACGCGATAGCTTCGGCCACTTCCTCCGGATCCCCTTTTCGAGCTAAGGCTCCGGGATCGCCCTTGCCAAACAACTCCGTGGACCCGGAAGACGCCTCGATCTGTTTAATCATAGGCGTCGCAATGATGCCCCAAATAGTGTTAGTCGTCATTACATATGCGCCTCCTTCGGCGGGGACACGGCATCAATAGAGCAGTGTTACATGATGCATCGTGTCTGTTTGATTGCTGTATATTGTAGAGTAAGGATATGGTGTTAGACTTACGGAGCAACTGCATTGACTCTGGTAGCGTTGGAACCTTCCTCCTTAGCCGCGGTGCGCGTCAAGCCTACGATGGAATGCTTGGCGGCCACGTAGGGACAGTTGCGTTCAAACCCCATGATGCCGGAGATACTGGAGGCGTTCACAATAGCACCCCACCTCCCCCAGCGTCGCCGGTCCGCATATGCGGCAGCTCGGCGCGCATGCAGTTCAACGTTCCATTGACGTTGACCTGCATCACCCAGTCGAACTCGTCATCCTGGATACTCCGTGTGCTGCCACCCTCTTGGGTGATGCTCCGTCCAATCACACCTGCTAGGTTGGCTGCCCCAGCAATGGGCTTCCCAAAGTGTGAAACGGTGGCTTGTATCCACTCTTCGCAGGACTTTCTCGAACGTACATCTACTACGGTGGTAAGGATGGTAGCGTCCGTTGCGGAATCGGGCCGACGCTGGAGCACTCCGGCTTTCACTTCCGCTAGGGCCACAGCATTGACGTCGGCGAGGGATAGGAGGGCACCCTCCGCTGCCAAGAGGAGGGCCAAGGCTCTCCCAATGCCAGATGCGGCTCCAGTGATCGCGATAACCTCCCCAATGAACCGCGATGACGGCATGATGAATCTCAAGAGGGCTTCTAAATTATTTTATAAGGGATGGATCGCAGGAACTTTTCCCAATCAGGCCCCGTTATTGGCAGGAGTAGCCTGGCTGATATAAACGGCGATCATAGCCCTACCAAGTCTGCTGATGTAATCATCGGCCCGGAGCACCGAGTGACATGTTTCGGGCCTCAGATGGCATCGGACTCACGGGGTTCATGACGATATTTGATATAGTAACCAAAAGCATCTGGGCCGTATTGCGTCTGCTCGGGGTTTTGTCCGTGAAGCTCGGCGATCAGTCCGGAGCAAAGGGGAATTACCCTTTACGATCAGCTCAGCACATAAGTAGGTTGGCACCCTAAATATCCGTCAGATTATGGTGCATTATGGTGCTCTACATGCCCACTCAATTGCTTAAGCATCGGCTCTGTTCTACATAGCAACTCAGGCAATCCAAACGATCCAAACGGAATCATCATGGCAAAGGTAACTCCAGAGAATTCGTCGACGGTGGTAATTACTAGTTAAGGGCTAATCTGGCTGAATAGAGAGCCTTCAACCACCCCGTGAACCACATCGGACTAGCTGTTCCAGATGTCGAGGTTGCGCAGAAGTGGTACATGGATGTTTTTGGCTTTAGGCAACTTCGATCAATCAGCTTTGAGGATAGGGATGCCAATGAAGACACGGCCGCGCTGAACATCTTACCTCCTGTGGTGCGGAAGGTGAAGCTGGCGTACCTCGGCACGGGGAACTCTGTGGGAATTGAGTTGTTCGAGTTTATTGACCCCAAGATCGATCCCCGAAGAGAAACTCATATTGGGAATGGGCAGCACATCATGCTTGGGGGGTTCTTCCATTTTGCCATCACAACCCCTGACATAGAGGCAATGCGCCGTAAAGTACTCGAGTATTGGGGCAAAGCCGTCGGAGGTGTCGGTACACTTGATGGGGAGGAAGGCACATACGTGCAGGATCCGTGGGGAAACATAGTGGAGCTGATCACTGTAAGTTATGAACAGCTGCTAAGCAACCGATAGGATCAATCTGCTAGAATAAAGGTTAGATTAAGGTGGTATTCGGGACACTTCAACAACTGATATTTATGGCCCATACCAGCCCTGTTAATTAGCAAAATATTAATAAATTTATTAATATTAATTTTTTATTATTTTAATTTCAATTTTAATTAATTTTATTATTTCTTAATATAATTAAATTATGATTATTTTTTAATATATATATTATTAGATATAATATCAATATTTTTATTTAATAAAATATAACGTATTTAAAATAAAATCAAAACTATATTAATTAAAAAAATATTAATTTATTCGGATAAAAATATATTAAAAATATTAATAAGGTAATTTAATTTTTATATTAAATTAAAAATAAATCTTGATATTTTTTAAAATATAAAGTTTTTACGAAAAAAAGGATATTTTATGTTTAATATAATTATTATTTTATTAATATACTTTTACATAAATTGTTTTCCGGATTTATTACTTATTATTTATATTTAATAATATTAAGTTAAAATTATTGAGATTTTTATTAATTTTAGTATTTTTAAAATAAACTAAAAGCCAAATTTAATCGAAAATAATAATTAATTATATATATATTATTTTTAAATTTCGTTTAAAATAATAATATTTTTTAAATTATATTAAAAATAACATAATAAAAAATTTAATATTTTGAATTATAAAATTGAAAAATATAATTATTAAACCGTAATTAATAAATTAAATACGTAAAAAGTTTTAGTAATATAAAAATAAATAAAAAATAAATATAAGTATTTTTAAATAAATTTTAAATATAATTTATATTAAGAAAATTAATAATTTTAATTAAAATATTTTTTTAAATTTTTATAAATAAATTTAAAATATAAGAAAATTACCTAAAAATTAATACTATTTTTTATATTAAATTATATAATAATATTTAATTATTATTTAAATACATTTTAAAATAAAACGTTTTTAATATAAAATTTTGAAATATATTAAATTTTTATTAAAATTAAAAATAAATTAATTATTAACTTTTTTAAAAATATTAATATTATTATTTTTTTTATTTAAAAAATATTATAAAAATTTTTATAAAACTTAATTATTAATAAAAAATAAATATTTTTATCAGAAAAGCCGAAATTATTTTCGAATTATAATAAATAAATATTTATTTTTATAAAATTATGTTAATAATTCAAAAATATAATATTTTATAACTAACTTTTTGAAATAAATTATTAAAATAATAATTTATTATAAAAAATATTTTATAATAATAATAAAAATATTATAAACTTTTTAAATATAAAAATTAATAAAAATAATAAAAATAATAAATATAACAAAAATACTAAAAATCATAAAAATATTAAAAAATAATAAATAAATAAGTTTTTAAGAAATTATTTTTCTAATTAATATATTTTAATATAATATAATATATAATTTATTTTACTTAAAAAACTAATTAAAACCTTGTTATATTTAAAAATTAATTTATTATATTTTAATATTAATGTTTTTAATTAATTTATAAAAATAATAATATTATTTGTATTTTATTATTTATATTTTTAATTTTTTCCAAATTGTTAATATATATTTTATATTTCTTTTATAATTTTATTATAATCTAATAAGAAATTAAAAAAGTTAATGATAACGTAAATATATTTTATTATATTATTAATGTATAAATAAAAAAGTTTTAAAAAAGTTTTAAAAACATTTTTTTATTTATTCAAACTTTTTTCGATAACGTTTCATAATTACGTGTATTTTAAATTATATAGTTTTTCCGCTATATATAATTTCATTTTAATTTATATTTATTTTTAAAAATATTATAACATTTTATAATATAAAATAAAAATTTTATTTATTAATAATATATTTAATATTACGGGATAAACTGTTATTATTAAAATTATAAATAATTAATATATTTATTAATAAATTATTTATAACTGTTTTATTTTTTTATTTAAAAATATCATTTTTAATTTTAATTTTAAAATAAACATTATTAAATATTTTCAATATATTTATAAATTATAAAAAGTCTTCTTATTATTTATAATTTTTCGATAAAAATAAATATTAACGGATTTAATAATAAAATATATTAATATAATAAAAATATTTAAAAGTTTATAAAATAAATTACTGTAAACCAAATAAACAAATCTTAAATTAGAATATAAAAAAAATTAATTTTTTATGTATCGAAATCTGTAATATTTTTAAATCCATTTTCGTTAATAATTAATTATATAACACATAATATATATTATTATTATTATAAATTTTCGAAAATAACTACTAACTAAATATAATATCTTAATTATGTATATAATATTTATTATATTATTAATATATATTTTTATGCGGTATTAAAAATGAAAATACATAATTACAAAAGTAATAACGATAATAATTAATTATTTTTATTAAGAACGGTACGTTTTTGACGTTTTGTTTATTATTATTATAGCTTTTAATTACGAAAAATATTAAATTTTATTACAAAATTATAAAATAATAATTATAAAAATTTAAATTTATAATATTATTAAAATATATTATTAAAAAAGGTTTTAAAATAAAATAAAATATTTAATATAATTTATATATTATTTATTAATAATTTTAATATTTTGAAAATAATTAAAATTAAAATCAAAACCTAATATATTAATTAAATATAATTTATTTAAATTTGCGACAAAAAATTATTAATTTTTAGCAGAAAGAAATAAAAATGCTAATATTAATAAACTTGAACGGTTTATTAAAAATAATGTTGATTCCCCACAAATACGCGTTATTGAAGTGTCCCGAACACGCCCTAAGGGTTAGACTAGGAGCATAAGAGCCCGACATCTCTACGTATATATTCTGGAGAGACCTCCTTAAACCTCAACCAGCCCCCTAGTAAGGAATTAAAAGTTGTCTACTTTGATCTTGGGATAATCCAAGGCAGCGGAATATTGAGCAATGACAATGACTTCTCGCAAAGGTGGTAAGGAAACACGATATCCCCATGCTCACCTCGGATACCTCAGATTGAACCAAAAATGTATAGTATACAATCAAAAGAGTTGAGTGCCCGTTGAGCCCCCTAGAAACCGGAGGTAAATTTGTCGATGCACCTCGGGGCGATCAACTCTACATGCAAGGATATTTATTTTATCGGTTAGACGCCTTTAGAAGAATTCAATAGTGACACAATTGTTCGCTTAATTATATGCCACAAGTACGAAATGCAATAACGGTTAAAAAGAAGAAGGTATATATGTCCTAATTCGTGATGAAATTCTCGTGATGTCATAGTTAAGCTGATCGGAAGATAAGGTTGCATAGAGTGTGAGGAGTGATAATTGTCTGACTAGAATTGAGCTCTGAGGAGCGGTGGCTGCCTAGGAAGGTATATATGTACCTACTGTGGGTTCGCCGGAATAAGGTTGTTCCGGGGTGCTGTGAGCTTTTACCTAATGGCTAACAGAGATACCCCTATTCTACAACACGTGATCTATTGTACACCTCTGATCGTACTGGATTCAATCATCCAAACTTCATAAGTGAGCCAAACTAAATTTCATCTTTAAACAATTAATCTGGATTAAAACGAATTAATATTTTATATAAAGTTTAATAAATTAAAAATTAATAAAAATAACGAATATATTAAATAAATAATATATTAATAATTTTACTTAATATTATATAAATATTTATAATTATAGCGCTTTACGACTGTAATATTACGTCGAAACCGAACGCATTTTTATTATTAATTTTAATTAAAATTAAAAATATTTTATTTTGTATTTTTTAATTTAATATCGTGATTATTTTTTAATTTATTATTAATATTATGATTCGATAAATACTGTTTATTTCTAACGCATAATTTTTTAATTTCGATAAAAATCATTATTTCGATTTTTTTTCCAATATATTATTTTTAATATCGGGTTATAAATTAATACGTTTTAATAACGCCGGCGATTCCAGTAACGATATAAACGTAAATAAATTATATAAATATAAATATAATAATAAAAACGGGTTTAAAAAATTAAAAATATTTAAAAACAATAAATTTTATGTTAATATTATAAATAAAGGGGATAAAATAAGCTTTTAATTAAGATTATTTAATATATTACGAATTATATATATAAATCTAAACGTTATTATAACTAAAATTATAATTCCAAATTATAAAAACATATAAATTATATGCCGGTTTAATATTTAAAATATGAGAATTAATATTAAATTATTAGTAATTAATTTAAATTAAATAACCGTATATAATATATTTTAATTAAAAGGAGGTATAATTTAAAGCGGCTTTATAATTTCTGCCAATATTTGTTGAATTTATAACATAATAATAATCCGTAATTTATATAAATTAATTTACGATATAAGGATTAAATGCCGTAATTTCGATTTAAGCGAATTCCGTTATTTACGAAAAATTATTTATATTTTTTTTAAAATCGAAAATGTAATTTTTTCGTATATTATATATAATATAAAAAAATCGAGTTTTCAAAATGTTTTAATATTGTTATTTATCGAAATCGGAAACCGTTTTAATTAATTCGATTATATTTTAAATTAAATATAAACATTGAATTTTATATAATTTATTTAGGAATTTATTAAGCAAAAACCGTATAAGTTTAAGAAAAAATATATTTATTTTGTTTTTTTCCCGTTAAACGGAAATTGTTATCTAAAAATTATTTATTTATTTATCGTTTATATTAAGATTTTATTATTTTCCAAATAATTATGTTTATTAAGTTAATTTTTAATTATTTTTATGCAAATATTTTCGAATATAAAAATTCGGATATATAAAACAAATTAAATATATATATGTTATAACAAAGTTTAGCCAAAATTAAGTTATTACGATTTTTTTAAATATATTAAAATTACTTTACGTATATATTTGCCGTTAAATAACGCATATTATTAAGGTCTTATTTTTATCCGGTACCGTAACTTAAAATTATTTTATTTCAAAAGTTTATAAATAATTTTTGAATTGGTTAAAAATTAAAATTAAAATCCGATAATTATTTCGTTTTAATTAAAATTATTTATAATAAATTATATATCGTTTTTGTATTATCCGATTTCGTTACGTTATATTTTATTACAATTTTTATGTTTTTATAAATAATACGATATTTAATTTACCGGATTTAAATTGTTTTTATTATTTTAATTCTTTTTAAAACAAAGAATTTAAAGTTGTATTTATTAAATATTTAATAAAATACAAATAATATAATTTATTTATACTTAATTATATTTAATTACTTATAATTACGAACCGTTTAATTAAATTATTATTATAAATCCTTAATCGAAATATTCTATTATATATTTTATTATATTATGTAATTAATATCCGGAATATTTATATTTATTTTAAAAACGATAATAAATATAACGATATTAACAAAATTATTTAATTATTTTAAATTCTTATATATACATATTTAATTTCTCTAAAGTATTTCGAAATTATAAAACCTAATAATTTTTTTATAATATTTAAAAAATACCTTTAATTTATTATAATTTTAATTAAATAATTATAGATATGTATAATTGTAGCCATATTATTAATATAAATAATAATTTTAATAATAAAACGCAAATTATTAAATTATATTAAAAATATTACTAAATAAATTAAATATATTAATTACTAAATAATTTAAATATTTTTAATTTAAACGTTAATTTTTAAATATAAAAAAATTAATATCAATATTAAAACGATTAATATTAAAATATTAAATTTTCGTTTTATAATTATATTTAATAAAACTACCGATTTAACGAAAACCGTGATATTTTATACTTTTTTAAAAAAATATTAGTAAAAACTATTATACCTATAAATTAATATATATAAATCTGGAAAATAAAACCTAAATTATATATATTAATATATTTAAACCGCAAAACCTTTTTTTAATAATAAATATATTTTATTAATAATAATTAAATAATATTATCGTTTAAAAACAAAATTTAATATAAAAATCTGGAATTAATCGTTTAATATTTATTTAAAATCAAAACTAATATAATTATATTATCCGGCAATTATATAGTCAAATATTTTTTGAATTAAGTTTTTTCGTATTTTCCAATATTAAAATAAAAATAAAATATATAATTATTAATATAAATATATATTACTTTTCTGTTAACTTAATTAATAATATAATTTGGATAATATTTAAATCGGTTATTAACGAAAACGCTTAAATAATTAAAAATTTCTCAAATTTATTTTAATAATAAAAAAATATCAAGTTTTTTACAACCAAATTATATACCGTATTAATTTGTTTTTTCCGTAAAACATAGCCTTACTCATAAAATATAACGCTTAATATAAGGCGAATAAACCGACGGCGTAAAGTTTTTATAAGTTTATCGGCCGTATATATAATATTAGCATATAGGCTAATTATATTTATATCGGCAAATGATCGGTAAATGTATTAACTAAAAATAAACGTTTCGTTTTAAATTATTAAATATTCTAACATTTAAAATATTTATCTTAAATTTTTAAAAATATTATCTGCATTTAAATAATTAAGAAAAAAATATCTTTCGAGATTTATTATAAACGATTTTCAACTTTATATATTATTATTTTAATTTATAAAGCTATATTACTATAATACTGGTTTAAAAAAGATAAAAAGTTATAGTATGTATTAATTAAGATTTTAAATTATTTTATTATTTTAAAAATGTTTATTTTGTATTAATTAAAATTAATATTATATTAAAAAATAAAAATTTAAATTTAGCGTTAAATTTTATAAATTAAAGTATTAAAAGTTTCGTAATTAATATATATTGCTAACGGTAATATTAATAATTTCTGCGAATTTATATGCAAATGTATTAAATAAAACGAAAAAATTATAATTTGTTATTAGGTCTTATTTGAAAAGTTTTGTTATTTTTGTAGATATTATTTTTAAAGAAGTTTAGCTGATATATTGGACCTTTGACAGATACTTCTTAATTCAAAGCTATAGCTGTGGCTACGGCTGCTGCGCCGCAGGCGCAGCCACAACCTCCAAAATGGGGTCCTGATCAAGATGAGGTAACTTGTGGTTAGGTTATGGCAGACCGTTTCTAGAGACCGTGACTTGTTGGGTTATAACAGTTTAATAATTGGTTAAACCATCTAGCTGTCACACAATAATAATTCGTTACCTAAGATGCCCTTGGTATTACGAGACGTAACAAGTTACTATATCTATTTCTCAAAATCCTACGATATCTCTACTAATATAAACTCGTACGACTAAGGTTTAATAATTGGTTAAATTACCTAGCTGTCATAGTAATATCTTACAGTGGACCAAGCCGTAACATTAACCTAAAAACACATATATTTATTTTATTTGCAAACTTTAATTGTTAACTCAGCTTTATATAAAAATTATTAAAATCGATATAATATAAAATGCGAACCTATTTTATTACTTATATAACTTATATATACTTTTTAGTTTTAATTACTAACATCAATTTAGTATTTAAGTTTGTATAATTGTACCTTTTAACAAAGTTACTAATAATTTATATGTAATTCTTTTAGTAAATTCGTATTTTATTTAAACTTTAAATTTAACTAAAGTAACGTCGGTATTTTCGTTTTAAAAAATTATTAGGATCTTTTTATCTATAATACTTATACATTCAACTCACTGCATAATTATATCTTTTTTTGTTAATTAGTTATAAATAGGTGGGTCTGTGGATTTTGTATAGGAAATCGTGGAGCGTGGAGAGGCTGGTGCGTGAAGGAGGGGTCCGACTTACTGGAGTTCACTTGGCATTCTGTTAACTTTAGATGGTAAACCCTTACTTTATTTTGTAAACTTTGTATGCATCGGATAGAAGAGGTATCAGTAATGTACTTTTAATTGATTTATAAATGCGACTCTAATTATCAAAAGGATGGCTAGAAATGTGCTTCCCTGGATTGTTTTCAATAAGCCGATTCAATTAATTATATGAGAACCGTTCAATACTTATATTTCGAATCGCATGTCTTCCAGTAAAAGTTTAAAAATTGCAGTAATTATCACCCGTCCAAACTCCGTTCTCAAACCAATCCCATATGCCGCCCCCGTTGACCCAAGGTTCCTCATACCAACATCCGGCCACTGGACATCTCTGGTCTGTCGCGTGCTTGGATCATAGATTGATATGATGTAGCTCGAGGCCTGCGCTATGTTTCTGCCTGTCCTTGTTGCTGCCTCCGCCGGCCTCAACTTCACAGGCTCTCTCGGCAGCCTGCTCCTCGTCCTCGTCCTAGCGCCGCCGTTGCTCGGTGTGAATTTCATTCTGGGCCAAGGACTTCGGCAGGGGGCGGTGGAACCTGATGTTGCCGTCCTGGTGGATGTGGTGGTATGGGTAGTTAGCTGGCCGCCCGCTGGACGGGTATCGCGTCCACTGCTGGAGGCTAGGGTTCCAGACATGCACGTTGATGTGGACAATCTGTTCCGTCTGTGAATTGTAGCGGGTGCTGCGGAACTTGACGGTCATGTGTGGCTTGTCGCGGCGGGTGCCGTGGGTGGTTGTCGGATGGATGTTTCCCCTGGGGGGCTGGTTAGCTTTAGAATACAGTCAACAGGAGGCCACGCGGATGCGGCTCGATGGGTGGTGTCATGATGTACGTGATGGTGACGAGATCGAAGCCTGCCGCAGCGGCAGCCTCTTTAGCAAGGCGCACTTCGCATTCTCTGAGGCCGGTAGAGGGTATCGAAGTGGCCCAAGAAAGCATCACGTCCCTAGGCTCCAGTCGGAGGACTTTCTCGGCCGATATGACTGGGATTGCGCGAGGCATTCTGACTGGATCCTGTGTGCGTAAGCTTCGGCTTACAATTCCATGTGCTGCAGTTCTGTTGGCTTGCAGTTTCAAGGGGGAACAAACAGACAGCAGTCGATGAGGCTGATTAAAGGGGCAGTGGTGCTGCGTTCCGTGAGTGCGAGTAGTGATGGCGACAATGAATGACAATGTACGACCAGTGCTGAGGAATATCTGTCTTGAGTGTCGATTGGAGCATGGCCGCCGTTTAGACATGTTGCTCTTTATATGCTCGATTGCAGGAAGAGGTTAGAGTGCACCATAGCCCCCCTGAGCCCGTCGAGCCGCCGTGAGCCCGTCGAGCCGCCGTGAGCCCGTCGAGCTGCCCAGGGTCAACCAGATGATCTAGCTAGCACTTGCGAGCCAACGCTTGTTGTCCGCAGGCTTCGCCGAGGTGAGAAACTTCACAGATTCTGAAGTTCTCCGGCTGCCTAGATGATACCTATTGCCTATCATTGGTTCGTCAGTTTGTACTACCCGCCAGATAAAACAATGTTATAATGTTCAAGCATAGATATAACATGTGGTCGTTTATATGGTCGCGTTAGCGTTACGCGATCGAATCGGCTAGATGGAAACTGGTACGCCTGCGGGTAGGAATAATCAAAATATAACTCCTGCCAGGGTGCCGGTCTCCTGGGAGCCTTTGGTTTCATGCAGAGGTAATATTAGAAGTCAGTCTGTTGGTGATCGCCGCCTTCGTTGCCTCATCTCATTGGTTAACTATTTTGGAGCCTCGTAAAGGGTAGTCCAGTCAAGTAAGTGCCCTGTTTTGTCTCGATCCGGAAGCCAATCATATCTGTCTCGACGATAATCTTGGGCGAGATGTTGTGAATCAAAACATGAAGGCCGGCAAATGAGCATTGAAGGTAACTTGCTGCGCCATCTTAACCCTGACGTGTTGGCGGATGGCATAGCCACTAAGCGTTAATTGTTGGTTGAATCCTTGAAACAGCCTGCATCGCTCTACAACGTCTGATTATTGAAGCAAGGAATGTGCGATGTGATGAGCTGCCCAACACATTTCGGACCATCAATTTTGTTCCCTCTAGCAAGATATCAGGGCTGAAGATTATGCTCTGGGTGGGGTACGGTAGCCTATCTGCCCAGTGGGCTGGTATCCGGCTAGCGTCAAACTTGTGGGCTGATGATGTAACGTTAGACGCGCGCCTGCTCCCGGAGTTTGATTGGGTGGCACATGCATGGGCAGCAGATATGCCGTGCACAGACCATCGAATGATCTTGAGCAAAAAGGACTTCTATGTTCCAAGTCGCTGAATCTTCTGTCGAACTTCGTGATTCTTCACCACACATCCTAACTCAAACCCGCAACGCCATCCTGTGGAGAATTGGTCCGCCATTAAACCACCCGCATCCGTCTGTCCATCTTTGCAGGTTCGAGGAATCCCACAACGCCCGAACGTCATGGACTCCGATTCGGAATCCAGCCCGTGGAAATACTTCCCTTTCGAGCTAGGGGAGTGCGAAGATCTCGAGAACTACGAGCCGGGGGGCTTCCACCCGGTACATCTTGGAGATGTGTACGATGACCGGTACCGTGTGGTCCACAAGCTCGGCTTTGGCGGTTTCTCCACTGTTTGGCTTGCTCGAGACGCCCTCATGAATCGGTGGGTCTCCTTGAAGATCGTCGTTGCCAGAGAGTCTCCCACGTACGAGGCCAGTACTGTGATCGCGAGTCACCCTAGCATCACCGCGTCTCGTCTGTTCGCCGTGGTTGACCGAGAGTTCTGGTTTGACGGACCAAACGGCCAGCACCTTTGTCTCGTGTACCCGGTTCTGGGTCCCGACCTGTCCAAGCTCTCCAAGGGCATCTACACAAGAATAAAACCACAATTTGCCAGAGAGGTTTCTCTCTCAGCCGCTCGAGCCCTTGCGTATATGCATTTAAACGGGCTGTGCCACGGTGGTAAGTCGAATTCAAGACCCAAGATTGATACTTGGACGGGTAATGTTGATATAGGCTTGATAGATTTCACTGTGAACAATATAGCGTTGCGCCTCACCCACGAGTTTAATTCTTACGAGGAGGGCGACCTGCTCAGTCTTTTCGGACCTCCTCGAACTGCGCCTATGCGAACCTACTCAGGGAAGCCCCCAGGACCACACGCGCCCAACTACATTGTGGTCCCTTTGGACTTTTCTTCCTCAAGTGCCAACGTGCTGGGCAGGGAGGTTTGCGTCATGGACTTTGATCAATCGTTCATCGCCACGTCCCCGCCAACGAAGCGACCCGGCATTCCGGCCAAGTACCTGGCACCCGAGGTGGCAATCGGACAGCCTCTAAGCCCGGCGTCGGACGTCTGGGCACTGGGGTGCGCTATCTTCCGGATTCGATCCGGCGATGACCTCTTCTTTGACTATGACACTGACTGCCCGGCCGACGCGCTTAGGCAGATCGTCAAAGTCGTGGGTGAACTGCCCGAGAAGTGGAAGCAGACGAAGTTCGACGAGGAGGGGTTCCCCGTCATACAGGGTGAGGACGGCGAAGTGTTCTGGAGCCTAGAAGAGACGCAACCGCTAGATGACCGAGTAAAGGCCATCGTGGATGAGCCGGCGGGTTTGTTTATAAACGGTCGGGGTGAGGCTGTGGATATGGATGGAGAGCCGGAACCTGCAATGTTCGACGATGATGCTGCGCTCAGAGTGCCTTACCCGGCTGCGTTAGGTTCGATGGTATGGAAGCCAACAGCGGTTTGTATTGATGGGGGATATTTTACGGCGTACTCGGATGAAACGTATGCCATGCTTGAGGCGTTCCCAGGGATAGGGGAATCGGAGGCGTCATTGCTCATCGACCTCTTATCTAAGATTTTTACTTATGAACCAGCGAAGCGCATTAAAGCGGAAGAATTAGTTACACACCCTTGGTTTCATTCAATTGCGGATTCTGGGTAGGGCGCTCGATTTAGGACAGGTTTCGGTAGATATTTCCAAATAGCGTCAGCCGAAGTCCGGAGCCCCCCATATGTATTCCTTATTTAGAGATAGTCAAACAAAACCTGCCTTATATGTCGCTGTACGTAAAAAGCACCGACGTCATTCCGACATTACAGAACCAATGGCCGTCACGCCCAAGATTTTGAAAAATGTTACGCTCGAGATGGGAGGCAAGTCTTTCTGTTCGTCTTCGACGCCAGGGAAATCGTCAGATACAGGGAACACCAGCTGTTATATTATATTAACTCATTTACGTATGCCTTTTTAATGCGTGTTATTTTTCGACTTATAATGTTTACCCTCTGGTTCCGATTAAGTATAATAGAAATCGGTTAACAACTTCGTAGTACGTAATATTTAAGTTTGTTGTAATTAGATCGTATTAAGTATTATACTAAAAAATATATTAAGTTCTATATTATCCGTCATGTATCCCCTTGAAGGCCACAAGACGTCTCGGCTAACAATTTTTCAGAAGGTTCTAGGCCTAAAACGGAAACTGAGCCCACTGTAGCCCCGAAAAACGCCCACTAAAGCCCCACTAAGTTGCGCTACAGCACAGAAACGCGAGTGCGAAGGTATTTTGAATGTTGACGTCAACGATATTCCTGTCTTTTCCTTCCGTTTAACACCTTGTTTCCTGTCAGTTTTTAGTGCAAAATTAACGCAAAATGGGACGGAAACGGAAAGCTGCAGACGTTAAAATAAAATCATAAACCCTTATAGTGCAGTTAGACCCTGACGCGTATAAAGAAAATCTTACAAATAAAGTTACTTTCCGCCTTAACGCGCGGCTTAATCCAGCAGTTGGGACTTATTTTAAGCTATTAATTTTCGATAAACGCAAAGTTTAAATAAAGCCGTTACCACTTACTTTGTTAAAGCTGTTTCTTTTGTTTATTTTATGTTAGCTAATTAAAAAATGGGTGCGATAAACGAATAGTTTCGAGCTCGAATGGGAGGAGGAAAAGCTATACGCTCGGGGTTATTAGTGGTACGATACGTATGTCGAAAAGCTGTATCTGTTCTTTTTTACTTTGATTTATATGTGTAATCATAAGGAAACGTCGGTCGACGCGTACTGGATCGGCTCGAATTACACCCCGTATTACCTGATTATTGGCTTTTTTTCTTGGAATAGATAGTAAGTTCTTTACCGAAAGTTTCGGATCTGGAATTACGAACGTTAACCTAGGTCACCTTTTGAACGCTGTGATAAATAGGTTAAATAGGTATAACGAATAACCTTCGAATTTTGCGTCCCAGGGAGCAATATTAACGTAAATAAATATATCGTAAGGTATTGCGGAAAGTCGCTTTTCAACATTATTATCCCGAATAAAACTAATAATACCGGCTTTAAAATCTGAGTTCTGGCTTTTTACGGGTTATTTTTGGTATGGACAGGTTATTATCTAGGTAAAGGCGAAAATCCTGTTAGCGTTTCACGGGCGAAAAGAAAAAAAAAACGACAGGAAAAACGACAATTTTCTGAATCCAATTTAACGATTAATTGTTTTCCTCGTCGATAAGCTCAGAAGCACTTATAACTTTCTATATCATGTATTCCTTGATAATTCTTTTTTCGTTACACCTATTTTTACAGTTACGCAAAAAAGTCTGGTAATAACGGGTACCGCCCGAAAAAATTGTAAAATGGTAAAGCAATTCGCTAATTTGAAAAATGCTAAAGGTATTTCCTTATCCTTTAATCAAGTTGTAAAATTCTTAACGCCTAATAATAAGATGAATTAAATCGTTTGGGCTGATAATTTTATCGTTTTATTTCTTGGTATTAGGTGGACGGTAAGAAAATAGATCTTATTAGTTCGAAAGAAGCCGAAGGAAGGGAATAAATACAAAAACGCCACCCGCGAATTTTTTGGAAATCAAAGGGAAAAAACGGTTATGATATTTCGAATTGCCTATGAATACAACTTTAATATGAACGGCGTTAATTTTGGTAATTAACGGAGGTCTAGATTTAAATAGGATTATAGATTTCGGCGTAACGTAGCTTAGGCTTTTATGTATAATTTCCTGCCTTACGTTATCGTTAATAACTGCTTCCTTTTGCAGAAATGGGGTAAACTTATATGGAAATTATATCGAAACGCGATTGTTTTCCGCAGAGAACTGGTTACTAAGGGCGTTTAATATTTCGGATCACTTTTTAACGGGCGGCAAAGAGTTTTAGTGAATTCTTTTCGTATTGGTAATATGGAAAAACCTATTAATTAATATCGGAGAGTCTCAGGGAAGTCCGTTTTAAGGTGCCAGGCTTATTTAGGGCACTTTTATCGCGGTACTCGGCGAGTAGGGCTTCAAGTTGCAGGTAATGGTATTGTGAATCGGCAGCGAGCTCGATGGATAAGGTTTTGTTGTGCTGAATGTGATGTAGCAATTTGTAATAATGACCGGTGTTGGTACATATATCATAGCGTAAAATATGTATGGCTAAAAGTAGCTTTTCCTGAAGAAGTTGATTGGGTCAGTGTGGGCGAATAAAAAAAGAGTATCACACACCATCAAAAAATTGTAAGCGCTAACGCCTTATGGCCTTCAAGGGGATATCTTCTGTCGTCTCGGAACATGAGCCTGGAGACATCGGCTCGCTCTTAGCCAAGATGTGCCTTGGCGCGTTGGCTCATTACCCCGTGCTACCGTGAAGCCTATTCACTAATGGGGCGGATTCCCAGCGCATCAGGTGTCTAGCACGGTCAGCGGAGACTTAGGGTTTGCAATGGGTACCCAAATGGGCACCCATCACTACCCACGGATGATATTTTCAATCATAAATAAATAATAAATATCTGTAAACAATATAGAATGACTTGTATAATAAATCTGTCTAGGAAACCTTAAGTATTAAGCTTTTATAACGTGTGAATTTACGTCATAGATAGTGATAGGTACCTATTATGACGGCTAAGGGGTTTAACCAACTATTAAACCTTAATCGTACGGGTTTATGTTGGCAGAAGTATTATGGGAATCTAAGTAATAAATATAATAACGTACTACGTCTCGTAATTCTAAGGGTGCCTTAGGTAACGAATTATTATTGCAAACTGAAACTATTTAAATTATGGAAATAATAAGCGTATATTTTTTTTGAATTCCGTTAGATCCCTTAAATTATTCTGGATCTATATTGGATAATTGCATAGATTTCATTAAATCCCTTAGATTATTCCGGATCCATATTAGATAATTGTATAGATTCCGTTAGATCTCTTGGATTATTCCGGATTTATATTACGTAATTTTGACCCATTTGGGTCCTGTTTTGGTTATCGAATGACCGTTTCCAAGACCCTTTTTTGGTTAGGTTATAATACGATCTCCTCTTTTCCCAAATTTTGCCTTTAAGATGTTTTTGGTAAATTTTTTCCGTCCGTTATTATATTTAATCGAATTATTAAAAGTTGTAAACGTATTAACTAAAAAAAAGCGCAAAACCTTAATTCGCTTTATTTTTAATTCCGGTTTCGAAATTATGCCTTATATACTTTGCTTCCGTACTGGTAATTTATGTATGATGTTAAATAGTATAATACGTTATTAATAGTATATTTTGAAAAAACGCCAATATAACGGTTTCGGCGTTCCTTTTTTTTTTCCCTTGAATAGCATTAATAAAAGAATGAAGCGTTTCCGATCGAAAAAACTTTTCTGCTCGTTAACATCTGCGTAATATTTGTTAAAAGTTATTAATAATATTTCGTTATCTAAATAAGATATTATTTCGGTTAAAACGTTTTCGTATTTAATAAAATTTTTTTCGCAAAAAAGACGTAAAAATGGTTAACCGGGGTTTTTAATCTTTAAATACATTGAAAAAATAAGAAAAAGCTAATTATTTGAAAACTAAACGCAAATGTTTGGAAATTGAGTTTTATACCGCATTTTCCAACTAATTTTATTAGTTTGATCCCGTCGTAAACGTAAATTAAACGTAATTATTTCTAAAAATCCCGCCGTTATTAGTAAAAGTTTTTTAATAAATATTAAACGCTATTAAGGTTTTTAACGGGTTCCTAGATATTCTCAAAATCTAGGTACTTTTTTTATTTAATCAAATATTAAATAAGTTCATTGTATTTTCGTATATCGAAATTTTTTTTATTTCGTATATTTATTAAATTTTTATTTCTATATCGTTTTGTACTATATATACCTTAATTATGTCTGTTATCAACTTAAATAAAAAACAGTAATAAATTAAATAAAGTTTAATTTTTAATAAACATTTTAATTAATAATTATTTTTAAAATTTTCTAAGTAAATTTATATAAGCCGATATATTTAAAATTAAAATCTTTTATTAGGTCGTTTTATTTAAATACTTTTTATAACGAAAAAAAACTATTTTCTTTTTTTCGAAAATTAATTCTTTCAATTTTTTTAGTTATAATATTTGCTTATTTGTCATAACCCAGTGGGCCACGGTCTCCAGAAACGGTCTGTTATAACCAACCATAAGTGCACGGTAGGGCAGGTTACGTGATGGATTATATCACAGTCCCAAGTGGCACCTTGTAGGTATATAGGGCAGAACAAGGCGGTCAGGGCTTAACCTGACAACGTTCCACTTTTAGTGGTGTAATGGCTAGACTCTTGTTCTTCTGTGCCGTGACAGATTATCAACTTATTGGTGGTAAGCCAGTAAGCCGGATCGCCAACTTACTAATGGTAAGCGAATAAGCCGGATTATTAATTTATTAGTAGTAAGCTACTAAGCCGGATTACTAATTTACTAATAATAATTTAACTAATAGAAATAAAATATATATATTTATTAATTCTATAATTTAAATAATTTCGGTTTAATAATAATAATTTGTTACTTACGGTATTTTTGATGTTACAAAACGTAATAAGTTATTATATTTATTATTTAAATTCCTACGATATTTTTATTAATATAAACTCGTCGACTTAAAGTTTAATAATTAATTAAACCGTTAGGTTTATTATATGTTGTAAGTTTTTATTTAAAAATACCGTTGAATATTAAATCAGATTTAATACTGTTAAAATATTAATTAATATTTAAAAAACCCTTATTTAATAATTTTAAGTTTAGAATTCGGAAATTAAAAAAAGAATTTGATAAATTAAAATTACCTTATTTGCTTAAACCTTTTTTGCCCATATAAAATTTAAAGAATTAAAGCCTTATAATGGAAAAGGTAACTTTTAAACTTTTTTAATTTAAGTACGAATTTATTTTTATTTTTTGAATTTTAAAGATTTAACGAACTGGGTTTTAATAATAAAAATAGGTCTAATAAAAGATACTATTAACTGGTTTAAGCCTATTTATCATAAGAAATTTTCTGAAAATAAGAAAATCAGATAAAAAAATTTAATTAATAAGATTTTTTTATTTTATATTAATTTCGAAAATAAAATATGCGATAAGTTCGGTAATCCGAATAAAAAATTATTTGCGGCTGAATAACTTTTATAATTCCGATAAAAAAAATCCGTATCTAAATATATTATAACCTTTAAAAGTTTTGTTGTTAAAATAGGATAGAGAAATAATAAAATTAACGTCTATATTAATATATTTTAGAAAAGTGTAAAAGATAATATAAAAAAATAAAATTATTCGGATTAAGCAATTAATTACTGTAAACCGGTATATCGTAAAGGTAATCAAAATCGATAATCGATAATTTGAAAAACGATAAAAAAATACTATACTTTACGTTTGGAACATAATAAATTTAACTAGGAGAAAAAACGAAATGCAGTTTTTACTTGTTATAGAACGGCGTTAGGATTTATGGAATTCGGCGTTATTTATAAATAAAATTAAAGCCAGATTAAATGCTTTTATGATAGCAAAATGGGACATAAGGCCTATAAATATAAAAAACCTAAGAAATTACGATAAAATAATTAAACTTCTGTATCGGAAAAACAATTTAGGAATAATTAAGGAAACGATAACAAAGTTATTAACATAATTCAAACTAAATACGTATTAAGCTTATAGCAAAAGGTTTAATCGGAATTATAACGATAAGAAATTCGATAAAAAATACGAAAAGTTAAAAAGCTAACTTAATAATTATACAAATATAAGAAATAGATAAAAAGAATTTATCTCGGAATTCTTAATTAATACGGCAAAATATATGCTACATATTATCGACGGCGAGAATATTCCGATTATGAAAAATAGAAATAATATATTTACAAACAAATTACCTATATATATTATAAGGGATTGGATTTTCTAAACCGTACCAGAAATAACAAAAATAATAAATAATAGTATTAACAGTTTTGAATCATAACCCCAAAAAATATCTAATAGCTGGCCGAAATAAAAATTTAATCCGAAAGAAATAATGCCCGTACGAAAACCCTTTTATTATTATAAATAATATAACTATTAAGCGGAAAAGAATTAATTTAACGTATAATAAAAAATATTATTAAAATGTTATTACGGATTTTTATTTTAAATTAATATTTATTATAGGTCCTTATAAAAAAGTATTAAAAAGAAAATACGCCAGTTTATAAAAAAACTTTAAAATGATAATTAATACGATACATAATGGGGTATAATTGCAAATATAAAAAAATACTTTATTCGATAAAAAAAAGAATTATAATAAAAATAAAAATAATTAATATAATTTAAAGAAATAATATGCCGGTAATAACAATAAATATAATAACTTTATGCGTTAAACGAAAAAAATAAGTAAAGTTTCATAAATTCGAATAAAAATTAAAAGAACAAGGTTATTTGTAAAAAAGCTGTAAGATAATAAAACTTAAAAAAGTTAAAAAATATTTCCGAAAGGAATTTTAAACGTAATAATAAAAAACGTTAATAATATTATTATTTTGAAAATACGAATCGGAACGTAATGGTGTACAGTAATGGTAAATTGTAAAGCTTTAAACAGGAATTATATTATATCAGATATAATTAATAAATTTAAATTGCTATAGGAATATAAATTAAAACCTTATATAATAATAAATACCGAAAGTTAAAAATTCGTTTACGATAACGGAAAAGTTATATGCGAAATTAATTATTTCAAAATTTTTATTAAAGGATAATATTAAATAATTAATTTCGATGTTATTTTACTTAGGAATTACGATATAATTTTAAAATTATTATAAATACTTTAATACGGAATTTTAATTAATAAAGGGATTAGTTAAATAAGGTTCGCCTTATACCTTATTAAGGGATAAAAAAAATTAAGATTTTAATATTTAATCGATAATGGCGATAAGTATAAATATAAGGATATAATAAAAACCTTATTATTTAAAAAAACAAAATATAAGAAAAAAAACGGGTATTAAAAAATACGATATATAGTTATTATTATTAAAGCGAAATTAAAGAAATTAAATAACGACTTAGAAAAATAATAACCTTAAAAATTAAAAAACTTTAATTAATATATTATTATAATATTATAGATATAAGCAGCGTTTTTTAAAAAAGCTTAATACGAAATTATTAAAATATAATAAATAAAATTATAAAATAATTTTTAAAAAAGGATTTTCGACAAAGTTTTACCTTATTTATAATTTTAACGGAACTAAGTTACGTACTTTTAAAGTATATTTACAAAATCGAATATAAAAAAGATTAATTCGATTTTCGAAATTATAACCAAAATACCTGATATTTTTCTTATTTAGGAAAAATGAAAAATTATAATTTATAACTAATTATCGATAATTAAACAATATTATTATTAAAAATCAAATATTATTACCTTTAAATACGGAAATAAAAAACGGATCTTACGGAATTAAATAATTTATAATAGTTCATTTTAAAAATAAATATAACTTTATTAAAATTAAAAAAGGATATAAACAAAAAATAATTTTCAAAACGAAATACGGATTATTTAAGTACTTAGTTATATTAATAGGATTTACGAACGTATTAATAATTTTTTAACGGATAATAAATTACGTATTACGAAAATATTTCGATATTTTTGTTATTTGTTATTTCGATAATATTCTTATTTTTTTTAAAAACGGAAAAAACATATATAAAATACGTTTATAAAGACTTTTAGGTTTTACAAAACGTAAGGTTCTCAATTAATATAGAAAAAAGTTAATTTTATAAAAAAAAATAAAACATTTGGAATATATTATTATTTTAAAACATATTAAAATAAAGTTTAAGAAAATTGCTGTAATTCTTAAATAATAAACCTTAATAACAATTAAGGAAATATAAGTATTTTTTGAATTTGCTAATTATTACAAAAAGTTTATTTAAAATTTTAGCAAAATAATTATACTTCTAATAAACTTTATAAAGACAAAAAAGAATTTAAATAAATGCTAAATACGAAAAAAGCATTTTAAGATATTAAAAATATAATTATTAACGAACCAATATTAATTATATATAATTTAAACCGTTTCGTTAAATTAAAAACCGATATTTCGGATTATCCATTGAACGTGGTAATTAAATAATAAAATAATTAAAGTAAATTATATTTTATTATATATTTTTCGTATAAATTAATAAGAACCGAATTTAATTATGGTATTCCAAATAAGAAATTTATAGTTATTATTACACCATTTCAGGAATTTAAGTATTTTTAAAGAGAAATTTATATTAAAATAAAATTTATACGAATTATTAAAAATGTTTCCGATTTATTATAATTAGGGAACTTATAATATAATAATTTCGTCATGCTGAAAAATTGGCGAATTTTGATTTCGTTATTATTTACAAAACAGAAGTCAGAAAATAATAAAGTAAATGCTTTAAGTAAATAACTAAACTTCGAAAAAAATTAATTAAAATTAGTGAAATAATTTTTAATATTATTATAAAGAGATATTGATGTTTATAAAAAATTGCGATAATTCGAGTAATATTTTTTGATATATATTAAAAAATCCGATAATATATTAACGGCTTTTTCGAAAAATTAAAAAACAGATAAGCTATAAGCTTTAAATAAAATATTAAAAGGATTTAAAACGAAAAATATACGAATATTAATTATATAGATATCTGGGGATATATAAAACCTTAAAACGATTTTAATGCATATATTTTTTTTTAAAAAATAAAATTAACAGTATAAAAAGTAATACAACAATATAATATTTACGCTAAAATAAGAATTCGATAATATAAACCGTACGAAAATTACAATTATTATTAGTTGCAATATAACGATAATATTTAATTATATTGGGTTTTATTATTAAATTTTTTATATTAAAAAATTTATTTACAGGAGTATATTACAATAGCATTTTCCCAATTATTAATCAATTTACGAAACTTTTCTATTTTTAATATATTATAAAGATATAAACGCCGAACAAATAATATATATATTTTTTAAATATATTTTTAATATATACGGATTACTTATAAAAATTATTTTAAATAGAAAATCGATATTTGTAATTCACTTTTGTCAAAATTTAATAATATAAATTAACTTAAATTATCAATTATTTAATATTTTCAAAGCTTAAACGAAGAAATATTAAAATAAACGAATTAAATTCTAAAAACTTATATATGATATTATATTAATTATAAATAAAATAATTAAATCAAGAAATTATTAATCGTTTAGTTAGCTTATAATATTAGCTATTATGAAAATATTAAAATAATATTTGCGAACGTAAATTTTGGTTTTATTTCAAAAATATATAGAAAAGCACGTAATAATAACCTAAATAATATCAAAATAATTTTTAAATTAAAATAATTATAACAGATATATTAAAAAATAAAAACAAAATTATAATTTATATATAATTAAATAAGCCAATATTATAATTAAAAAGAATTAAAAAAATTAACTTTCGAAAAAGGGAAAAGAATTTCTCTTATTATAAAAGTATTTAATAAAACGACCTAATAAAAAACTCGATTTTAAGTATATGGTTACGACCTGATAAGCCACGGTTTCCAGAAACGGTCGCAACAGAAAAGGCCAAAAAAACTATGTGGATCCGGTCACGTAATAGATCACCAACTCACTAGTGGTAAGCTATTAAGCCGGATTACCAACTCACTGATAGTAAGCCAGTAAGCCGGATTACCAACTTATTGGTAGTAAGCCAGTAAGCCGGATCGCCAATTTACTGATGGTAATTTAGCTAATAAAATAAGGATATATACGTTTATTATTTCCATAATTTAAACAATTTCAATTTATAATAATATTTTATTACTTAAAATATTTTTAATATTACGAAACGTAATATATTATTATATTTATTATTTAGATTTTTACGATATTTTTGCTAATATAAATCTGCCGACTTAAGGTTTAATAATTAATTAAATTATATAATTCGTTATACGTTATAAATTTTTATTTAATAATACCGTCAAATTCGAAATAACATTCAATACTATTAAAATATTAATTAACGTTTAAAACACCCTTATTTAGCAATTTTAAGCTTAAATTCGGAAATTAAAGAAAAATATTCGATAACTTAGGGCTATACCACTTACTTAACTTTTTTTCGCCCGTATAAAATGTAAAAAAGCCCGAATTTTATAATAAGAAAAGTAATTTTTAAATTTTTTTAATTTAAATACGAATTTATTTTCGTTTTTTAAATTTTAATAATTTAACGGATATAATTTTAATAATAAAAATATACCTAATACGAAATACGGTTAATTAATTTAAACCTATTATAAAAAAGGGTTTAAAAATAATAAAATTAAATAAAAAAATTTTATTAATAAAATCTTTGTATTTTATATTAATTTCAAAAATAAAATATGCGATAATTTCGGTAATCCGGATAAAAAATAATTAACGGCTTAATAACTTCTGTAATTCAGATAAAAACAATTTACGTCCAAATACGCCGTAACCTTTAAAGATTTTGCGGCTAAAACCGGATAAAGAAATTATAAAACCGATATTTTTATCGATATGTTTTATAAAAGATTAAAAAATAATATAAAAAAATAAAATTATTCCGATTAAATAATTAATTGTTTTAAACCGGTATATCGTAAAAATAATTAATATTAATAATCGATAGTTTGAAAAACAATAAGAAAAAAAAGAATAATATGCCTTATATTTGGGATATAAGTTTAACTAAGGGAAAAAAAACGTATCCTTTATTTTTTACGGAATAACGCCAAAACTTATAGAATTTAACGTTATTTACAGATAAAATTAAAGCCAAATTAAATGCTTTAATTATGGTAAAATGGGATATAAGGCTTATAAATACAAAAAACTTAAAAACTTACGGCAAAATAACTGGACTTTTATACTGGAAGGATACTCCAGAAATAATTAAGAAAACGATAACAAAACCGTTAATATAATCCAAGCCAAATATATATCAAGTTTACGGCAAAAAGTCTAATAAGGATTATTACGATAAGAAATTCGACGAAAAATATAAAAAGTTAAAAAATTAATTTAGTAAATATTGCAAATATAGCAAAAAACATTACGAAAATAATTACGCAAATACCGGAACTAAACAAAAAAAAGTTTATCCCGGAACACCTAATCAATATAGCAAAATATACGCCATATACTGTCGACGACGAAAATATCCTAATTATAAAAAAAAACAATATATTTACAAACGACTTACCTATATATATTATAAGGGATTTAAATTTCCAAATCGTACTAAAAATAATCAAAACGACAAGTAATAATATTAATATTTTCGAACCATAACCTCACAAAATATCCAGTAATTAGCCGAAATAAAAAAGTAATCCGAAAAAACAATAATACTTGCAAAAAAAACCTTTTTGTTATTATAAATAATATAATTACCAAACGGGAAAAAATTAATTCAGCGTACGGTTAAAAAATATTGTTAAAAAGTTATTACTAACTTTTATTTTTAATTAGCTTTTATTACGGATCCCCAGAAAAAGAATTATTAAAAAAGAAATACGTTAATGTACAAAAACTCTTTAAAACGATAATTAAAATAATACATAATAAGACATAATCGTAAATCTAAGAAAATAATTTATTTAATAAGGAAAAGAATTAATGCGATTTAAAGGAATAATATGCCAATAATAACGATAAATATAGTAACTTCACGTACTAAACGAAAAAATACAAATAAGGTTTAACAGATTCGAATAAAAGTTAAAAAAAGGTTATTTATAAAAAAGCCGTAAAATAACGAAAACCAAAAAGATTAAAAGGAATTTTTAAAAAAGGCTTTAAATAAAACGGTAAAAAACGTTAACGATTTTATTTTTTAAATATACGAATCGGAACGAATTAATATATTGTAATAACAAATTACGGAATTTTAAGCCGAAATTATATTGTATCGGATATAATTAATAAATATAAATTATTATAAAAATATAAGTTAAAATCTTATACAACGACAAATATCGAAAATTAAAAATTTATTTACGATAACGAAAAAATTTTACGCGAAATTAATTATTTCGAAAATTTTGTTTAAAAATAATATTAAATAATTAATTTCGATATTATTTTATTTGGGAATTACAATATGATCATAAGATTATTATGGATACGCCAGTACAGAATTTTCATTAACGGTAAAATTGGCCAAATAAAATTCGATTTATTTCATACTAATAAACGAAAAAAATTAAGATCTTAATATTCGATCGATAATAACAATAAATTTAAGCGTAAAGATATAACAGATATCTTATTATTTAAAAAAAATAAAATTCAAAAAACAACGAGTACTAAAAAAATATTACGTGTTGTTATTATTATTAAAATGAAATTAAAATAATTAAATAACAATTTAAAATAAGAAGAATAATAATTTTAAAAATTAAAAATTTAATTAATATATTATTATAATATGATAAGTACGAATAACTTTTCAAAAAAGAACTTAATATAAAATTATTAAAATGTAACGAATAAAATTACGAAATGATCCTTAAAGAAAGATTTTCGATAAAGTTTTACCTTATTATAATTTTAACGGAAATAAGTTACGTATTTTTTAAAAAATACCTTTGAAAATCGGCTATAAACAAATAAATTCGATTTTCGAAATTATTGACAGAATATTTAATGTTTTTCGTATTAAAAAAACGGAAAATTACGACTTATAGTTAATTATTAATAATTAAATTACGTTATTATTAAAAATCGAATATTATTACTGTTAATAATAAAAATAAAAAACAGATTTTACGAAATTAAATAATTCATAATATTCAATTTTAAAGATAAATATAACCTTATTAAGATTAAAAAAGAATACGAATAAAAAATAACTATTAAAACAAAATATAAATTATTTAAGTATTTAATTCCGTTAATAGATTTACGAACGTATTAATAATTTTTTAGCAAATAATTAACTATATATTACGGAAATATTTTAATATTTTCGTCGTTTATTATTTTAATAATATTTTTATTTTTTCGAAAATAAAAGAAATATACGTAGAATACATTTATCAAGTTTTTTAAACTTAATAAAATCCAAAATTATTTATTAACGTAAAAAAAGTTAATTTTATATATGAGGAATAAAATATCTGGAACATATTATTACCTGAGGATATATTAAGATAAATCTTAAGAAAATCGTTATCATTACACAATGATAAATATTATTAATAATTAAAAAAATATAGGTATTTTTTAAATGCGCTAATTATTATAAAAAATTTATCCGAAATTTTAATAAAATAATTATATTTTTAATACATTTTATAAAGAGAAAAATATTTAAGTAAACGTTAAATACGGAAGAAATATCTTAAGATATTAAGGGTATAATTATTAATAAATTAATATTAATTATATCGGATCCAAACCGCCTCGTTAAATTAAAAACCGATATTTTGGATTATACGTTAAACGTGATAATTGGATAACGAAATAATTAAGACAAATTATACTTTATTATATTCTTTTTATACAAATTAAAAGGAACCGAATTTAATTACGGTATTCCAAATAAAACTTTTATGGCTATTATTATGGCATTTCGAAAAGTTAGATATTTTTTAAAGGGAAATTTGTATTAAATTAAGGTTTATACGGATTATTAAAATCTTGTCCGATTTATTACGATTGGAGAACTTAAAAAACGATAATTAAAATACGTAAAAAAATTAGCGAACTTTGATTTTATTATTATTTATTAAAAAAAATCAAAAAATGATAAAATAAATATTTTAAATAGGCGACCAAACTTCGAAAAACAATTAGTTAAAATTAATTATATAGTTTTCGATATTACTACGGAAAAATATTTATGCTTACGATAAATTATCATGATTCGGGTAATATCTAACAATATATATCAGAAGATATAATAATATAATAATAATTTCCCAGAAAACCATAAATCGGATAAAATATAAATATTACAAAAATATTAAAAATATTTAATACGAAAAATTTACGAATATCAATTATATGGATATTCAAAAATCCATAAAAACTTAAAGCGATTTAATTATATGTATTTTTTTCTTAAAATAAAATTAACAGTATAGAACATTATACCGGAATATAATATTTACGCTAAAATAAAAGCTTAATAATATAAGCTATACCGAAAATTACAGCTATTATTAATCATAAAATAACCATAATATTTAATTATATTCGATTTTATTATTAAATTTCTGATATTAGAAAATCCAATTACCGGAATATATTATAATAATATTTTCGTAAACGTCGATCGATTTAAAAAACTTTCCTATTTTTTACCATATTATAAGGATATAAATGCCGAATAATTAACATATATTTTTTTAAAATATAATTTGAATATATCGGGATTATTAATGGAAATTATATCAAATAAAAAGTCGATATTAACATTTAAATTTTAATAAGGCTTTATAATATAAATCCGTTTTAATGACAAATTGTTTAACGTATTTAAATTATAAACGGATAAATAAATAAAACAAATAAATTAAACTTTAACAATTTACTTACGATATGATATTAATTATAAGTAAAATAACTAAGTTAAAAAATTATTAATCGTATAAATAGCTTATAATATTAATTATTATAAAAATATTAAAATAATATTTGCAAGCGTAAATTTTGGTTTTACTTTAGAAATTTATAGAAAAGTACGTAATAACGGTTTAATTAATATTAAAGTAATTTTTACGTTAAATTAATTACGATAAGTATATTAGGAAATAAAAATAAAAATAGAATTTATATAAAATTAAATAAATAAATATTATAATTAAAAAAGATTAAAAAAATTAACTTTCGAAAAAGGGGAAATAGTTTTTTTCGTTATTAAAAATATTTAAATAAAGCAACCCAGTAAAAAGTTCGATTTTAAATATATCGGTCTATATAAAACTGCCGAGAAAATCTTAAAAGATAATTATTAATTAGAATTTTTACAAAAAGTTAAATTTTATCCAATTTTTACGATTTCTTATTCAAATTAATAACGGATACGATTAAAGTATATATGGTATAAAACGATATAAAAATAGAAAACAAACGAATATATAAGGTAAAAAGAATTTTCGATATGCGAAAATAAAATAAACTTATTTAATACCTAATGAGGTAAAAAAAATACACAGGTTCCGAAAATATTTAAAAACTTATTAAAAATCTTATTGGCGCCTAACGCCTATTAAAAAACCTTTACTAATAACGGCAGAACTACACGAAATAATAATATCCTAATTTATAAAATCTAAGGAAAAAGACCTTTAGTTTATTGCATTTTCATTAATAACGTTTATTTTTCTTAAGGCCTAAACCTTAAATACGGATTTTGATTTTAATTGCGCAAAAATGTAAAAATTATTTACGGATTAAAAAGTACGATTAACAAGTTTCGTAATTTAAAATTAATGGTATTAACGTTAATAACGTATGCAAAAAAAAAAACGCGTAAAAGCTTTAAACAAAGATTTTTCGGCTGTTAATTTGTTTTTTAACTTTTTTAATTTTGCGATATGGCGATTAATTATAAAAATAAGGATTTTTATTTTGTTATATAAACGATTTCGACGGACATATTCCTTATAACGAAAAACCTTATTTATTATTTGGTCATTAAGTTGTTAAATAAAACACAAAAAATAAAATATCACGTTAAATTATTCGAATTTAATTAAATTAGCTAAGGCAAATTGTTATTCGGATTTGCGAAAACGACGTTTAGATATATTGGAAGACATATTGAAGGTATGCGGAAAAACTTATCAGAAAAAAAGAAATCTTAAGGGCAAGATTTTGGAAAAAAGGAGATCGTATTACGACCTGACAAATTACGGTCTCCAGAAACGGTCGTAACAAAAAAGGCCAAAAAAATTATATGGATCCGGTTACATAATAAATTACCAATTTACTAGTAGTAAACTAATAAGCCGGATCACTAACTTACTAATAATAAACCAGTAAGCCGGATTACTAACTTATTAATAGTAAGCCAGTAAGCCGGATCGCCAACTTATTGATAGTAATCCAGCTAATAAAATAAGGATATATATATTTATTATTTCCATAATTTAAATAACTTTAATTTGAAATAATATTTCGTTACCTAAAGTATTTTTGGTATTACGAAACGTAATACGTTATTATATTTATTATTCAGATTTCTACAATACTTCTGGTAATATAAACCTGCCGACTTAAGGTTTAATAGTTGGTTAAACCACATAGCTCGTCACATATATTGGTTTTTATAAAATCGTTAAGAAAATCTTAAAAAATAATTATTAATTAAAACTTTTATTAAAAGTTAAAATTTATTTAATTTTTTATATTTTTTCATTCGAATAAATAATAAATATAATTAAAATACTTACGGTATAAGATAATATGGAAGTAAAAAACGAATAAATATACGAAAAGGGAAAAATTCTCGATATACGAAAATAAAACAGATTTACCCAATATTTAATTAAGTAAAAAAAGTACTCAAATTTCGAAAATACTTAAGAACCTGTTAAAAATCTTATTAACGCCTAACGCCTATTAAAAACTTTTTATCAATAACGGCGGAATTATCCGAAATAATAGTATTTTAGGCTATAAGATTTAAATTTTTTTTTAATTTACTGTATTTTAATTAATAATATCTACTTTATTTAAGGCTTATATTTCGAATATAAATTTTAATTTTAATTGCGTAACATTATTAGGATTATATAAGAATTAAAGAGTACGATTAATAAGTTTCGTATTTGCAGATTAATAATACTGACGTTAATAACGTATACGAAAAAAACGCGTAAAAACCTCGAATAAATACTTTTCGGCTGCCAGTTTTTTTTCTTTTAATTTTTTCGACTTTGCGATATAACGATTAATTATGAAAACGGGGATTTTTATCCCATTATACGAACATCCTCGACGAACATATTTCTTATAACGAAACACCCCGTTTATTATTTAGTAATTAAATTGCCGAACAAAATAAATAAAATAAGGTATTACGTTAAAACCTTCGAGTTTAATTAAGTTCACTAAGGTAAATCATTATTCGGATTTGCGAAAACGACGTTTAAATATTCCGGAAGACATATTAAACGGATACGGAAAGCTTATCGAAAAAAAAAGAACATCTTGAAGGCAAGATTTATGAAAAAAGGAGATCGTATTATAATCTAGCGGGCCACAGTTTCCAGAAACGGTTTATCATGATTAACCACAAGTATACGGTAGGGCAAATTACGTGATAAATACCAACTTACTAGTAGTAAGCCAGTAAACCGGATCGCCAACTCATTAATAATAAGCCAGTGAGCTGGATTACTAATTTATTACTAGCAAGCTAGGAAGCCGGATTACCAATTTACTAGTGATAATCCAGCTAATAGAAATAAAATATATACATTTATTAATTCTATAATTTAGATAATTTCAGCTTATGATAATAATTCGTTACCTAAGGCATTTTTAGTATTACGAAACGTGATACGTTACTGTATTTATTGCTCAGATTCTGTCAGATATCAGGGACATCAGTTGTATGTGTATTGATTACTAGTTGCAAGTGCTCTAAAACGCGCACTGCACTTTAAGGTGATCTAGTCCCGGAATATATATATTCCGATTAAAGGGAATCTTCCGTATATAAAGTGTTAAAGCACCCACTGCTAGCTGATACACCCCCTTAATACCTTAAAGCATTCACGGTGTTAACTGTTATAACTCTTACAGCCATAACTATTTATTTCATTTTTTTCTGGCGATTAAATATTTTTAATTAGTTAATTTTTTCTTTGAAATTTTTCGTAAGGCGTTCTTTTATTAATCGAAAGCTTCCGTAATATCTATTAATTTTAATTATTTTCTAAAATGCTTAAAAAGTTCGCGTAATAAGGTTTTCGTTAAACCGTTAGTTAATATATTATCCGTAAACGTATAATTCGCTTTAATCAAATTCCTTTTTATAACTTATTACAATTAATAATTATATATATTTATATATTGTAATTTCGTTATTAACAAGATAATATCGGTATTAAGAAGCCCTATAGTTTATTAATTATCGCATTATATATTTAACAGTTTTATATTTAGGATAATTTTTAATTTTTTAATTAATCGAAAACTAAATAAATCGTTTTTTATAATTTATGCAAATAATAATAACTTTATTTTTATTATAATTATAATTATTATATTTTACTTATTCGCTCGTTATTTTATTATTTTTCCGAATAAGTTTATAACTTAAATTTAAAATTCTTTTTAATTATTTATATTATCGGTAAAAAAAGCGTTATTTCAAATATTTAAAAAATCCTTATTTACGAAGTGTAATATTATCGTTTTATTTTTAATTAAATATAATATAATTTATTTAATAGCTTTATAATATATGTCGTTAAGACTTAAGTTAAATCGGGCAAATCGAAATATTTTAAAGCATATATCGAGTTATATATTAATTATTACCAAAAAAATAAAACTGATTTTTTTTGATATTTATTACCAAAACTTAAATAAGGCAGATTAAAATTTAATAATCATTTAATATTAATTATAAATATTTTTAAAGAATTATTTAAATCTTTTTAAATATTAAATTAATTCACTTATTTATAAAATCGGATTAAGATAACCAGACTTTTTTATTAAATTTATTTTTATTTATTTCGATACCGAAAAACTATTATAAGTTTTTACTTTTTATTAAAATATACCGTTTTTATATTTGTTAAATTAATTAAGTAACGGAATTTTAATTTTTTTTTCGTAATATATTGTAATAATATTATTTATAAAAAAAGATAAATACCTTTTAACGAATAAAATAATAAGTTTCGTAAGGAACGGGATTAAATCCTATTTTTTTTATATTTTAGTAAAATTGTTTTTTTATAATAAAAATAACCTTTTTAATTTATATAATATTTTCTTATTTAAAAAAGTTTATTATATTACGGATATCCTGGAGCATATTTATATATATTTCGTAAAATAAGTTAGCCTTTATTAAAAACGTTTATAATATTATATTATTTAAGCTTTAAATCGCATTTAATCATAATAACGGTTAAAGTTTAAAATAACTTTTTAACGTATATTTCGGGTAATTAACTTCCTTAAATTTCCGCAATTTACCTGCCGATTATCGTATGTATTTATAAAATGGGTTAAACGTTTTATATTAAATATGGTTTCCTATATTTTGTATTCGTTTCGGATAATATTTTCTTAATATGGAACATACGGGAAGTTTACGTTTATAACCCGTAAGGCACTTTTGTTTTTTATTGTTATTCTAAGTTAAATAATATAAAAGAAACTTAGGGTTACCTTTATTTTTTTTCGTCGACGTAATGATCGTAATAATTATTAAAGTAAGTGTTAATAACGGTAATAATTTAAGGAATAGAAATAATTCAAATATAACGGTTATATAAGAATAATCAGTATTTTACGAATAAATTTATTTTTCTTTATTTCGTAAGTATTTTATGTTAATATTTTTTTGGAACGATTTCTTTTATTTAGCCGGTAATTAAAATATTTTATTTAAGTTTTTATTTTTTTATATATAAATTAAATGGTTATCGTTTTAATTAAATATTTTTACTTATTAAAATAGCTTTTATAATATCGTTTCTGTAATATATAAGAAGTTATTTTTTAAATTTTTAATATTACTTAAACAGGTGGTTTTTTCGTTAAATTGTATATTTCGAATAATAATAACTTTATTAATTTATAAGTTTTAAATTTTATAAATATTCGTTAATCGATAATTAATAAAGTAATTAATTTATATCTTAGGATTTAATTCTCAAAGCTTTTCTTTTTTTATGGCCGTAATTATTATAATATAAATTATATAATTATATATTCGTAAATAACTTTGTTAAAGCTTTCGATTAAATGTTACAACGCTATTTTTATACGCCAGGTAAATATAATAAATTTTGCATAAATCTTGTTAGAAAATACGTAGTTAAAGGTATAATTATATAGGTATATTATTATTTTAAAAATATATACGATTGAAAACGAAAGTAATATAATGTTATTTCGTATCGTAATTACTTGTTCCGTAATTATACTTATTAAACGTTTTATACCCATGTTTTGAACCTCGGTATATAATATTAAAAGTTTAAGTTTAATATTAAAAAAATAATTAAAATATATTTCGAAGTTAATAAATTTTTAGCATTTCGTTATCGTATTCGATTACTTATAGAAAGACCTTATTTTGGTTTTTTAAAATTCTTAAGAAATATTAAAATACTATAATTAATATATTTTGTTTTCGGTTTTTACAGTAAATATCCCAGATAAAATTTGAATATCCATTAATGGCAAATATAACATATTTATATTTTAAAGTTTCCTTTAAAATTTATAAAATTAATAACGATTTTTTATTTTAATTAAAATATTCTTTTTTTTGACTTGCAGCGTATTAACCTTTTCATTTTCGCTTTGTTACATATTTGGTATTTAACTATTATAAAATGCTTTAGGCGGTTTTTTTTCGTATAGGATTATAATTAAGTAATTATTTCGGATCCTGCATATTTTAATCTTAAATGTTTTATAATGCTGTTATCGATTCGTAATAGATTTTGTAATTTACGAATTAACGTTTCGTTTATAAATATTTAAAATTATATAAGTAATTATTACGTTAATATTTTCGATAAGAAATTAATTAAATTTGTTTACTAACCTAGTAATTATTTAATTATATTTATTTCGAATAAAAATATTGGTTTTTCGATTATCTTAGTAATAGCTTTTTTTTCGGAACTGCCGAAAATATACCCGGTTATATATAAAGCATTTGCAATATATTACGTCATATAAACGTAACGTTTTCGTACTGCTAAGGTTTCGAAAAACTATATTAATATTTCCGTATTCTCTAATCGGGACAAAATTATTATTTACGTATATCTTCTTACCTTATACGGTAAATTTAAAATTTAGGAATATATTAAATAAATTAAAAATATATATCGAAACCCTTAAATCCAAAATGATTAAAATCCTTAAAAGGTAAAATAAAACTTTTATGGCATTATATTAATTAATAATTAAAAAGTATATCAGTATTTATCGTATTCTTTTTAAAAGTGAATTTATTTTTTATATAATAAGTTTTTCCATAATTTTCGATAAGCGGTCGATGTTTTTCTTTAAAAACTAATCGGCGGAAATTCGTTTTTAGGTATATATCATTACTTTATTATTAAAACACAAATTGTTGAGGGCTTTTTTAAGAAATATATAATAATAATTAGATAATATATAATAATTAATTAGGAACGTTTTATAACGGGTGCTTTATACGTTTAATTTTTAATGCTTTTGCTTATTACCGTTTCGGTTTATATAAGAACTTTTATAATTATTTCGTTTCGGTTTACGGTTTAAGATTTTTTCTTACGATTAAAGGTTAATGTTTTTAGGATTTTTCTAATTAAAATCGTCTTGATTAAGTAAATTTCTAAATATTCCGTAAAGGGTTAAAAATGTTGCCTTAATATTTCGTAATATAAATATAAAATGGGCTATAGCTTAATAATCCGCAAAATTAAATGCCGTTTTTTCGAAATTAATCGTACTATTATGGATGTCGGTTTTTTTACTATTTGAAAGGTGGTGGTTTATATTTTAATTATAGGGGCTAATATTATATATAAGTCGTTAATCTATATAATCGTCGTTTTCGTTTTTTGGAACATTATATCGCTATTTTAAGGTTATAATCTTTTATTATTTTACGATTTATTCGTTTAACTTTTTGTTAAATTTCGAATTTGTTTTAATGTTTTGTGATATTTTTTTTTAGATATTAATCAAAAGTTTGTTATCGTATATTTTGCTGGATTTGCCCAAGCTGGCGTATTATTTTTGTAAGTTTTTTCCTGGAAAAAAGTTGGGTTTTTTGATCGTTAAAAATATCGACTTTAAAACTTATTTCGTAAGGTCCTTAACATTTTTGCGGAAAATATTGTATTTCTGATTTTTATAGATATATGCCGTAAAATCCTAATTATAGGCCTATTTGCTTCCGGTTGTTATCTTAGGGGTATTTGTAAAATAACTGGTATAATCGATTTTTTCGGTAACATTTCCAGAAAATATAAATATGGACGAAAAACCGTTTGGGGTATTAATTCGTATTATATAGCGGATTTGTTTTTTTAGGTAGAGGGTTATATTAAATTTTATCAGTTTAATAGGTTATTAAAGGTTTTAATTAGGATCGATATAATTCTAAATATCGAACGCGTATATTTTAAATTGGAATTCGCTTTTAAAACTATTTTAATCTTTAAGTCCTTTATAAATAACGAAGGACGTTAACGGTACGGTTGCCATTATTACTATTAACGTATTTCGATAATTACAACTAATATATAGCTTATATTAACTTAGTAATAGCTAAATTAATTGATATATGCCTTAATTAAACGAAAAAAACTTTACTTATTAAATATAAAGGATATTAATTGTATATGTATTAATTATTAATTCCAAATGCTTTAGAATACGTACTGCACTTTAAGGTGATCTAGTCCCGGAACATATATGTTCCGATCAGAGGGAATCTTCCGTATATGGAGTGCTAGAGCACCCCCTGCTAGCTGACAGATTCCCACGATACTTCTGTTAACATAAACCCGTCGACTTAAGGTTTAATAGTTGGTTAAACCGCTAAGCTCGTCACATTATTTGGTTTCGTATTGTAAGGGGCTGCATACGCAGTAGCTAAGGACATGGGCCACAACAGGTCTATTGAGAAATCTAGGGAACAGCTAAGAAAATGCGTGGGAGCAGCTAGCTATATATACAAGAGCCACGAGATTAGCGTTACGCTAATCCTTCCACTAGGGCCCTTAGCCCGTGATATAACCCCCCTTTCTAAATCCAATCCTCGCTTTTTCCCATTACGCAACAAACGTTTATTCGTAACACCCTTTTAGGGACCTTGTTCTAAGGCGGCGATATCCGCAAATCCTAATTTAAAGGGTTTTTTGACGGTTATAGGAAAACTATGCCGCATATTTTACGCCCGTACGTCTTTAACGCGTTACGCGTTACCAGCTCTATATCCTTGCGTTACTTTCCCCAAAGCTTTTTTTCTGCCAGTTTTTTTAACGTTTCGTAAATATTAAGCTTATTTAGGTTTTCCTAAGTTTTGTCGAACGTTTCCGCAGTTGCTCTTTGTCGTTTAAATAGCGACGGAACCTTTAGGGCCTTATTGTCATGGCCCAACGAGCCACGGTCCCCAGAAACGGTCTGTCATGACCCAACCACAACTGCGCGGTGGGGCAGGTCACGTGATGGATCACCAACTCACTGGTGGTGAGCCAGTGAGCCGGATCACCAACTTACTGGTAGTGATCCAGCAAGCAGAAACAAGATATATACGCTCATTACTTCCATAGTTTAGATAGCTTCAGCTTGCAACACTTAGCAATACCAATCGTTTGCAATACGCTTCTGCGCCCTTGGTATTAAGAGACGTGACTAAGTTATTCCATTGCTACAGAGTCCCACGATACTCCTGCCAACATAAACCCGTACGACTAAGGTTTAATAGTTGATTAAACCGCCTAACCGTCAACACTTATTAGCATTAATATATCGGACGGCGACTTCCTTCCCTTTAAAATAATTCTTCCGAAAATGCCCCGTTTCGCCATACCTTAAATAACGCCTTTCCGTTCGCCAACGGCATTTACGTTAGTAATTAACGGCTAACGTACCGGTTTTCATATTTTCCATAATATCGCCTTTCGATTAGAAAATTATTACGCGCAAACGCCCCGGAATAAAGGCTATTAAAAACGATATTTCCGAACGGTAAAAAAATTACGCGAATTTTTTCCAAATATTAAATTACTTTTCGTAATCCAGTTATTTTTTCGTTTCGGCGTTAAAGCCTGAAATTAACAGGAAAATTTTGGCTTTATCGGGCTATTTATTTTTTCCGGCTTAATAAAAAATGTTTTCGAATATAAAAATGTATTCGGATGCCGTTTAAATATTATGTTAACGCAATTTAATTAAACGTTAATCAATTTTGTATTCCGTATTAGGTTTTTCCAAAATAACGGCAATATAATTTAAAGAAATTTGGGAATTCGGCTTTTTTAAAGCTTTTTGCATATACGGCAAAAACGTTAATTTTTAAAGTTAACGGCTAAAGGTTTCCCAAATATAAAAAAATTACGTACGATTATTGTCGGTCGCTTTTTTGTTAACGAATAATTTCCTATTTATTTTAAACCTTTAAATGTTATGGTTCTTACGGCCTTATAACTTGCGAACGGTTTATAAAACTTAATAATATGGTTTTTCGGTATTTATAGCGAATATATTACGTACAAATAACGAATACATAACGTTAACGTATTTCTTATAGCGACGGACCGTTTGCGAAAAAAAAGATTTCTTAATATATAAAGGGCTGTATACGTAGTAGCTAAGGATATGGGTCACAAGAGATCTATTAAGAAATCTAGGGAACAATTTAGAAGATACGTAGGAGCAGTTAGCTATATATATAGGAGCCACGAGATTAGCGTTACGCTAATCCCTCCACTAGGGCCCTTGGCCCGTAATACGTATGAATTATAATTTTGTTTTTATTTCTTAATATAATTATCATAATAATTTTAACGTAAAGATTATTTTAATATTAATTAGGTTATTATAACATATTTGTTTGTAAACTTTTATCATAAAACTAAAATTTACGTTTGCTAATATCGTTTTAATATTTTCGTAATAATTAATATTATAAATTAATTAAGTAACAAGTAACTTTTTAACCTAATTATTTTATTTATAATTAATATACTATCGAAATTAGACTTTTAAAATTTAATTTATTCGTTTTATGTCTTTATTTATTTAAGGTTTAAATACGTTAAAGAATTTGTAATTTAAGCCGATTTATATTATTAAGCTTTGCCAAAATTTAAATATAAATATCGGTCCTTTATTTAAGATAATTTCTATTAATAATCCATAGCTATCAAAAATATATTTAAAGAAAATATATATTATTTATTCGGCGTTTGTACTTTTATAATATAATACAAAATAGGAAGATTTCGCAAATCGGTCAACGATTATGAACATACTATCACAACATATTTCCGTATCTGGATTTTTTAAAATAAGAAATCTAATAATGAAATTAAATACCATTAAATATCATCATTATTTTATAATTAATAATAGCTGTAATTTTCCGTGTAGCTTATATCGTTAAGATTTCGTTTTAGCAGAAATATTATATTACCGTATAACTTTTTATATCATGAATTTCAGTTTAGGAAAAAAAATATATACGTTAAAACCGTTCGAAGGTTTTATAAATCCCTAAATATCCGTATAATTAATATTCCTATATTTTTCGTATTAAAACCTTTTAATATTTTTCTTAAACTTGTACTTTTTTTATTTTTTTGGTTTTTTGGGAAATTGTTATTATATTATTGGATTTTCAGGTATATATTATAAGATACTGCCCGAATTAGCGCAATTTATCACAGGCGTAAATATCTTTCTATAATAATATCGAAAATTATATAGCTGATTTTAACTAATCTCTTTCAATGTTTAATAATTTACTTGAAATATCTGCTTTACTATTTTTTAAACTCTTGTTATAAATAATAACGACGTCGAAATTCGCCAATTTTTCCGCGTAATAAACGTGTCCTTCATAGGTTTTCTGGTTATAATAAATTAGATAAAATTTTGATAATCCGTATAAACCTTAACCTGGTATATATTTCCCTTTAAAAAGTATCTAAATTGTCGAAATGCTATAATAATGGCTATAAATTCTTTATTTGGATTATTATACTTAAATTCGGTTTTTTTTAATTTATAAGAAAAAAATATACTAAGGTGTAATTTGCCTTAATTATTTTATTATCCGATTATTACGTTTAACGCGTAATCTGAAATATCGGTTTTTAATTTAATAAGGTAATTTAAATCTTACATAATTAATATTAATTTGCTAATAATTGCATTCTCAATATTTTAAAATGATTTTTCCGTATTTGCCATTTATTTAAAAATCTTCTGCTTTATAAAGTTCGTTAAGTGTATAATTATTTTGTTAAAGTTTGAATAAACTTTCTGTAATAATTGGTAAATCCAAGAAATATTTGTACTTTCTTAACTGTTAACGTTTCTTATTTTTTAATTATAATAATTTTCTTGTAGTTTATTCTAATATATCCTGAGATAATAATATATCCCAAATATTTTATTTCCTACTTATACAACTAATTTCTTTGCGTTAATAATTAACCTTATATTTTTTAATACTTAAAAACTTTATAAATATATTTTACGTATATTGTTTCTATTTTTTCAAAATAAGAATGTCATCGAGATAGCAAATAACGAAAATATCGAGGTATTTTCGTAATATATAATTTACTATCTATTATAAAGTTGCTGGTACGTTTATAGGTTTTATTAGTATAATCAAATATTTAAATAATCCCTATTTCGTTTTAAAGGTTTTTTTTATTCCTATTCTTTTTTGATTTTAATATAGTTAGATTTATTTTTAAGATCGAATGCTGTAAATTATTTAGTTCCGTAAAATCTGTTATTTGTTTCCATAATTAAGAGTAATAATATTCGGTTTTTAATAATAATATCGTTTAATTATTAATAATTAATCATAAGTCGTATTTTTTCGTTTTTCTAGTACGAAAAATATAAGGTATTCTGTTAGTAACTTCAAAGGTCGAATTTATTCTTTTTATAACTGACTTTTGAAGTATTTTTTTAAAAGTACGTAATTCGTTTTTGCTAAGGTTATAAATAAGGTAAAATTTCATTAAAAATCTTTTTTAAGGATTATATTATAATTTTATTCGTTATATTCTAGTAATTTTATATCGAATTCCTTTTTAACACGCTAGTCGTATCTATAATATTATAAAAATATATTAATTAAATTCTTTAACTTCTAAGGCTATTGTTTTAGATTGTTATTTTATTAGTTTAATTTCGTTTTAATAATAATAATAATACGTCGTATTTTTGTTTAATACCTATTTTCTTTTTTATATTTTATCCATTTAAGTAATAAGGTTTTTGCCGTATCCTTATACCTATATTTGTCGTTATTAACAATCGAATATTAAGATTTTAATTTCTCTTTTTTGCGTTGATTAATAAAAAGTAAAATAAACTTTATATGGCCCGTTTTTCCGTTAATTAAAATTTCGTATTAACGTATTTATAATAATCTTAAGATTATATAGTAATTCTCGAATAAAACGATGTCGAAATTCATAATCTGGTGTTATCCTTAAATAAACAGTTCGAAGTAATTAATTTTGTATATAACCTTTCCGTTATTATAAACGAATGACTAACTTTCGGCATTTATTATTATATAAGGCTTTAACTTATATTTCCATAATAATTTAAACTTATTATTCGTATTTGGTACAATATAATTTACGCTTAAAGCTTTATAATTTTTTATTACGGTATATTAATACGTTTCGATATGTATATCTCAAGTAATAAAATTATTAACGGCTTTTATTATTATGTTTAAAACCTTTTGTAAAAATTCCCTTTAATTCCTTTATATTTCGTAATTCTGCGGTTTTTTATAAGTAACCTTTTTTTTTAATTTTTGCTCGAATTTATCGAATTCTTTTTATATTTTTTCGTTTAACGCGTTAAGCTGCTATATTTGTCGTTGTTGTCGGCGTATTATTCCTTCGAACTGTATTAATTACTTTTAGTTTTATTATAGTTTTGTTTCTTATTGAATTAATTGTTTTTGTATATTTATAATTATCGTTTATTATGCGTTATTTTAATTATTATTCCAGAGTTTTTCTGTAAATTAACGTATTTTTTAATAATTCTTTTTCATAAGGATTTATAGTAAATATTAACTTAAAATAAAAATCCGTAATAACTTTTTGGTAATGGGTTTTTATCGTACGTTAAATTCCTTTTTGGATTGGTAATTATATTATTAAAAATAATAAAAAAGATTTTTTTGCGGGTATTATTTTTTTTCGGGTTATCCTTTTATTTCGGCCAGTTACTGAATATTTTTTAGGATTATGGTTTGAAAAAATCGATATTATTACTTATCATTTTCATTATTTCTGATACGATATAAAAAATCGAATCTTTAGTAATACATATAGATAATTTATTCATAAATATATTATTTTTATTTTTCGTAATCGGGATATTTTCGTTATTCACAATATATAACGTATATTTTGCCATATCGATCGGGAGTATCGTGATAAATATTTTTTGTTTAATTTTGGTATTTACGAAATTATTGTTATAATTCTTTTTGTCATGTTTGCGATATTTTTTAAGCCGGCTTTTTGGCTTTTCGTATTTTTCGTTCAAATTTTTGTTGTAATGGTTCTTATTGGACCTTTCGCCATAAGGTACCTGGTATATATTTAGCCTGAAATATGTTAATAAATTTGCTTCCGTTATTTTTATTATTTTTGGATTAATTTTTAAATATTGGTTTTCAGTTATTTTAATAGGGTTTTTTAGCTGCTTTATATTATGTTCTTTTATATCTTATTTTGTTGTAATTATAATATTTAGTTTAGCTTTAATCTTTTTTATAAGTAGTTCTTAATTTTATAGGTTTCAGTTTTATACCGTAAAAACTGTTGTTATATCGAAAAACGTTAATATTAGCTATATATCGTAATTTATTATTATTTTTTTAATACCTCTACTATGTTATATATATTGTTAATCCTTAATTTTAACTGCTATAATAATATAATTTAATAAATAATTGGGCCAATTAAGCTTAAAAAATTCCTTTTATATTTTTAAGCCGTTAAAAAACTTAGTTATTAATGCTTTTTATCCTTAGTTCAACTTAGTTATTAATTAAATTAGCGTATTACCGTAATTAGATAGTAATTCTTTTATCGTAATTATTAAATTTGCATTTCGGCTTTTATTTTTTTCGTTTATTATTCCGAAAACCTTTGTTAATTCTTATTCGAACTATGCGTAATCGCTATAAATTTATATTATTTTTAGGCTTCGTTTTTCGATTAATAAAATAACGTACTTTTTTTATTATAGGTTTTGTAAGGGGCTGCATACGTAATAGCTACGGATATGGGCCACAACAGGTTTATTAAGAAATCTAGGGAACAGCGAAGAAAATGCGTGGTAGCAGCTAGCTATATATATAGGAGCCACGGGATTAACTTTACGTTAATCCCTTTACTAGAGCCCGTAGCCCGTAATATAACCCCTTTCTTTAAATTTAATCTTTGCTTTTTTTCGTTATACGGCAAATATTTATTTGTAGTACCTTTTTAAGGACTTTATTTTAAGGCGGTAATATTCGCAAATCCTAATCCGAAAAGCTTTCCGACAGTTACGAGAAAACTATGCCGCGTACTTTACGTCCGTTCGTTTTTGGCGCGTTACGAGTTATCAACTTTATATCTTTAGGTTACTTTCCACAAAGTTTTTTTTTGCTAATCTTTTTAATATTTTATAAACGTTAAGCTTATTTAGGTTTTTCTGAGCTTTATCGAACATTTCCGCGGTTGTTTTTTATCGTTTAAGCAATAACGAAGCCTTTAAGGCCTTATTAACACCAATATGTCGGACGGTAATTTCCTTCCCTTTAGGATAATTCTTCCGAAAATGTCCCGTTTCGTTATACTTTAAATAACGCCTTTCCGTTTGCCAGCGGTACTTACGTTAATAATTAACGGCTAACGTATTAATCTTTATATTTTCTATAATATCGCTTTCTAACTGGAAAATTATTACGCGCAAACGCGCCGGGGTAAGGGCCGTTAAAAACAATATTTCCGAACGGCGAAAAGGCTACGTAAACCTTTTTCAAATATCAGGTTATTTTTCGTAATTTAATTAATTTTTTTATTTCGGCGTTAAAGTTCGAAATTCATAGGAAAATTTTGGTTTTATCCGGCTATTCGTTTTTTCCGGCTTGGTAAAAAATATTTTCGAATATAAAACCGTATTCGGACGCCGTTTAAGTATTGCATTAACGTGACTTAATTAAGCGTTAATTAATTTTTTATTTTTTATTAAGTGTTTTTAAAGTAACGGCAATATAGTTTAAAAAAATTTAGAAATTCGGCTTTTTTAAGGCTTTTTGCATATATAGCAAAAACGTCGATTTTTAAAGTTAACGGTTAAGGGCTCCTTAAATATAAAAAAGTTACGTACGATTATTGTCGATTGCCTTTTAATTAACGAATAATTTTCCATTTATTTCGAATTTTTAAGCGTTGTAATTTTTACGGCCTTATAATTCGCGAACGATTCGTAAAACCTAATAGCGCGGTTTTTCGGTATTTATAGCGAATAAGCTGCATACGAATAACGGGTACGTAATATTGGCGTATTTGTTATAGCGACGGACCGTTTGCGAAAAAGGAGATTTCTTAATATGTAAAAGGCTGCATACGGAATAACTAAAAATATAAGCTATAATAGGTTTATTAAGAAATTTAGGGAATAACTAAGAAAATACGTAGGAGCAATTAATCATATATATAGAAGCCACGGGATTAACGTTACGCTAATCTTTCCACTAGGGCCCTTGGCCCGTAACATGTTTAAATTAAATAATTGCGTTTTTAATAAATCGTTCAATTACAAATTTAATTCGTACAATAAGCGTAATTAATTAAATAGGAAAATACCCGAAATATATTTGGCATTAAGTTCAAAACAATTATAACTTAATCGAAATTCAGTCGAAAAAGTCTGGTTTGGAAAATGTAAAAACTTTTTTAGTTTCTTGATAAAATTCAGCAACATAACTTAGTTTATTCGAAAAAGTTTCCCGGTTTCGAAAGTTTTTCCTTTTTTCTTACGCTTTTTATGGGCGGTTTAAAAGGACGTCGTAAAGTTATTATTATTTTTCTCGATCTGAAAAATGCGTTTATTTATAGCATCCAGTCGTCGAAGAACTTTTTCGCGAGAAAAATAATGTTTTTTTTCCTCCTCGGATTTCATTCTAATATCCGGGTAATCAAGGATTTGATAAATAAGTTATTCGAGCTATTTGCTTATAAACATAACGTTAATCGATATTATTTAAAGTTTAACGGTATTCTTAAATAAAAATTTATAACGTATAACGGCTAAAGGGTTTAATTCATTATTAAATTTTAATCGTACGTGTTTATATTAATAAAAATATCGTAAGAATTTAAATAATAAATACAATAACGTATTACGTTTCGTAATTCCAAAAGTGCCATAGGTAACGAATTATTATTATAAACTGAAATTATTTAAATTATTGAAATAATAATTATATATATTTTTTTAAATTCTGTTAAATCCTTTGGATTATTCCGGATCTATTTGCATAACTGCGTAGATCCCGTTAAATCCCTTGGATCACTCCGGATTCATATCACGTACTTCTGACCCACTTGGGCCCTGTTTTGGTCATCGAATGACCGTTTCCGAGACCCTCCCTTGGTTAGGTCATAACACCCATTTGGGTACTCATTGCAAACCCTATCCCAACGGTGTCGCGGCTCCTCGACAAGTACCCGGATTGGGGCAGGCAATTGAAACTTATGAAGCACCAATAGAATCAGATGTTCTTATTGGTCAGACCGCCTTCTCCACCCATCAGATAACCAGACTTCTAGGTACTGCAGTAAGTTTTCAATTGCCTGGATTAGGGGTGGCAGCATGCTGCCCAAGCTGGGGCTGGTGTGAGATTTAAGACCTGATAGTGTCCCGCCGTAATGTGGGGCTTCATATTTTTCGACATTTCAGGATCTAACAGTTATAAGCCCTTATAATGCCGTAATTAAATCCGTATTTTGGTGCGTTAAGATATAATATATATTTTAACCATTTTTTTGTTAAGTTCTAAAGCCAGATTAATATTAATAATAAGGCGTGCGATTTCGAATTTGATTAATATGCCGGTTACTTTTTAAGTGCTATAATAATATAAAATTTATTGCCGCCTTTAAAAAATGTTTTAAAAATACTTATTAAGTTATAAAATATTTTTCGATAATATAAAATATTTTCCAGCTTTAAGTATTTCTTAGTTGGGGGAGTATGTAAAATTTAAAACCTGATAATATTTCGCTATAATATAGGGCCTTACGTTTTTCGGCATTTCAAGATCTGACAGTTTATGAGCCCTCATAACGTAATAATTAAATCCATATTTCGGTACGCTGAGACGTAACATATATTCTAACCCCTTCTTTTTGCCAAGTCGCAGAGCCAGATTAATATTAGCAATAATGCGTTCGATTCCGAATTCAACCAGCGTACTGTGACGGCTAGGCGGTTTAACCAACTCTTAAACCTTGGTCGTACGGGTTTATCTTAGCAGGAGTATCGTGGGATTCTAAACAATAAATATAATAACGTATTACGTTTCGTAATACCAAGGGCGTTTTAGGTAACGAATCGTTATTGATATATATTGCAAACTAATGTTATCTAAATTATGGAATTAATAAACGTATATATCTTCTCACAAATCTCGTTAAATCCCTTGGATCATTCCGGATCCATACCGGATAACTACATAGATCCCGTTGGATCCCTTGGATCACTTCGGATCCATATCACGTGGTTTCGACCTACTTGGGTCCTATTTTGGTCACCAAGTAACCGTTTCTGAGACCTTTCTTTGGTTGGGTCATAACACGATTTCCTTTCTCCTCAAATCTTGCTTTTAAGATTTTTCTGGTAAGCTTTTCCCTTGTCTATCATTATGTCTAGCCGAATTATTAAGAATCGCAAACGTATTAATGAAAAAGAAAAACGCAAAACCTTAATTCGTTTCTTCTTTAATTCCGGTTTTAAAGTTATGCGTTATATACCTTATTTCCGCGTTAGTAATTTATATATTGTATTTAATAATGTTAGACGTTATTTATAATATATCTTAAAAATGTTATTACGATAATCCCGATATTCCTTTTTTTATTTTTGAATAATATTAACAAGGAAATAAAATATTTGCAGTTAAAAAATATTTTCCGCCCGTTAATATTTTCGTAATATTTGTTAAAAGTTATTAATCGTATTTTATCGCTTAAACGAAATGTTATCCCGTTTGGAACGCTTTTGTATTTAACAAGATTTTTTTCGTAAAAAGGGTGTAAAAATAATTAACCGAGGCCATTAATCTCTAGATAAATTAAAAAAGCAGAAGAAAAGCTAATCGTTTGGAAGCGGAGTACGAACGCCTAAAAACCGAGTTTCGCGCCGTATTTTCTGAATAATTTTATTCCTCCAACCCCATTATAGACGTAACCTAGGACGCGATTATTTTCGGTAATTCCGCCATTATTCATAAAAGTTTTTTAATAGACCCTGGGCGCCAATAAGGTTTTCGGCAAATTCCTAGATATTTTCGAAATGCGAGTACTTTTTTCATTTAATTAGATACTGAGTAAATCCGTTTTGTTTTCGTATATCGAATATCTTCTCCACTATATATACTTATTCGTTTTTCATTTCCATATCGTTTTGTCTTTTGCGCATTACGATAATATCTACTGCTAATTCGAGCAAGGAAATATAGAAAACTGGATAGAATTTAACCTTAGGTAGAAATTCCAGGTAATACTTATTTTCTAAGATTCTTTTTGAGCGAAATTGTATGGACCGATATACTTAAAATCGAATTTTTTATTAGGTAGTTTTATTTGGATGTTTTTTGTAATTAAAAAAAATATTTTCCCTTTTTCGAAAATTAATCCTTTTAACCTTTTTTGGTTATAGTATTTGCTTATCTAATTATATACGAATTCTAATTCTGTTTTTATTTTTTGGTACAGCTATTATAGCTATTCCGATTTAAGGATTATTTTAAAATTAATTAAACCATTATTACGTGCTTTTCTATAAACTTTTGGAATAAAACCAATTTGCGCATTCGCAAATATTGTTTTAATATTTACGTAATAACTGGTAATATAACCTAATTATATGATTAGTAATTAATACATTATCCCAAGTAAATTTTCAAAGTTTGGTGTATTAATTTTATTTGTCCGCTTATTTACGATTTGAAAATGCTAAATAACTTGTGGTTTAGGCCGATTTGTATTATTAAGCTTCGCTAAAACTTAGATATAAAATTTAATTCTTTGTTTAAGATACATTTTATTAATAATCTGTATATATTGACAATGTATCTGAAGAAAATATACGCTAGTTTTTCGGCGTTTATATTTTTTTAATATTGTAGAAAATAAGAAATTTTGTAAAACGATTGATAATTACGAAAATGCTATCGTAATATATTCCTATAATTGGATTTTTTGATATGAGAAATTTGGTAATAAAATCGAATGTAACTAAATACCATGGTCGCTTTACGACTACTAATAGCTATAACTCTCCGTATGTGTTACGGCACAGAAGAACTAGAGTCTAGCGATTACACCACTAAAAGTGGAACGTTGTCAGGTCGAGCCCTGACCGCCTTGTTCTGCCCTATATACCTACAAGATGCCACTTAGGACTGTGACAGTATGGCTTATGTCATCGAACCTTTGTTCTAGCGCAAACGACGCATTGCTAAATTACTTTCTACATCGTTAATTTTATTTCAAGAAAGGGATATATACGTTAAAGCCGTTTTAGAGTTTTATAAGGCCTTAGATATCTATATAGCTGATATTTATGTATATCTTGTACTAAATTCTTCTTATATTCTTCTAGAATTTATATCTTGTCTGTTTTTTAGTTTTTTTGAAAAACTATCATTATATTGCTGGACTTTTTAAGGTATATCAAAAGGGACTGTCCGAATTATCGCAATTTATCACGGGCGTAAATATTCTTTTATAATAATATCGAAAATTATATAGCTTAATTTAACTCATTTCTTTTCGAATTTTAATTACCTATTTAAAATATCGGCTCTACCGTTTTCTAAGCTTTTTTTTTATAAATCATAACAAAGTCGAAGTTCGCCAATTTTTCGGCATAACGAAACTATCGTTCTATAAATTTTCTAATTGTAATAAATCGGGTAAAATTGTGATAATCCGTATAAATCTTAACTTAGTATAAAGTTCCCTTTAAGAAATGCTTAAACTCTTAAAAAGCCATAATAATGCCCATAAATTCCTTATCTGGAATGCCGTAAGTAAACTCGGTTCTTTTTATTTTATATAAGAAAAATATAATATAGCATAGTTTGCCTTAATTATCTCCTTATCCGATTACTATACCTAACGCGTAATCCGAAATATCCGTTTTTAGCTTAGCAGGGCGGGTTAAATCGTATATAATTAATATTGGCTTGTTAATAGTTATATTCTTAATATCCTAAAACGCTTTTTTTATTTCGATCGTTTATTTAAACTTTCTTTTCGTAAGATTAAGTAAAGGTATAATTATTCTGCTAATATTCTAAATAAACTTCTTATAATAATTAGCAAATTCAAAGAATATTTGTACTTTCTTAACCGTTATTAACGTCCGCCATTCTATAATTACTTCAATTTTCTTAAGGTCCATCCTGATATATTCTAATGTAATAATATGTCCTAGATATTCCATTTTTTATACGTAAATCTAATATTTTTTTTGCGTTAATACGTAATCTTGAATTTTATACATTTTAAAAAACTTTGGAAACGTATTTTATATATGCTTTTTCTGTTTCTAAGAAAATACAAATATGGTCGAGATAGCAAACGACAAAAACATCAAGATATTTTTGTGATATATAATTAACTATCCGCTAGAAGATTGCCAGTAAATTCATAAATCTTATTAATATCACCAAATATTCAAACAGTTCCTATTTTGTTCTAAAGGCTGTTTTCCATTCGTATTCTTTTTTAATCCAAATAAGGTTATATCTATTTTTAAGATCGGATATTATAAAATATTTAGTTCTGTAAAATCGGGTTTTTATTTCTGTAATTCAAGGTAATAATATTCGATCTTTAATAGTGATATTATTTAATTATCGGTAATTAACTATAAGTCGTAATCTTTCGATTTTTTTAGTACGAAAAACATTACCTAACCTGCTAATAACTTTAAAGGTCAAATTTATTCTTTATAACCAATCTTTTAGCTATTTTCTAAAAACGCGCAATTCATTTTCGTTAAGGTTGTATATAAAGTCAAACTTTGTCAAAAATTCTTTTTTAAGGATTATTTCATAATCTTATTCGCTATATTCTAATAATTTCGTATCGAGCTCTTTTTTAAAAAGTTACTTATATCGGTAGTATTTTAATAGCATATTAGTTAGACTTATTGACTTTTAGAGTTATTACTTTAAATCGTCGTTTAATTACTTTAATTTCGTTTTAATAATAATAATAATATGTTCTATTTTTTAATACTTATTGTTTTATATCTTTTTTCTTTGGGTAGTAAGGTTTCTGTCGTATCCTTATGCGTACATTCGTCGCCATTTTCGATCGAATATTAAAATCTTAATTCTTTTTTTTGCCCGTTAAAAAAGTATAAGATGAACTTTATTTAACTAGTTCTTTTATTAATTAAGATTCCGTACTGGCGTATCCGTAATAATCCTAAGACCATATCGTAATTTCAAAATAAAACGATATCGAAATGTAAGATAACGCAGCCTCTAGAACTAGCCAAAAGGGCTAGAACAGGGCCCCAAATATCCTGATAAGATGTCTCCAAATATCAAGAAAAGTAAGTAGTTGCTGATATAGCCCAGAAGGGTTTGGAATTGCTGATCTTTTAGTCTTGTGGTTAGCGTCGCACCCTCGCTTATCTCACACGAAATTAACTATTTGGTATCGTTCTTAAACAAAAATCTTAAGGTGATTAATTTCGCGTATGATTTTCTTGTTATCGTAAGCGAATTCCTAACCTTCGGCATTTGTCGCTATATAAGATTTTAACTTATATTTTCATAGTAATCTAAGCTTATTAACTATATCCGGTACAATATAGTTTTTCCTCAAAACTCCGTAATCTACCATTGCGGTATACCAGTGCGTTTTAATTCGTATATCCAAAGTAATAAGGTTATTAACGGCTTTTTCCTTATATTTAAAATCATTCTTACGAGGTTTTTTAATTCCTTTGAGTTTTATTATCTTACGACTTTTTTATAAGTAATTTTTTTAATTTCTATTCGTATTTGTCGAACCTTGTTTATGTTTTTATATATAACGCGTTAAACTGTTATATTTGTTATTGTTGCCGGCGTATTATGTCTTCGAATTTCATCAATTATTTTTCGTTTTATTATAATTTCTTCCCTTATTAAGTAAATTGTTCTCTAATAGTTTCGACCGCATCCTATTATATGTCGTATAAATTATCGTTTCAAAGTTCGTCTGTAAATTAATCTATTTTTTCTTAATAACCTTTTTTAGTAGGGTTTATAATAAATGCTAATTAAAAATGGAGATTTAAAATAGCCTTTTGGTAATATTGTTTTATTATATGCTAGATTAACTCTGTTTCGTTTAATAGTTATATTATTCGCAATCATTAGAAAGGTTTTCTTATATGCATTATTTCTTTTCGTACTAGGTTTTTGCTTCGACTAGCTAGTAAGTATCTCCCGGGGTTATAAATCTAACATATCGATATTTTTATTTATTGTTTTTATTATTCCCATTTCGGTTTGGAAAATCGAATTCTTTATAGTACATACCAGTAATTTTTCTATAAATGTATTATTTTTATTTTTTGTGATTAAAATATTCTCGTCGTCGACAATATATGGCATGAATTATGCCATATCGATCAGGAGTTCCGAGACAGATTTCTTTTATCCAATCCTGATATTTGCGTAATTATCTTTGTAATTTCTTTTGTTATATTCGCAAGATTTACTAAGTTAATTTTCTGGTTTTGCGTATTTTCTGTTGGACTTTTCGTTATGGGAGGCCTAATACGCATTAAAGCCCAATTATGTTAATAAATTTATTTTCGATTTTTTGGGATTTTCTTCAGCTTATCCTTCGGGTACGGGTTTCCAGTTATTCTAACGAGGTTTTTTCGGTGCCTTATATTATTTTGTCTTATGTCCCATTTTGTTGCAATTATAACACTTAGTTTGGCTCTAGTTCTTTTTGTAAATAACTTTTAGTTTTATAAGTTTGGGTTTTATACTGTAATAAATGTTATGTCATAGAAAAACACTGGTATTAACCATATGTCGAGGTTTGTTATTATTCTTTCCTTTGATACTTTTAATGCACTAGGCGTATTATCGATCGTCGATTTTAATTGCTATAACGATATAATTTGACAGATCGTTAGTTTAATCAATTTTAAAAAATTCCTCTCGGATTTCCTTTTTTGAACTATTTAAAAACTTGGTTATTATTATTTTTTATTTTTAATTTAGCTTAAAAGTTAATTGAACAAACGTACTGCTATAACTGGATGCCAATCTTTTCTATTATAATTGCTGGATTTATATCTTAGTTTTGGTTTTTTCGTTTACAATTCCGAAAGTTTTCGTTAATGTTTACTTAAATTATTCGTAATTGTTATATATTCGTAATATTTTCGGGTTTCGTTTTTTAATAAACAAAACAACCTACCTTTTTATAACAGGCTTAAACCAAATAACAGCGTCTTTAATAAGTTATCCGATTACGAATTCTACTAATATAATAAACGTATTTAATCGAATAAAGAAATACCCGAAATAGGTTCGGCATTAAGTCTAAAACAATTATAACTTAATTAAAGATCCGTCGAAAAGTTCTGGTTTAAAGGGTTTAAAAGTTTTCCTTAATTCCTTGATAAAATTTTGTTAAATAACCTGGTTCGTTTAAAAAGACTTTTTGATTTCGAGACCCTTTTTTTTCTTAAGCTTTTTATGGGCGGCTTAAAAAGACGTCGTAAAATAGTTATTGTTCTTTTTAAGCTGCAAAATGAATTCGGTCGTAGCATCTAGGCGTTGGAAAACTTTTTTTCAAAACGGTGAAACTGTTTTTCTTTTTTTCGAATTTTATTCCGGTATCCGAGTTATTAAGGATTTGTGTGACGGCTAGGAGATTTAACCAACTATTAAATCTTAGTCGCACGGGTTTATGTTAGCAGGAGTATCGTGGGAATTTAAGCAATAAATACAGTAATCGTATTACGTCTCGTAATACCAAGAATACTTTAGATAACGATGTTATATTAAAAAATGGTGTTATTTAAATTACATAAATAATAAATATATATATTTCAGTTTGTCTTACTAGTTTATTACCAATAAGTTAATAATCCGGCTTACTGACTTACTACTAATAATTTGTAATCTATTATATAACTTACCTTATCGCGCATTTATAATTAAGTTATAACAAATCGTTTTTAAAAACCGTGGCTTATTAGGTTATAATACGATCTTCTCCATTTATAAATTTTGCCTTGAAGATTTTCTTTTTTTTGGTAAACTTTTTACATCTATTTAATATATTTTTCGATATGTCTAAACGTCGTTCTCGCAAATCCGAATAACGACTTACCTTATCTAATTTAATTAAACTTGAAGGATTTAACGTAATACCTTATTTTTTCTGTTTTATTGGGCAGTTTAATTACTAAATAATAAACGGGGTTTTTCGTTATAAAAAATGTGTTCGTTAAGGTCGTTTATATAACGGAACAAAAATCCTTATTTCTATAATTAATCGTAATATTGCAAAGTCGAAAAAATTAAAAGAAAAAAAGCTAACGGCCGACAAATCTTTATCCGAAACTTTTTCGCATTTTTTTCGTATACGTTATTAACGTTAACACTATTAATCGGGCCCTTTAGTTTTTGGACGGTTCCGACGACTTTGTACAGTTAAAATCGGAGTTTATAATCGAGGTACAGACCTTAGGTAAGGTGGACGTTATTAATTAAAATACGGTAAATCAAGGGCTTCCCTTTTTAGATCTTATAAACAAGAATACCATTATTTCGAGTGGTTCCGTCGTTACTAATAAAAGTTTTTTTAATGAACGCTAGGCGCTAATAAGGTTTTTGGCGGGTTCCTAAGTAATCTCGAAATCTGGGTACTTTTTTCATTTAATTAGGTACTGGGTAAATACGTTTGATTATCGCATATTAAGGATTTTCTCTATCTAATATGCTTATTCGTTTTCCATTTCCATATTATTTTATACTATATGTACTTTAATTATATTTGCTATTAATTCCAATACAAATAGCTAAAAAGTTAAATAAATTTAATATTTGGTAAAAGTTTTAATTAATAATTATTTTTTAAGATTTTTTTTAATAATTTTATATAGACCGATATATTTGAAATTGAGTTTTTTACTTTATCTTTTTATTTAAATATTTTTAATAATGAAAAATACGCATTTTCCTTTATCGAAAATCAATCTTTTTAATATTCTCTGGTTATAATATTTGCTTATTTAATTCCGTACGAATTTTAATTTTAGTTTTATTTTTTTGTGTAATTATTAAAAGTATTTTAACATAAGGATTACTTTAATATTAACAGAACCGTTATCGTGTATTTTTTTAACAAACCGTTAAAATAAAATTAATATTCGCGTTCGCCGGTTTTATCTTGATATTTTCGTAATAATTGGTATTATAAGTTAATTATGCAATTAATAATTTTTAACCAAGTTATGTTGTTCGTAATTAATATAATATCGTAAATAATTTTTCAAAATTCGATTTCATCGTTTTCTTTATATATCCGTTTAACGTTTAAATATGTTAAATAATTTATAATTTAAATCGATTTAGATTATTAAACCTTGCCAAAATCTAGATGCAAATATTAATCCTTTATTTCAAATAATTTTTATTAGTAATCCGTATATGTTAAAATTATATTTAAAAAATATATGCTATTTGTTAAGGCTTTATATCTTTATGATAAAGTAAAAAATAAAAAAACTTCGTAAATCGGTCGACGATTAAGAAAATGCTATTATAATATATTTCCATAATTACATTCTCTGATATAAAAAGTTTAATAATAAAGTGGAATAAAGCTAAATGCTATAATTGCTTTACGATCAATAATGGCTATAATTTTCCGTATAACTTATGTTATCGTACTTTCTTTTTAACGTAAATATCGTATTGCCGTTAAATTCTTTCAATCGTTATTTTTATTCTAGAAAAAAATATATATATTAAAATCGTTTTAAACTTTTATAAATCCTTAAATATTCATATAGTTAATATTCGTATATATTTCGTATTAAGTCTTTTCGATACTCATTTGAAATTTATATTTTATTCTTTTTTAATTTTTTAAAAAATTATCGTTATACTGCTAAATCCTTTAGTATATATTAAAAGGTATTACCGGAATTATCGCAATTTGTCGTAAACGTAAATATTGTTTTCATAATAGTTTCAAAGATTATATAATTAATTTTAAATAATTCTTTCGAAATTTAATCGCTTGCTTAAGATATTTGCTTTACTATTTTCTAAATCTTTCTTGTAAATAATAACAAAATCGAAATTCGCTAATTTTCTGGTAGAACGAAATTATCGTTCTGTAAGTTCCCTGGTTATAGTAAATCGGATAAAATTTTGATAATCCGTATAAACCTTAACCTGGTACAAATTTTCTTTTAGGAAATACCTAAATTCTCGAAACGCCATAATAATGGCCATAAATTACTTATCTAAAATATCGTAATTAAGCTTAGTTTTTTTTAATTTATATAAAAAAATGCAATAAGTTATAATTTGCTCTAATTATCCCGTTATCCGATTATTATGCTTAATACGTAATCTAAAATATTGGTTTTTTAGCTTAACAAAATAATATCGGTCGTATATAATTAATACTGGTTCGTGGGTAACCGCATCCTTAATATTTTGGAACGTTTTTTTCGTATTTAACGTCTATTTAAACTTTTCTTTTGATAAGGATCGTCAAAAGTATAATTATTCTGCAAGAATTTCGAATAAATTTCCTATAAAAATTGGCGAATCGAAAAAATGGCTATATTTCTTTAACTATAAGTGGCGTTTGTTATTCTATAATTACAGCAATTTTCTTAAAGTCCATCCTAATATATCCTAAAGTAATATCCCAGATATTCCATTTTTTTGTTTGTAAAATTAACATTTTTCTGCGTTAATAAATAACTTCGCGTTTTATAAGGATTAAAGAACCTTATGAACGTATTTTACATATGCGTTTTTCGTTTTTGAAAAAATAAAAATATTATTAAGATAATAAACGACGGAAATATCGAGGTATTCTTAAAATATATAATTTAGTATCAATTAAAAGGTTATGAATATATTCGTAAGTCTTATTAATATAACTAAATATTCAAATAATTCGTATTTCGTTTTAAAAGTTATTTTCTATTCGTATCTTTGTTTAATTTTAATAAGCTTATATTCATTTTTAAAATCGAATATTATGAATTATTTGGTTCCGTAAAATCGGTTCTTTATTTCCGTAATTAAAGATAATAATATTATAACTTTAATAATAATATTTTAAAATATCGACAACCAATCATAATTCGTAATTGTTCGTTTTTTTCGGTATAAAAATCATAAGGTATTTTATTCAATATATCGAAAATCAAATTTATCTTTTTTATAACCGATTTTCACAATATCTTTTAAAAATACGTATATTTTTTCCGTTAAAATTATAAATAAGGTAAAATTTCGTCGAAAATCCTTCTTTAAAGATTATCTTACAATTTTATTTGTTATGTTCTAGTAATTTCGTATAGAAGTTTTTCTTAGAAAGCTATTCCCATTTATGATATTATTATAACATATTTATTAAATTTTTTAACTTTTACGATTATTATTTTAGGTTGTTATTTAATTAGTTTAATTGCGCTTTAATAATAATAATACTTTATATTTTTTAATATCTATTTTTTATATATATTTTATCCTTTTAGGTAATAAGGTTTCTGTGAGAATACAGCCCCTATAAGGATAAGGCTAGTATCCGACCAGCCACCAATCAGCCACCGACCCACTTACTAATATAAATTTACCATCTGTCAGTTAATAAAAAACGTTAAATGGAAATAACCTAATATATTTATTTTTTGAAATCTGCTTTACGATTAGTCGGAAATTATTTTACCTAACTTATAATTATTTATTATCTTATAATTCTTTTATTTATTATAAAGAATAACGCGATAATTACCATAAATAAAGCTTGCCGATTGCAAAACGAACCTAAGTTATTAGTTAAAAAGACCGCCGATCGGAACCCAACCGACGAACGATCGATCACGGTACGGAAATAAACGAAAAAGTTTATAACGAAGGCTTAACGGGCAAAGGATTATAGTTCCCGAGATCCTAAATCCCTTTATATATATAATAAAGATATGTTCCGATAACCGTTAATTAAATAATCGGAAAACGGGCATAATATAATAAACGCGTCCTAAAGTTTAAAATAAAAAAAGTTAAACCTTTTAATAATAACCAGATTTTGGAAATAATTTGTTAATAAAACGAATAATATTCAGAATTATTTCGATAATTAACCGAATAATAAGTAATAACATAAATTAAAAAAGTAAAACTTTATAAATTAATTACGATATTGTTATAAAAATTTAAGGGCGATAAGTAAATACCGTATTATAATTACCCGAAATTTTCCGAACGCATATCGATTAAAAAAGATTAAATAAAAGTTATTACGGAAATTTACGCCAAAAAGCTAAGGCGAAATACCTTTATTTATACTTAATAAGTTATAGGCTATATAAATATTTTTATTATAAACGCTTAATAATTATACTGCATTATATTTAATTATTTTAATTACGAAAAAAATGGAAAATAAAAGATTTATGGATTTTTATTAATAAAATTATGCAAATCCTAACCTTTTTGATAAAACATAAAAGGAATAATTTATGGAATTACGATAATAATTTAATTAATTACCGTTAAACCTTTACGTTAAATACAAGCTCCTAATTTATAAAATAAAATTTGTAAATATTTTTAACTCGGAAAATTATCGTGATAATAAACGTTTTATTTTTAATTACTTTTATAAATTAATATTAAGGTTATGAAATATCTTATTACGAAAAAACGTTAAGCTAAAATAAATTAATAATATAACAAATAAAGTAAAACGTTATTAAGATATCTGGAAAAAGGCGAAAAAAAACTAATTATTTTCCGCCAAAGGTATTAATAAGGATAAACGATCTTATTTTAACGTTTTCGGGAAAGAAAATCCCCAGAATAAATTAAAGGCGTTACGTAAAAACAGTTAAAATCGCAAGCGTTTTTATATTCGGAAAACAAATAATCGCCAATTTAATTCCAATTAAAATAAATCCGTACGATTTAATAACTTTAATTTTCATAAAAGCTTCTTTAAATATTATAACTATAAAAAACTAAATTATAAAAGCATAAATTATAATTTAAAAAAGGATAAGAAAATATTATTATTCCGACCATACGGAAACCAACCTTTAAAAGCCGTATAAAACCTAATAATATATAATAACGAATTAAATTAATTTCCAAACGTAAACCCAAAAAAGGAGCCGGAATAAACGTATATATCCAATTTATTTCGGCTAATAACTATAAGAGGGTCGGAATTAAGCCGCTTTTTAAAAAAAATACAAAGGACATAATAATATAAATAAATATAAATACCGGAACATAAATAAATATTATCAGTAAAAAATTGGCGAAAAAACTTAACCTCCAATTAATTTTTGTAAATATTCCGCGTTTTATCGGCATTAACGATACATATATCAAATATTATAAAGCTTACGAAATTTTTATTAATATAATAAATAATAACGGGAACGAACGAAAATTTAAATAAATTTATTTTGCAATATGCCGCGATCGGAAAACGCCCAATTTTTTATTATCTAAATCCGGAATAAATAAATTAAGGATTTTATTAAATATAATTATATATTAATAGTTATACGGATTATTACAAAAAGTTAATAAATAAAAAATCGTAAACTTAATATTTTCTAATAAACAAATTTATACCGTTAACTTAATAAATTTAGCCGAAAAATTAAATATCTCGGAATTCGGGGAATAATAAAAATAGAAAATAATTAATTTTTTTACATACTTGAAGAATTTCCGGCAAATATATTCCGAAAAAATAACGAAAAAAATACCTTAATTATTAGGGGCAGAATATATAATAAATTTGATCCGAAGGAAAACGCCTTTATTCGGCCTGATTTACCTTATTTTAAAAATTTAAAGGAAAATATTCGAAAAATATTTCCGAAAAAATTTAAAAACAGGCCGGATACGTTATTCGAAAATGGACGTAAAAATATTAATATTATTTATACTTAAAAAAGATAACAATTTCCGATTATACGTTAATTATAAGGGGTTAAATTGGGTAACGATAAAAAGCCAATATTTTTTATTTTTAATTTTAAAAATAATAAATTAGTTAAAGTTAATTAAGGTATTTTCGAAAATTAATTTTAAGGATATTTATTACCGTATTAAAATTAAAAAAAAGCAATTAACAAAAAATTATTTTCCAAACGTAATACGGATAATTCGAATATACGGTTATATTATTTAGCTTTATTAACGCGTTAATTACGTTTTAAGCTAATATGCATAAGGTATTAACTGGATTAATTAATTATATATATATAATATATTTAAACAATATAATTATTTATTCGGATAACAAAAAAAAGTATACGAAATATTTTTAACTAATTTACGAACGGCTGTTATATTATTAATTATTTATTAAAACATTTAAATGCGAATTTCTTTTTAAAAAAATAAAGTTTTTAAAATTTATAATTAATATCGACGGTTTGGAAATAAACCGCCGACGGGTTAATACCATTAAAATATGGCCAAAATCAGAATTAATTTATAATATATAAATATTTTTGGAATTTGCGAATTTTTATCGGAAATTTATTACTTATTATTTACGTATTACCGAACTTATTATGAAGTTTTTAAAAAAAGCATAAAGTAAAAAAAAATAATAAAATTCCGGTAACCCGAAAAAATTAAAAAGGCGTTCCGAAACTTAAAAAATATTTTTCAGTCGGCAACTATTTTCCGATATTAAGATAATACCAAAAATACCAAGGTTAAAATAAACGCCTTAATAAAAGCCATATTAAAGATATTTTTACAAAAATACAAAAAATATTAACGGCTAGTTATATATTAATTACGAAAATTAAATCTAACCCAAAAGCAATAAGTTAAAAAGTAATAAAAATTATTAATAATCATAAAAAACTTAAAATATTAACGGCAATACCTTAAGGATACGGAGAAAAACTTTTTAATATTTACCGACTATATGGCGTTAAAAAATATAATAAAAACGCTAACGCATAACCTTAAAAAAAGTTAACCCGATAAGTTTATCGCCTTACGTAATTTAATTTTAAGATCTAATATCAACCGGATACCGTTAATCCGGCGGATAAATTATTTAAATACCCGGATTATATATTACGGGAAATCGCGTATAAAAACCTTATTCTTACGTTATTCAAAAAATTCGGATTTACGAATAACATGCCGAAAAACGTACGAAAAACGGTCGCAAATATATAACGCGATTTAAAACATTATAAAGAAATAAATGGCCTTATAAAAATAACGCAAAATTCGTTCGTTATAAAATTTCTAAATAGATTTTAGATAATAGAAATTCAAATAATTATTATTTACTTAAAAAAAGTAGAAAACTTTTATTATATAATTGTAAAAAACTTTTAAGGGAAAAGAGAAAATAAGAAATTATGTATTTGCCGAATTTATCGCTTACGAATAATAATATAAGTACGAATCATAATAATAATACGATTAACGGTTAATTAATAATAACCGTAAATTACAACCGTATTACGATTAGATTTCGAGGAATTTAGGAAAAACGAAATTAATATTGAAATTATTGTTCATAATTAGTATATTTTACGTTTTTTAGCGAAAAAATTAGCTAAAAACGAAACGGCATTTTAGCCGAAAATTTTCCGATAATTTTACGATTAAGTTCGAAAGTTGTAAATTAAAGATTTAAATATTATAAAGCTAATACAGATAATTGGATGTTAAGCCGGAATAAAAGGAAAATATTTTCTGGACCTAAATAAAGTTTTATATTATCGGGATAAATTCGTAATTCCGTTATTAGGCGTTTTACGGAAATTATTAATTAATTAATATTATAATAATTTAAAGGTAAAATATATAAAATATATCCGTACGTTAAAATTAATAACAAAAAAATTTTATTAGGAAAATATAGTAAATAATATCCGAAAATATATTAAATAATATCCGAATTATTAGGGTATAATAAAATTACGTTATAAATTATATAAATAATTATAGTTTTTGTTATTACTTAAATATTTCTTTCAAAAAATCTTATTAAATTTTATTACGGAATTTCCCAAAAGCTTAGGTTTAAACGGGCTAAAATATAACGTAATCCTGGTAATCGTCGACCGTTTTACGAAATTAAAATTATTTATCCTTATAATTAAAATTTTAACCGTAACCAAATTAGCCCGATTATTTTATAATAAAATTATATATAAATTCAGTACGTTAACCAAAATTATTAATAATAAAAATAAATTATTAACGAATTAATTCTGGACGGAATTTTACAAAAAATAAAAAATAAAGCGGTAAATGTCGACCGTTTATTATCCGCAAACCGTTAAGTAAATAAAACGCACTTATTAAATCTTAAAATATTATTTCCGTAATTACGTTAATAAATATTAAAATTATTAATTAAAATTATTACGAATACGGAATTCGTATATAATAATATGCAAAATACGTTTACCGGCCGTTTTCCGTTCAAAACCTTATATAAGTATTATTTAAAAATAATAAAATACCTTTTATAAAAGTTTAAAAAATAAATATAAGGAATTAAAAAATATTTCGAAAAAATGGCCGTTATTCGTCAAATAATATATAAATATAAAGAAAAAATAACGGTAACCTCAAAAAAATTTATAATTAACGTTATATACCTATAAATGTTTAATTAAAGTAATAAATAAATTTATTAATTAAGAACTTTAAGTTTAAAAATAAAAAATTTATATTTATTTATATCCAGATTACGATTAAGAAATAAATAAGTTCTTAAATGTACAAAATAATTCTTTTTATTAAATACTAACGGATATATAATTTATTTCCAGTATTTTTATTAAAATCGTAATATGACCGGAAACCAGACGACGTTTAAATAACGTTACCAGATTTAATAAAAGAACAGGAAAAATATGTGGTAAAGGATATCGTCCGTTATCGAAATAACCGGAGGTAGTACGAATATTTGATTAAATAAAAAGGCTGGCCCGCCGAATATAATACGTAAAAATTCCGAAAGTATTTTAAGTACGTACTTAAGATATTATAACGTTACGAAAAAAAATTAAATACGTATATAAAACATAAAATAACTTAAAAACCGTAAAGTAATAATAACCTAATCAGAAATTAATTACTTAATAATTATAAAAATTTTAAAAAATAAGTTTAAGTAAAATTAAGATATTAATATTAATATATAACCTAATTACATAATTGTTTTTAAGCTTTTAGTAAATAATTACTTTATCGTATATTAATCGGAATTTTATAAACGATATTAAAAAATTAAACCTTTATTTTGAAAACAAAATTTCGTATTTAATTATTAAATTTTACGTTTATGAATTTTTAATAAATATATTAAAAAAGTTAAAATACAAATATCGGAAAATAATCGGAAAATATATAACGGCAAAAAGCAAATATATTTATTAAATTTACTGGGCGTAAAATCCGGAAAAAATTTAAAAACGTTTTATTTTTTATAAAAAACAAACCCCAAATAACCGGAATATAATTTTTTATTAATTAAAAATAAGACGCTATCTTTAAAACGTTTAACATATTTAAGTTTAATAATAGCTTTACCGGGTAAAGCCGTTTTTTAATTATGGTTTTCAATAAATATCAGAATTTCGTTAAAATATCGGAAAACGGGCGAAAAATATTTATAAAAAGGAAGCGTAACGGTATAACGGCTTTCGAAAATTACCTTATTTATAAAAATACCCTAAAATTACGCCTAATTAAAAATTAATCGCAAAATAATAAGAAAAGGACCGTAATACTTACAAAAAGAACCTAAATTTACAAACTTATAAAACGGCGTTAAAATTGGATTTCCGTAATTATAATAAATAATCGGAAATCAACTTTAATTATATTAAAAAACGATATTTTTTAATAATAATCGCGTAAAGGGCAAATTTGGCTTTGCAAAAGACTTTAAATCGACGACCGACCATAATTACGTTAAAACGTTCGTATTAGGTACCCGTAATACGAATTTTCTCGAATTCGTCGATTAATTCCTAATTATCGGTACCAAATTAAAAAATATTTATATAACATTTTTAAAAACGATCGGAATTTAAACGAAAATTAAATAACGATATTAATAATATTAAAAATAATTATTTACCGCGCGAAAAGTTTTATAATAATAATTAATTACGACGTAATTTAAGGAATCCGGAACTTAAATATAAATTATACAATAATCGAAATAACGTTATATTACGTAAATATAATATGGCTTATTGCCGCCCGTAATGCAATTAATATCTATTTTATTATCGGCATCGAATGGATAACGCTAAAAAAATCCCAATTTTCCTTAATGTTAAAGTATTACTTTTTTTAAAACATTTTACGAGAAAAAGATATGGCGAACGGAAATAATACGCAAAATAAATAAAAAAGGCGAAATAAGAATAAAAAAAGATAAAAGACCGAATGGAACGCATACGTAAAAGGAATAAAGATAAAAGTACGAAAGGAAAAAAAAAGTAAATAAAATAAAGTTAAAAACGAATTATAATAAAAAATTAGGCGGAACATAATTAATTACGTAATATAGCATATATTACTTATTATTATAACCATTTATAATATAATATAACGGTGAATTATCGGTAAATATACGTAACCAGATCTGCAAAACGTATTATATCAACTTAATAATAATATTATTAGGGATTAATAATTTAAAAAAAAGGAATAATTATAAAAATACAACCTTTAAAAGGATGAAATAAGTAACTAACTAATTACTAATTAATTATTAATTTATTTATTAATATAAGTCTACCATCTGGCAGCTAATGGGAAACGCCAGATGGAAATAACCCAATACATTTACTTTTTAGAATCTGCTTTATAACTAGTCAGAGATCACCTTACCCAGCTTACAGCTATCCATTATCTTACAGTTTCTGTTATATCCTTATATTTATATCTATCGCTATTATCTAGCGAATATTAAAATCTTCATTTTCTTTTTTTTATCCATTAATAAGGTATAAGATAAATCTTATCTGGTTAATCTCGTTATTAATCAAAATTTCGTATTATCGTATTCATAACAATGATAAGATCATATCGTAATTTCTAAATAGAATAATATCGAAATCGATTATCTAATATCGCTTTTAAGTAAAATTTTCGAAATAATTAATTTCGCGCGTAATTCTTTAGTTGTTACAAGCAAATTCCTAACTTTTATTATTTATTATTATATAAGGTTTTAATTTATATAGTAATTTAAGCTTATTAACTATATTTGGTACAATATAAATGTCGTTTAAACTTTCGTAATTTATTACTACGATATATTAATACGTTCCGATTTGTATGTCCAAAATAATAAGATTATTAACGGCTTTTATCATCGCGTTTAAAGCTTTTCGTAAAAATTACTTTTAATTTTTTTAGCTTTCGTTATTTTGCCTTTTTTTAGGTAACTTTTTTTTAATTTTTAGTCGAATTTACCGAATTTTGTTTATATTTCTTTATTTAACGCGTTAAGCTGTTTTAGTTTTCGTTATTATCCGCATATTATTTTTCGAATTTTATTAATTAATTTTAATTTGATTATAATTTCTTTTCATATCGAATAAATTTTATTCTTATATTTGTAACTATGTCTTACTATATGTTATCCTATTTATCGCTTTAAAGTTCTTATATAAATTAATGTATTTTTTAAATACATTTCCTTTTGTAAGGGTGTATAATAAATACTATCTAAAAATAAAAATTTATAATAACGTTTTAGTAATATTCTTTTAATATATTGGATTAATTCCTTTTCCGTTTAGTGGTTATATTATTTATAATCATAAAAAAAGATTTTCTGCGTGTATTATATTTTTTTGAGCTAGCTTTTTGTTTCGGCCAATTGCTCAATATCTTTTGAAGTTATGTATCGAAAGTATCGATATTATTATTTATCGTTTTTGTTATTTCCGGTACGGTTTAGAAAATTAAATCGTTTATAATATTTCCGAGTAATTCGTCCGTAGATGTATTATTTCTATTTTTCGTAATCGGGGTATTTTCGTCGTCGATAATATATGGCGTGCTTTTTGCCGTATAAATCAGGTGTTCCGGGACAGACTTTTTCTGTTTAATCTTGGTGTTCGTGTAATTATCCTTATTATCCTTTTTATTGTGTTTGCAATATTTATCGAGCCAATTTTCTGGCTTTGCGCATTTTTCGTTAATTTTCTATCGTAATGGTCCCAATTAGACTTTTTGTTATGGAGGGCCTGGTACGTACTTAGGTCGAATTATATAAATAAGTTTTTTTTCGTTTTTCTGATTTTCTTTAATTTGCCCTTTTGGTATTGGTTTTTAATTGTCTTAATGGGTTTTTTTTAAATACCTTACATTACGTTGTCTCATATCTTATTTTATTGTCATTTTAATATTTGATCTGGTTTTAGTTCTTCCTATAAGTGTTTTTTTAAATTTATAAATCCTCTTTTCGTACTGTAAAAAGTGTTATTACGTCGAAACACGTTAATATTAGCCGTATATCGGGGCTTATAATTATTTTTTCCTTTAATACCTTTGATACGCCAAGTATAATGTCGATCGTCGATCTTCATTATTATAACCATATAATCCGATAAATAATTAGACTAATTAAATATTAAAAAAAGTTTTTGTATTTTTTTTCAGGCTGTCGAAAGATTTAGTTATTAGTATTTTTTATTCCTAATTTATTTTAGCGCCTAAATAAGTTAACGTATTGCCGTAATTAAATATTAATACTTTTTATTATAATTATTAAATTTGTATTTTGGCTTTTATTTTTTCGTTTATTATTACGCAAAATTTCGTTAATATTTGCTTAAATTATTCGTAATTGCTGTAATTTATATACTTTTTGGGTTTTATTTTTCGAACGGCAAAACAACGTATTTTCTTACAACGGGCTTAAATTAAATAACCGTATTTCCGGTAAATCTTCCGATTACGAATTTCATTCGTATAATAAACGTAATAAGTCAAATAGGAAAATACCTAAAGAGAATTCGGTATTAAATTAAAAATAATTATAATTTAATCGAAATTCCGTCGAAAAATTATAGCTTAAGAAGCTTAAAAACTTTTTCTAGTTTTTTAATAAAGTTTAGCTAAATAACTTAATTTATTTACAAAAGGTTTTTAATTTCGCGTGCTTTTTTTAAGTTTTTTCTAGGTTGCTTAAAAGAATAATATAAGGTTATTATTATTTCTTTTTAGTTAAATAATACGTTCGTTTATAGCATTTAAATATCGGAAAATTTGTTTGCGAAAAAGGTAAAGTTTTTCTTTTTTCTTTTCGGGTTTTATTCTAATATTCGAATATTCAAGAACTTGATAAAGAGGTTATTCGAGCTATTGGCTGATAAATATAACGTCGGCGATATTATTCAAAATTTGACGGTAGTATTAAATAAAAATTTATAACGTATAACGGCTAAAAGATTTAATTATTTATTAAACTTTAAATATACGGATTTATATCAATAAAAGTATCGTAAGAATTTAAATAATTAATATAATAATCGTATCACGTTTTATAATATTGAAAAAGCCTTAAATATCGATAATATATCATAAATTAATATTATATAAATTATAAAAATAATAAATATATATATCTTAATTTGGCTTATTGGTTTATTATTAGTAAGTTGGTAATCCGGCTTACTGGCTTACTACTAGTAAGTTGGTGATCTATTACGTGACCTGCCCTACCGCGCATTTATGGTTGGGTTATGACGGACCGTTTCTGGAGACCGTGGTTCGTTAGGTCATGATAATTTAATAAATAGCTTATTCGGGCTGCTTATTAGTAAATATAATATTAGTAATATTGTTCAAAATTTAACAATAGTATTAAACAAAAACTTATAACGTATAACGGCTAAACAATTTAACTAATTATTAAACTTTAGTTATACGAGTTTATGTTAATAGGAATATCGTAAGATTTTGAATAATAAAAATAATAACGTGTTATGTTTCGTAATACTAAAAGCGTTTTAATTAACAAATTGTTATTTATGAATATTATAAGCTAATATTATTTAAATTATGGAATTTATAAACGTATATATCTTCTTATAGATCTCGTTAGATCTCTTTGGTTATTCTGGATCTATATTAGATAATTGCATAGATATCGTTAGATCTTTTGGATTACTTCGGATCTATATCGGATAACTGCATAGATCCCGTTGGATTCCTTGGATCATTCTGGATCCATATCGCGTGGTTTCGACCCACTTCGGTCCTGTTTTGGTCACCAAGTGACCGTTTCCGAGACCCTTTCTTAGTTGAGTCATAATACGTACAGGTTATCTTTTAGTTGTCGCAGTAGCATAGAGCCTACCGCCGCCTGTGAAAAAAAGTTTGAAAAATGTCTATTGAGTCATAAGATGTTTTTCGGCAGTACAAAGTATTTTTCAGCTTCAAATATCTCTTAGCTGGGGGGGTGTATAAGATTTAAGACCTGATAATGTCCCGCCATAATATGGGGCCTCATATTTTTCGGCATTTCCAAATCTGACAATTATAACCCCTTATAGCATTATAGTTAAGTTCATAATTTCAGTAAGCTAAGATGCGACATATATTTTAATCTTTTGTTTTCGCCAAGCCCCAAAGGTAAATAAATACTGGTAATAAAGCGTTTAATTTCAAATTCGATTAACGTATAAGTTGCCTTTTAACTGCCGTAATAAAATAAAGCCTACCGCCGCCTATAAAAAAGGTTTTAAAAATGTTTATTAGGTTATAGGATGTTTTTCGGCTATATAAAGTACTTTCCAGTTTTAAATATGTCTTAGCTGGAGGTGTGTGTAAGATTTAAGACCTGATAATGTCCCGCCGTAATGTAGGGCCTCACATTTTTCGGCACTTCAGGATCTGACAGCTGGGAAGCCGGAACCGTATGGGATCCAAGCAGCGGGCTCCGCGGCAGCAAAAAAAATCATATTGGCCCGCTACATGGCGCTGGTTCTATGTGTAAGATAATGGATAGCTGTGAGCTGGGTAAGGTGATCTCCGACCAGTCGTAAAGCAGATTCCAAGAAGTAAGTGTATTAGGTTATTTCCATCTGGCGTTTCCCATTAGCTGCCAGATGGTAGATTTATATTAGTAAGTGGGTCGGTAGCTAATCGGTAGCTGGTTAATTATTAACTTTATTTTTATAAGGGTTATATTTTTATAATTACTTTCCTTGTTTTAAGTTATTAATTTTTAATAATATTATTATTAATTGGATATAATATATTTCGCAAATTTGGTTATATATATTTATTTATAATTTACCGTTATATTATATTATAAATAATTGCCGTAATAATTAATGCGTATTATATTATATAATTAATTATATTCCGCTTAATTCCTTATTATAATCCGTTTTTAATTTTATCTTATTTATCTTTTTTTTTCCTTTATGCCTATATCTTTATTTTTTTTACGTACGCGTTCCGTTCTGTTTCCCGTTTTTCTTTATTTTTATTTTGCCTTTTTTGTTTATTCTGCATATTATTTCTGTTCGTTATATTTTTTTTCGTAAGGAATTTTAAAAAAAATAATATTTTGATATTAAGGAGAATTAGGATTTTTTTAATATTATCCTTTTAATGCCGATAATAAAATAAATATTAATCGTATTATAGGCGGTAATAAACCGTATTATATTTACATAATATAATATTATTTTGATTACCGTACGATTTATATTTAAGTTTTACACGTTTTAAATTATATCGTAATTAATTATTATTATAAGATTTTTCGCATAATAAATAATTCTTTTTAATATTATTAATATCGTTATATAATTTTTGTTTAAATTCTAATTATTTTTAGAAATATTACCCAAACAATTTTTTCATTCGGTATTAATAATTAAAAGTTAATTAACGAATTCGAAAAAGTTCGTATTACAGATATTTAAGACGAACGTTTTAACGTAATTATAATCGGTTATTAATTCGATATTGTTTATAAGGCCAAATTCGCCTTTAACGCGGTTATTATTAAAAAGTATTATTTTTTAATATAATTAAAATCGATTTTCAATCGTCCGTTATAATTGTAAAAACCCAGTTTTAACGTTATTTTATAAGTTTGTAAATTTTGGTTTTTTTTTAAATATTACGATTTTTTTTTTATTATTCCGTAATTAATTTCCGATTAGGCGTAATTTTAAGGTATCCCTATAAGTAAAACGATTTTCGAAGGTTATTATATTATTGCGTTTCCCGTTTATAAGCATTTTCCGCCCGTTTTTCAATATTTTAACGAAAGTTTAATATTTATTAAGAATTATATTTAAAAAATGATTTTACCCTGCAAAGTTATTACCAAACCTAAGTATATTAAGCGTTTTGAGGACGGCGCCTTATTTCCAATTAATAATAAATTATATTCCGGTTATTTGGGCCTATTCTTTCGTAAAAAATAAAATTTAATAAGTAAATACGAAATTTTATTTTCGAAATAAAAGTTTAATTTTTTTTATATTACTTATAAATTTCCGTTCGGTATATAATAAGGTAATTATTCGTTAAAAACTTAAAAATAATTATAAAATTAAATAATATTTTAATATTAATATTTTAACTCTATTTGTAATTATTTTTTATAATTTTTATAATTATTAGGCGATAAAATTTTGTTCGAGTTATTATTATTTTGTAATTTTTAAGTTGTTTTATTTTCAATATACGTATTTAATTTTTTTCGTAATGCTACAATATTTTAAATACGTATTCGAAATATTTTCGGGGCTTTTACGTTTTATATTTAACGGGCCAGCTTTTTTATTTAATTAGATATTTGCGTTATTCCCGGTTATTCCGGTAACCGATAATATTTTTTATTATTTATTTTTCTTATTTCTTTATTAGGTCCGGTAACGTTATTTAAACGTTACCCGGTTTTCGGTAATATTAGGGTTTTAATAAAGATATTAAAAATATATTACATATTTATTAATATTTAATAAAAAAAGTTATTTTGTACGTTTAAAAACCTATTCGTTTTTTAAATACAACTCGGATATAAATAAATACGAATTTTTTATTTTTAAATTTAAAATATTTGGTTAATAAATTTACTTATTATTTTGGTCAAAGTTTTATAAGTATATAATATTAATTATAATAATTTTCTTAGATTACCGTAAAACTTTCTTAATATTCGTATATTATTTAAAGAAGAACCGCCATTTTTTCGAAACGTTTTTTTATTCCTTATATTTATTTTTTAAATTTTTATAAAAAATATTTTATTATTTTTAAATAATACCTATATAAGGTTTCGAACGAAAAATGGCTAATAAATATATTCCGCGTATTATTATATGCGAATTCCGTATTTTGTATTAACTTTATTTAATTATTTTAATATTTATTAACGTAATTACGGCAAAAATATTTTAAGATTTAATAAATACGTTCCGTTTATTTATCAGTTTGCAAATAATAAACGGTCGATATTTGCCGTTTTATTTTTTGTTTTTTGGAAAATTCCGCTTAAAAAATTTGTTAATAATTTGTTTTTATCCTTAATAATTTTGATTAACGCATCGAATTTATATTTAATGTCGTCGTAAAATAATTGGGCTAATTTGGTTGCGGTTAAGGTTTTAACCGTAAACATAAATAATTTTAATTTCGTAAAACGGCCGACGATTACCAGAATTACGTTATATTTTAACCCGTTTAAACCTAAGTTTTTCGCAAATCTTATATTAAGATTTAACAAGATTTTTTGAAAAGGTTACTTAGGTAACAGCACAAGCTATAATTACTTATATGGTTTATAACGTAATTTAATTATACCTTAATAATTCGGATATTATTTAATATATTTTTAAATATTATTCGTTATATTTTTTAATAAAAACTTTTAATTATTAATTTTAACGTATGGATATATTTTATATATTTTGTTTTTAAATTATTATAATATTAATTAATTAATTATTTTCATAAAATACTTTATAACGAAATTACAAATTTATCTTAATAATATAAAATTTTATTTATATCTAAAAATTAACCTTTTTTTATTTCGGCGTAATATCTAATTATCCGTGTTAATTTTAAAATATATAAATTTTTAATTTGTAACTTCCGAACCTATTTGTAAAATTATTAGGAAATTTTCGGCTAAAATATTGTTTTGTTCTTAAATAAAATTTTTGTTACAAAACGTAAAAGGTATTAATTATAAATAATAATTTTAATATTAATTTCGTTTTTCTTAAACTTTTCGGAATTTGATTATAATACGCTTATAACTTACGGTTATTATTATTTAACCGTTAATCATATTATTATTGTAATTCGCATTTATATTATTATTCGTAAATAATAAATTTAATAAATATATAATTCCTTATTTTTTTAAAAAAACGTTTTGCAATTATATAACGAAAATTTTCCGTTTTTTTACGTAAATAATAATTATTTAAATTTTCGCTACCTAAAATCTATTTAGGAATTTTGCGGCAAACGAATTTTACATTAATTTTATAAAACCCTTTGCCTTTTTATAATGTTTTAAATTGCGTTATATATTTACAACCGTTTTCCGTACGTTTTTTAGCATATTATTTGTAAATCCAAATTTCTTAAATAACGTAAGAATTATGTTTTTATATGCGATTTCCTTTAATACGTAATCAGGGCGTTTAAATAATTTATTTACCGGGTTGACGGCATCCGGTTAATATTAAATCTTAAAATTAAATTACGTAAAATAATAAATTTATCGGGTTAATTTTTTTTCAAAATTACGCGTTCGCATTTTTATTATATTTTTTTAATATTTTATAATTAATAAATATTAAAAAATTATTTTCCGTATTTTTAAGTTATTACCGTTAATATTTTAATTTTTTTTGTAATTATTAATAATTCTTATCATTTTATAATTTTCCGTTTTTCGATAAAATTTAATTTTCGTAATTAATATATAATTAAATATTAATACTTTTAGTATTTTTATGAAAATATTCTTAATATAGTTTTTACTAAAATATCTATTTTAATTTTAATATTTTTGGTATTTTCTTAATATTGGAAAATAATCGCCGATTAAAAAACGTTTTTTAAATTTTGGAATATTTTTTTAACTTTTTCGCGTTACCGGAATTTTATTAATTTTTTTTGCTTTATACCCTTTTTAAAAACTTAATAATAAATTCGGTAATATGCGAATAATAAGCGATAAACTTTTAATAAAAATTCGTAAATTCCAAAAATATTTAAATATTATAAATTAATTTTAACTTTAATTATATTTTAATAATATTAACCCGTTAGCGATTTATTTTTAAATTATTAATATTAATTATAAATCTTAAAAACTTTATTTTTTTTAAAAAAGAATTCGTATTTAAACGTTTTAGTAAATAATTAATACGGTAATAATTATTTATAAATTAACTGGAAATATTTCGAATATTTTTTTTCGTTATCCGAATAAATAATTATATTATTTAAATATATTACGTATATATAATTAATTAATTTAATTAATAATTTATATATATAAGTTTAAAACGTAATTAACGCGTTAATAAAATTAAATAATATAATTATATATTCGAATTACCCGTATTACGTTCGGAAAACAATTTCTTATTAATTCTTTTTTAATTTTAATATAATAATAAATATTTTTAAAATTAATTTTCGAAAATATCTTAATTAACCTTAGGCGATTTATTTTTTCTAAAATTAAAAATAAAAATTATTGGTGTTTTATCATTACCCAATTTAACTTTTATAATTAACGTATAATCGGAAATTGCCGTTTTTCTTAAGTACAAATATTACTGGTACTTTTACGTCCGTTTTCGAATAATATATCCGGCATACTTTTAAGTTTTTTCGGGTATATTTTTCGTATATATTTCTTTACGTTTCCGAAATAACGTAAATTAAGCCGAATAAAAGCGTTTTCCCTGGGATTAAATATATTATATATTTTGCCTTTAATAATTAACATATTTTTTGGTTACTTTTTTAAAATCTATTCGCCGGAAATTCTTTAAATATATAAGGAAATCGGTTATTTTTTATTTTTGTTATTTTCTTAATTTCGGAATATTTAATTCTTCGATTAAATTTATTAAATTATCGGTATAGATTTATTTACCAAAAAATATTAAATTTGTAATTTTTTATTTATCGACCTTTTATAATAATTCGTATAATTATTAATATATAATTATATTTAGCAAAATCCTTAATATATTTTTTCCGGGTTTAAATAATAAGAAATTAAATATTTTCCGATTACGGCGTATTATAAAATAAATTTACTTAAATTTTCGTTTATTTTTATTATTATTTATTATGTTAATAAGAATTTTGTAAACCTTATAATATTTGATATATCCGTTGTTAATGCCGATAAAGCCTAGAATATTTACGGAAATTAATTAAAAATTAAGGGTTTTTATTAATCTTTTGCTTATTATATTTACTTATGTTCTAATATCCATATTTATTTGTATTATTACCTCTTTCGTATTTTTTTAATAAGTTCCTTTTTTTAAAAAGTAATTTTATTTTAACCGTTTTATAATTATTAGCCGAAATAAATTAAACGTATACGTTTATTTCGGCCTTTTTTGGGTTTATATTTAAGGATTAGTTTAATTTATCGTTATATATTATAACGTTTTGTACGGCCTTCGGAAATCGGTTTCCGTATAGCCGGAATAATAAGTTTTTCGTATTTTTTTTAATTTGCAATTTATATTTTTATAACTTAGTTTCTTATAATTATAATATTTAAATAGGCCTTTATAAAAATCAAAAGTATTAAATCGTACGGATTTATTCCGATCGGAATTAAATTGGCGATTATTTGCTTTTTAAATATAAAAATACCTACGGTTTTTATTATTTTTATACAATATTTTTAATTTATTTTAAGGTTTTTTTTCCCAAAGGCGTTAAAATAAAATCGTTTATTTTTATTAATACTTTTAGCGAAAAATAATCGGTTTTCCTTTTTCTTTTTTTAAACGTTTTGGCAGTATTTTACTTTATTTATTATATTATTAATTTGTTTTAATTTAACGTTTTTCCGTTATAAGGTATTTCGTAATTTTAGTATTAATTTATAAAAATAATCAAAAATAAAACGTTTATTATCCCGATCACTTTCCGTATTAAAAACGTTCGTGAATTTTGTTTTATAAATTAGGAACTTTTATTTAACGTAAAAATCTAACGGCAATTAATCGGATTATTATCGTAATTCCATAAATTGTTCCTTATATTCTTTATCGAGGAAATTAGGATTTACGTAATTTTTCCTAATAAAAATTTATAAACTTTTTATTTTTAATTTTTTTTTTGTAATTAAATAATTAAGTATAACGTAATATAATTGCTAAACGTTCGTAATAAAAACATTTATATGGTTTATGGCTTATTAAATATAAATAAAAAGATTTTGTTTTGGTTTTTTGGCGTAAATTCCCGTAATAACCTTTATTTAATTTTTTTTTAATTAACGCGCATTCGGAAAATTTCGGGCAATTATAATATAGTATTTGTTTATTACTTTTAAGCTTTTGGAATAATATCGTAATTAACTTATAAAACTTTGTTTTTTTAACTTATATTATTATTTATTCTTCGGCTAATTATCGGCATAATTCCGAATATTATTTGTTTTATTAACGAATAATTTTCAAAATTTGGTTATTGTTAAAGGGTTTAATCCTTTTTTGCTTTAAATTCCGGAACGTATTTATTATATTACGTCTGTTTTCTAATTGTTTAACTAACGGTTATCGGGACGTATCCTTATTATATGTATAAGGTAATTCGAGATTCCGGGGATCATAATCTTTTGCCCGTTAAGGTTCCGTTATAAGCTTTTTTATCTGTTCCCGTACCGTAATCGATCGTTCGTCGGTTGGGTTCCGATCGGCGGTTTTTTCGACTGGTAACTTAGGTTCGTTTTGCAATCGGCGAGCTTTGATGGTTATCGCGTTATTCTTTATAGCAAATGGAAGAATTATAAGATAATGGATAGCTGTAAACTGGATGAGGTAATTTCCAACCAGTCGTAAAGCAGATTCCAAGAAGTAAATGTATTAGGTTATTTCCATCTGGCGTTTCCTACTAGCTGCCAGATGGTAGATTTATACTAGTAAGTAGGTCGGTGGCTGATCGGTGGCTGGTCGGCTACCAGCCTCATCCTCATAGGGGCTGTATTCTCACATTATGAAAACAACACTAGCTCCCCGTCCGTGCGCATCAGGGCGACTGGCATACGAGAGAGAGTGTGTGTACATATGCCTTAATGCCCGACTGAAAAGGTTAGCAGCGACAAGAAAGAGGGGGCATGCCTGCTACATCCAAGACATATATGTATAACTGCGTTGGCAGCTCGGTGATTCACTGTTCCACGCCATAATTCCCAGGGCCCAAGTCTTCGGCGGAGATCGGACTCATGCGACATCCCCTGTCCTCTGTCCTTTATCCCCTTTCTCCATAGCCATTATCCGTTCCGATTGCTGGTAGGATGTCTGGTCCTGGTAGCCCTCCACCTGGCGTAGGCAGGCTTATGGGGGCGGGATTTGGCGGCAGCCTTGGAGGCGGTCCTGGAGCTGATATAGTTGGGACCTCCCTGCAAGTGAGTGCGCCATACGAGACGGAGTCGTCCAAGGACCGTTGACTGACGGGCTCGTCTTTAGATCATACGTTTAGAGGAAGCCGTCCGCCAACTGGCGGCGGACTTGCAGACGCTCACCACCCATGTGTCATCTCTGCAGAATGACAACGCAGTCTTGTTACAGCGTGTTAACCACATGAGCGGCGGTTTTATCCCACCATTGATGCCCCAGTCGCAGCTTCCTATGTTGCCAGTTGTTCCCTCTGGTGACACGAGCTTATATGGGAGAAGAATTGGGTTCGCAAATTTCAGCCAGGTCGATATGGCCTATCGGAGGGATATGCAGAGGTTTACAGGAAGGCTGAAGTCTACTTTGTATGATGCGTTGGCGCCTGACCGCTGGTCCGACGCTGGGGTCCTTCTTAGGATGAAAGAGTTTTTCTCTTCCAATGGTATTTCCTTGGATTTGCTCGAGTCGAGGGGAGATCAGAGCATCGAACTTAGTAAGCAGACTCAGTCTGACTTGGTGACCAGAGGGGATGTGGTTGTGAAACATCTTCGGGCGCAAAATTATCTTTATGAGCATCTTGTCTTGTTTTGGACAATGTTGGAGATATGCCGCCAGTATGGGATCTACTGGTGAACTAAACCATCAGATGCGAGAGGGTTTTCGCTAGCTGCTGAGCAGATAAATTGATGCTTGCGTGCCGAGACGGAGCACATAACTTCATTGTTTGCAACTACTAGTTTAACACATGCAAGCAGCTCATTTGCTTCCCCTATGTCTCCATAGCGCGTCCGCAGAGCAAGATAAAACTTAGACACCAAAATGAACATAGAGAACCTAATGAAGCGGTACATCATCGTATAACACAGTATCCCTCGGACCCCTCGCCTTGCGTTGACAGGATCTGGAGGTCCTCCAACCTAACAAGTGAAGGCCATTGATCGTCCTTGCCGAAACGGCTTCACTATATCGCTGGTTGCAGTTTCCCAGGGTAGGCCAGATGCCCAGAAAGAATGACTATTGCTACGCAGCTTTTGAAGAAAAGATGGGCTTCATTGCGCGGGCATTGGAAGTAGCTGCACGGCGAATGGGAAGGGTGGGTGTGTTATAAAGTCGAAGATCGTTTGGTAGGCACTTGATGGCAAGTATGAGTAAGAAGCTTTAACATACGTTGGCGAGCTCAGGCCTCTCCTGACTTGTTCTTTAATTTTTTCAAATGCACTGTTGTATCATGCTAAAATTAACCAATTAAATCCCGTATCCTCGTAACGAGGCAGCGAGGCCTAAGTTGTAGTTGCGGAAAACGGCCTCGTTCGGCAGGTCGTTACGCTCCCCCCTCCGCGCCCCCTCCCCCCCTCCCCCTGCCCTTTTTTTTATTATTTACCTCAAGCCCAATGTTTTAATAGGAATTATTTATCATGTTCGGCTATTTTTATTGAACTTCATTTTAAAGAGCTTTAGTAAATACACTAAATCTCTAAAGCTACTTCTTAATCGAAGGCTTTAGCTAAGCCGCAGCCACAACCTCCAACATGGGGCTTAATCTTGATGAATTAATATGCATCCACATTTTCGACGTATATGCTGAAACTGGGGAGTTTCTCCAAGTGGCATGCGGCACATGTCTACTTTGTTCTAGCTTCTTCAAAATGCAAGGTTGGTATCATAGTTCAAGTTTAAGGGAAGACAGACCGCACCGCCGCTTAGGAAAATCATGTCACCCCCTATATTCGCATATATCAGTCTTCCAGCGGGTATGGAATGCTAAGATTGTAGATATGCTTCAGCCGTTAGTACTGCGCTCCTTGGACTATTCGCGCATGTTTTCCTGTTCTCTAACTTTACTTTTCCATAATACTTGACACTTTAAGCCAGTGTCACCTGCCAAGGTCGAACTTTCTACATGGAGGCTATACAGGGGTTGTAGGTGTATATATAGGGACGTTTTCCTCCCATATATTGGAGGGGACAGGCGTTACTGGTCAAATCTCTATACTGCTACCTTCTTGCAAGACTGTTTCTTCCTGCCTTTCACGCTGTTACATTCTTTTCTCTGACAGCCAGTTATCCTCTTGTGTTTCCCTTACAACAGCCCGCTTAGTATGTTTATTCCCTGTTAAAGAACTAAAATGAGGATAAATATTTCTCAAAACTTGCCGAAGGGTTGACTGCTAGGATGCGTTGAGCAACATTGTCAAGATGTCTCCCTGTTGTCGAATGACTTCGCTTTTTATTGCATACCGTGTCACATTCGTTGTACCAATATGTACTAGCTCTCCAATCTCTGCAAATGATGACTCGTGATGAGCGTGTTCGTTCCAATAGTTCATGCTTCATGCCCAAACCCCTACCAAGCTTGGATTTTCGTTGTGTATGGCGCGTTAAGGTGAGAGTACTGCAAGTATAGAGTGGTCCGGTCCTCCCGATGGAAATTTTATGTACATAAATGCAAGTCCGGACAGAACTCTTCCAATGGAAGAGAGAGATGCTCAACAGCTCAAGTAGCTACCACATTGTGCGTATATAATTATCGTGACCTGAGCCACCTGATGATGTAGTCGAATTAAGCTTAGTCTAATTGAGCTCGATGCGCTTATACGCGCCCTCTACGCCTAGTCGCCAGCAGGCCCGTCCATCTAGCTCTTCCGATTATGATCACAAACATTAAACGCGAGCTCGAGCTGCCCCCGTCGCGGGCCCTCGAGGATGCAGACAAGGCAACCCTATAAGCGGTCCTAAAGTCGATGTACGAGCATCCGGAGGAATACGCTTAGGGTGAGGGAATGGGTACCCGTGGGTGACCCACGAATACCCACGCTAAATTTGGGTGATCCAGGCAAAAAAAATACCCACAGGTCACTCATGGGTGAAGAAATAATCTGAAATAATCGTATGCAAGTAGCAAGCCTAATTTTTAGGTATACGGTAAAATAATAAAAAATAATCACATATAACTAACAACTGAAATTTATTAACAATATAAAACTTTTGGGTATCATAAGTAAACCAACGCCATATCGTGCCTGTACCAGCCATATTTAAACCGCATTCTTAACCAAGTAATTAAGCCAAACTCCAAATACAGTTATCCCGTCGATCTTCTCCTTTCTGGTTATCGCGAATCCATTTTTAGCCGGTTTAATACCTGGCTTTCGAAACCCAGTTTCTGATAATTATATCCAAAGGTTTCCTAACGTATTGTAATTGCCGTAAATCTGTTCGACGAGATTTATATCGTTTTTTATAAGGTAATTCGTTTTCCATAAATAATATATAAATTATTTGTTATAAAAAATTAAATTCTTTCATAATTCTGTCAAAACAAGTATTTAATTTTAAAAGGCTTAACAAATACTAATTTAATTCTTTTTTACAAAACGCCCATAACATTTTTTGGAAATATAAATTAATTTTGAATATTTGTATAATTTCGCAAATTACTCGCTAAAAAGATGACTTAGATATTAGCAATAATTGGTGAAGTTGGTAACGTCGAATTTCGCATAACGTTCGCGTTACGAAAAGTTAATTTTAAATTTTTGAAATAATTATAAAATAATTTTATTTAATTAAGAAAAAAAGCATATTATGAGTTTGCCATAAGTAAAAACTGCTGGCTTTTTCCGAGCAGTTATAAATTTTTTTTCAGAAAGAGCTTTTTTAAAAAAGGGCCGATAAAAAATCGGCGGTTCGTTAGTACTTTTTTCGTCCATATTGAAAAAGTTATTAATATTAACCAGATTTACTTAAAACGCTTAATATTATAATAAGGGATTATTCCAGGATTATTTGTTAAAATTCATAATATAATTAAGTATATGGTTATAAATAATTAATAACGTTAATTAATTAAAGTTAAAGCGGCAATAATTTGAAAAAAGAAAAATGTTCTAAATAAAACGTTATTACGCTTAAGTAATTAGGTAAAAAGATTAATATAAAAAAAGTGGGTTTTATCGATAAGATTTCTTTTAGCCATACTAATAATTTGGATATTTGGTTTAAATTATTTCATAATTATTTCGTTTTTTATAGTTATTACGGAATAAAAAGTAAATTAAATTTTTAGACGCTTAAATACATATTTATTTTGTCTTATAACGTTATAAATATAAATGTTATGTAACCTGCCGGTCAGATTTAATAATAATAACCCTTATTTATTAAAATTAAGATAATAGATTATTTGAATTATTATGTACGAATAATTACGATTTAATAAGGTCTAGACATTAAATTCTTTTTGTAAACTTATTTCTACGTACTTTTATAATACTTTTATTTATTACTGCTATTTCTCTTGTTTTTTCAGTAATAATAATATTATCTGGATTAATAGATATTTCTTTGTCTATATATTGAAATCCGCTTACAGTAGCAATTTAACCAGCATTAGGGATTTTTTGTACCTTTTTTTCTTCGTTATTTTTGCCGAGTATATTTAGGATTCCTTTAGGATTATCGGGTATTAGATCCGTAATTGGTAACAGCCCTAATATATCGATAAATGGTATATCGAATACTTTGAAAAGCGCTTTCTTACGGTTTTCGTATTTTTGTTACGGCCTTGTCCACCGTGACAGCTCTTATACGGCTGTAAGCACCAGGATGATTGCCTCAATTGCGATCATTCCACTGATCTTTTGCCCTGGTGGCGTAATGGCATGGTGCAGCCATAACAATTTTTCGCGCGCATTTTCTATGTCGTCCCTATCGTATGCGATATTATTTTCAAACGCCAATAGTTAAAGTCGGATATAAAACGATACTATAAAAAAATGCTTAAATAAATTTGATTTTATAAAAAACGATTAAAGGTAAACTTTATACGTACGATAATGTAGGTACGTTTTATTAATACGGAAAAATATTAAATACAAAAAATATCGCGTATAAGATATACGAATTTGGATAACAAGTTGTTGATCCTATACTAAAATTCCAAAATATCTTAATTAATATTTATACCTGTATAAAATAATTAGGAAATAATTTATATAAGGGAATTAAAAAACTTACGCTCGTAACGAAAATATTTATTAATATTATTCTTCTAGAGTTTGTCGATACGGCGTAAAACTAAGCGCCTTTTTTTAAGATTCGAATTTAATAATATTATTTCGATAAGGTTAAACCGATTCGCTATTTAAAACCGTACGTTAAACCTAGACATATTTTTTTATCATAATCCTGCTAGTATCTTTTGTACGTCTACTTTAGGTATAATATAGTTTTTTATAGATTTTTTCCTTTAAAAAATCCAAATTGAAATATTGTTGCCAGTTATTAAAGTGATTACGAAACGTAATAGCCCTACGTTAAAATAAGGAGTAAAGTAATACCGATAAATAAATCAGTTCGCGGTTTTATTTGAAAAATTTACTGGTATACTTATGGATTTTACCAATTTCAAATATCGTACTTTTTCGCAAAAGCCGTAATCACATAAGCGCTCGATGCATATTATCTGCAGGCGAAAGTTTCGCTTGATTTGTTATTTTTTTCTCCTTTTCTAATAACTTATTAGAGCAAAGATTAGAACATTTTACTTTAATATGATACAGATATTTTTAAAAATATTTAATTATACTTTTATAACTAGTAATTATATAGCCAAGGTAATTTTCGCGAAAGACTCCAAAATTATTTGTTACCTAGATAAAACATTCAAAAATATTAATAAAATAATTTATGAATTTCGAACCCTTAAAAAAATTCATAATTATATTTACGCAATACAAGGTAAACCTGTACAAAAGGTTTGAAAATAAGCTAAAGTTTGTTAAGACGTAACCAAAAATATATAAGTAAATTTTAACGATATAATATATTACGAATTATCTGGAGTATTTATTTATTATGCAATATTTTGCTATTAATTATATCCTACTAAATTTTAAAAATTGATTCATCGCTTAACATTACTTAATATTAAAATAAATTTAGGTAATAAAGGGCCGTAATTATATTATTAGCTTCCGGAATTATTTTATAATTATTGTGAGAGAAATTTATTAATTCGATTATAATCTTTTTAAGTAAATCGTTCGACTTATTTCTTTATTTAGAAATGTTTACCTTTTTTTAACCATAATTCTTAAAACATTTTTTAAATTAATAATTGGCTTTATGCTAGGAGTAAGGAAAAAATTATGGAAACCCCTTTGTAATACGTATAACGTACAAATAAGATAACGGATTTTTTTCGACTATGCGAATTAGTTATCCAAGTTATTACGTAACCATTTACGTATAAAATCCTGGAAAACGTTAGGCCTATTATCGGCGGTAATAATGCGGAACCGATTAGTCAGCACAAAATCTTTTAACCAATACAACAACTTTTTGCCGTTCGATTTAGATCTCTTATCCGTACATATTTAAGTATCGACTACAAAATAACGTTTTGGCTATTCGTAATTAATCCAATAAATAATAAGCCTTCAAAATATAAATTTAAGATAAAGTATTACCCATATATCGCAATTTATAGATATATAAGCCTCTATAAGAATATTACTAATTACTTATTTAACTATAATATCGCCGTATTTACGTAATTCAGATATATCTTAATAACTGGCAGCCTGAAATTCGAGGTATGTCATAACATAAACGTTCGAAAATATTAATCTAATAAACAATTGATGAATAAATGTTAAAATACGAAAAAATACAAAGCAATTTGTTAAAAGAATTATATTAATATTAGGTATATCAATTAATATTGGGTTTTAAAAATACGTTAATATAACATCGACAGGTTATTATACTATTATTTTATATTTAAATATATATCGTAATTGTATCTGATCAGCCATTACGAATAATCCGTCTCGATTAATTTATTTTTTTTTCCTATATAACCGAATAACTAAGTATTTTTTATCGAACTTGTTTCGTTATTCCAAAGAAATTTTAGGTGAACTAAATAATAATCGCAATACCGGCACTTAAGCTTCGGCTCGCCAATATGCCGATTATAAAGCTATATGAATTTACTCCAATATTACGAAAAACGGATAATTCTATTAAGTATTAATAAGGCTTTTTCGAGCTAACGTTTATTTTTCAAATTAGCGTATTTTGCGAACTCGGATTACTATCGGAACCATTTTACCTATTTATCTTTAAATCGGTTTTAGTACTAGAAATAGATTTTGGTAATTACGAGAAAATCCGCCTGATTTTTTCGCTGTACGTTTAATAAGGATAAGAACGATACAAATTTATCCGATGTCCTATACGGGTATCTTTATTATATAAATCGATAAATAAATTGTTCGTTAGATTTTCTGGTATGATCGCGGTTAATATCACGATTAAGCTCCTAATTAAGTTATTAATTAGGTGGCTGATAAGGTTCCTTATTATATAATTTAGGATCTTTATATTCGCCGTTTTTTAAATTACTATTTTCGCTATTATCGTTATTAACGGCAGGATTTAATAGGCGTCCCTAGCTTTCGAGTATTTTCTTATCAAAAAAATCGATATTAAAATTATTTTCAAAATAGTATTACCATACTTTAGGAGACCTTAAATAATAATTATTAATTCATAATAAAAAAATTATTTATTATAGAAAATTAAAAACAATAATAAAATAATCCAAAAAAGCTGAAAGTACGTATAGAGTTATAAGTGTTATTATTAGTTATGCGTTATTTTTAAAAATTACTCACCCTATATACAGCTTGCTAAAATATTTTCCATTTTTATAGCAGTACCCCATATACCTAAATATATCTACCTAACCTTTATTTTAATTGGTGCAATAAACCCTTGTACGCCTCCTTAAGCGCTACGTTAACGTATTGATATAGTTCAGAAATCACCAGACGTAAGCCATCGTTTGTACGCTTATAACAATACGGAAAACGAACTAGGTCAGATTAACCGGAATGCTAATAGGTATGTTATCGACCTCCCTCCAATCTCGCAATGGGTTAATCATAAACTTACCTAACGAAAACCATTGCTCTTTGTACATCCTAATCAGCCTAAGATGTCGACTGGTCTAAGAACCAAATATATCAAAGGTGTGACAGCTAGGCGATTTAACCAACTATTAAACCTAAGTCGTACGGGTTTATATTAGCAGAAGTATCGTAGGAATCTAAGTAATGAATATAGTATCGTGTTACGTTTTTTAATATCGAACTTATATTGCAAACGATTAATATTGATAAGTATTGCAAGTTGAAATTATCTAAACTATGAAAATGAACGTATTTATATATTATCACCTTCTTTTACTTTAGGACCAGGCTTTGATAGCTCTGTTCTCGATTCTATCGAACTAGGCTTTAATAACTCTGTTCTCGATCCTGTCGAGCTATTACGTAACCCAACCCACTTCTTTTTCTGACATCTCTATTATGACCGTTTCCGGAAACCGTAACGTGTTATTTCGTAATACGATCCTCTTTTTTTTCAATTTTCGCTTCGAAAACGTTTCTTTTTTTCCATAAGTTAATTTACTACTATATTAAAACATATTGAAAAAACTAATTGCAAAACTAAGAAACGAATTATCCTGCTTAAACTTATTACTTTTCGTTTCGTAAATATGCTTATTTATTCTTATTGCGTTTGTTAGAAATCGTTTCTCTACCTCGTTGTTTTTTTGATTTTTTTTCCTTGTATAATATATATTGTATAGAATCAAGGTCTTTTCAACGTTAACGGATTTTTTATTTTTCAGCTTAAACAGCTCGTTTCTAATTATGTTAAGATAAAGATTGAATTCAAGAAAGCGGAAAAAAAGCGAAATAGGCGTAGGCCAAAGTTTGCAGGCTTCGGACACAGAAAGAATTATGGGCTAATCGGATAGTTTATATGCTGTCTTAGGGTCTCCAGTCTTTAAAAAACTAAACGAATTAGAACGTCAAAAAAAGGCCAGGTTAAAGGCCGTAAGGTTTACGTCGATATAGGCCATATTTTCTTTCGATTGGTCTAATCTTAAGTTTATCGATTAATCGATTATTGACTGAGGAGCTTTTGATTCCGTTAACCTCGGCGTTACTGGTGAAAGTTCTTTAATAAACGCTAGGTATTTATAAGATTTTTGGCTAGTTATTAGGTATTCTCGGAATTTAAGTATTTTTTTTATTTGATTAAATACTTAATAAATCCCTTTTCTCTTTTTATATTGAATATTCTTTCCATTTTATATAATTATTCGTTTCTTACTTTATATCGTTTTATCCCTTACGTGTTATGAAAGTATTTGCCGTTAATTGGAATAGAAAAATATGGAAAATTGGATGAAAGTTAACTTTAGATAAAAGTTCTCATTAGTAATTACCTTCGAAAAAGTTTTTAGCGGTTTTATATAGACCAATATATTTAAAATCGAGTGTTTTGCTAGGTTGTTTTATTTTAATATTTTTTTATAGATAATAGAATTATTATCTCTTTTTCGAAAATTAGTTCTTTTAACCCTTTTTAATTATAATACTTGTTTATTTAGTAACGTACAAATTCTAATTTTATTTTTATTTCTCAGTATAATTATTTAAATTATTTTAATATTAATTAAGATATCGTCATATATTTTTTTTATAATTTCTGAAGTACAACTAACGTGCTGTTTCTAGATATCAATTTAATGTTTTCGTAATAATTGATATTATAAGCCAGTTATACGATTAGTAATTTTCAACCTAGTTACTTTCTGTAACGAACCTGTCATACATCCACCTGGAGGTATGAGCAGTATCCGAGGAGGGTCTTGATTTTCAGGTAACAATAAGGCGAAAAATGGTTTAGTAGTTTATTCGTTAAAAAAATTTAAAGATTTTTCCTTTAATTAAAGAACGGTACAGTTGCCTCTGGATTAAAAGCTTAGATTAATAGTTAAGGAACGAAACTAAGTAGGTGTTATTTATATAAAAAACCGATTTATTATATATCCTAATTTCCAAAGTAAGTATGTCGTAAATCTATTAAATCTGTATAATTTGGTCCCCAGATTACCCAGATTAATCAAATCACATTAAAAATTAAGCCTTCCGTCCGGGGTTTAACCGTAATAAATCTGCGTTAGGCCTTAAAGGATAATTTCCTCGAAATAGGAACCCTTGTTCCTATAATATTATTTCCCTTTTTCAAAGATTTTTGTCCTAAAGATAAAAACCGTAAGTCGTTATTTTGTTTTGTTAAAAAAAATTAAAAATATTTCAATTAATTTTATTATAATAAGTCGTATTTAAAAAGAAAAAAAAACCTCGGTTAAATTAATATGGTTCCCGTAATATTCGTACTAATTTAATTAAAAAATTTGGTATTAAGGTTTTCCCTTATTCGAATTATGTTTAACGTAATAAAACTAATTATTTTTACGTTCCGGAATACTTAAGTTATAATTGTTATATCTGTCGGCAACGTCCTTTTTGTAACGTTTTAATTATGAATTCGTTATAAAAAATAAACGAAACGCAGAACCGCTTATCACGCAAATAACGTAAAACCGAAAATAGCTTTTTAACGTACCAGAAGATTACAAAAAAGGAACAAAAGGCAATAAAAAGAAAATTAGTCGAATTGCGCCGCCAGCAGGATAAAAAATCAAAAGAATTTATTAAAAAATTAAGGCGTTTATATTTTTAATAAACCTTTTTCAAAAAAAAAAGCAGTAAAGTTATTAAAAGAAAGTTTGGAATTAAATCAATTAAAAAAACGGGAAAAAATAAAAGAAAAGTAATGTTACATAAATATAAAACAAATATAATTAATATTCGAAATGGACGTTATTTTAAAAGCGTTTACCTTTTTCGACTAAAACGCCGAAAGTTTGGATTTAAGCGGGAAACCGTTATTACTTACGACCTTAACCGTATTAAAAATAATTAATCAGGATTTTGGCAAAAAAACGTCTTAATTAAATTTATCGCATTCGTTAAATAATTAAATAATTCCCATGTATTTTTTTATATAAATACTCTTTTTATTTAATTAGGTATTAGATTTTATTTTTAATTATTTTAAAATCTAATATTCGTTCGACTTTGTATTCGTTAAAATCTTTTTCGATTTCCAGGTCTATTTCTAACGGGATATTCTTAAATACTAATTCGAATAGAAAAATATAAAAAACGGGATATATTTTTATATTTTTGGGTAACGATAATCGATAATTAATTTTAAAAATAACTTTGTTAATTTTAAACGGATTAAGCTTTTTAAAATTAAATTTATTGTTAAATTCTTTTATTTTGATTTATAAAATAATTAAGGTTACGTTTTATTTTTAACGTAACAAATAAACTTTATTTTTTTTATTATAGTACTAGGTTATCCGTTATTATAAGAACTTTAATTCGTTTTGGAATCGGGCTTAAATTATTTTAATTTTTATTATTAACGTTTTTGCTTTTAAGGTAATCGTAATAATTTTTGGTACCTTATTAAACGGTTATTTAGGTCGTTTTATTTTTGCGTTATATTTATACATAATTATATAAGGAAATACGTTTATATTTTCGTTAATATATATATTATAAACAATTTATGCTAATAATAAAAACTTTACCCAATTATTTTATTAATAATTAACGTAATTTCGCAAATATTATTCCAGGGTTTAATTTAATTTTTCGATTTAATTATCCGTTTAAGAATAATACGTTATTAAATATTTAAATTTAATACTAATTTATTGAAAAAAATTAATGCCGAATTTTAAAATAAATAACGTATTTCGGTTTAAAACGACCTTTTTAGGTATCTTATATTTATTAAGATATTATTTAATAAAAGCATAAACTAATTATTTTGCCGTTATATTTTTTTAAAAAAAATAAAAAGTACCTATATTTACTAAATTTATTAATAATTACCCATATTTTATCGTATTTAATTTCAGTAATTAAATTTTTAAATAAAAATAAGCTAATAATAAAATCCTAAGTTATAATATTTTATGTTTTATTAGATATGTCGGTAGGTTATAGTAGTCCGTAAGGCTTATGGCGTACTGCCTTAGTTTTATTACAAACGTTATAATTCTTAATAATTATTTTGACCATACGGCGTAGCTTAGGGAAATCGTATTTTTTTATAGCTATTAAGTAATTTTAAAAATTTCTTAATATTTATATAATAAGTCCTTATAGAATTTTTTTACGAATTGTTTTTGTTAATCCTTAAGAACATTGATTTTGCCATAATATAATAACTAATTTTTAAGTTATCCTTTTAGCTATTAAATTTCTTTTTATTTTTTCGTATCGTAAAAATTCCGGAACCATATTAAAAGTTCGGTAGTTAGTTTTTTTATTATCTTACATAAATATATAATTCCATTTTTATTATATTATAACATGTATATATTTTTTTTAGGAATTTTGGAATTATAATTTCTTTTGCAATTAAAAATATTTGCTTATATATTTTCTTTTCTTCTAATATAATATATTTTGAAATTAAATTTGGATAAAAAAAATCTACAATTTTTTATGTTATTTGTTTAGCTTTTAGGTTTTCATAAATTACGTAAAGTTTTTATGATTAAAATAAATATCGAAAGGTTTTTTTGTTCCGTTAAGGAAAAGTTCTTATTCCTTAAAAACGTTAATAATTACTAATAACTTTTTATCGTAAATTTAGTATTTAAGTTTTACATTTCGGAATACTTTCGAATAATATGTTATTAGGTATTATTTGCCATTATTTTTATATTATCCCAAAATTACGTTTAGGACATATTTTAAAATATTTGTTTTTAATTATTTTGTTTTATTAGGATTTAACATTTTTACGATAAATCCGCTAGTAATTATTTCTTTTAATTCCCGAAACGCTTTTTTAGCTTTTTTGGGAAATTCGAATTTTTTTCCGATATACTCCTTAATAATAAGTTTCGTTAAAAGCTTAATTATATTTCCATATCCCTTAATTAAATCGCGTACGTAACCCGTAAATCCTAAAATTTGTCGGATATTTATAACGGTCGCCTTATTAATGATAAGTTAATCTTTAACTGTTTTTAATTTGGATCGTTAAATTTAAATTTGGCCTAGTATAAAAATATATCCCAAAAAATCTAATTTTTGGATATGCCATATATTTTTGGTAAAGTTAATTCAAATATTAATTTTATCCAGAATTTTAAACATTTAAGCGATATACTTTTTATATTCCTTTAAAATCTCGGAATAAATAAGGATATCGTCAAGGTAAACAAATACGAATTTATCCAAAAACTATTATAAGGTAATTATAACCAAATTTTGGAAACTGGCGGGGACATTAATAAGTCTTATAGGTATTATTCGGTACTTATAAAGTCTATATATTATTTTAAATACCGTTTTTCATTTTTTTCCTTTAATTATTTTAATATAATAATAATTATTATAAAAGTTAAATATTATAAATTATTTGGCTTTGTTAATATTTTCCTTTAAAGTATTTATAAATATTAAGAAATATTTATTCTTAATTATAATATTATTTAATTATTTGTAATCAATTATTTTTTAGTAAATAAGGTTTCCGTTTTTATTAATCTTTTATTTGTTATCCTTAATTTTTGGTATTATAAGAATTAGATATTTAACAAAGGAATTAAAAAATTAAATATATTTTTTTTAAATTAAGTTATATATTTTTTATAAAGTTTTTAACTTTTTTGGGTTTATGTAATAAATCTTATAGAACTTAGGATAATATCTTTTTTTAATAGGTATTTTATAATCCTATTAATTATATGGCGGTAATTCGTAATTTTCTTTATTTTTAAATTATTTCTTAAATCTTTGATATTGTGGAAGTACCGTAAAGATTTAATTAGGAATCCGTATTTCCTTAATAATATAGCAAATTTTCCGATTATCTTTTTTTAATATTTTATCTTAAAAGAACGTTTATTTTTTTTAATTAATCCTTAAGTTGTTAAAATAAAATTAAGGTATTTCTAAGATAATATCGTATCCAAAAATATTAGTTATGTTTAACGAAACGTATTCTTAATATTTTTGGATTTATATTCAGAATTCTTTATTTTTTTGAAAAATTCGTCCGTTCTCGTAAGTAAATAGGTTTCCGTTTACCGTACGTAATTTGTATAATTTTAACTTATATCTTTAAAGAATTTAATATTTTTCTGCTGTAATAAAGAAAATAAAATTATTTTTTACGCCGGAATTAATTATAGCTTTAAGTATTTTGCCTTTATATAGAAAGGGAATTTTAATTTGGTTACGCGTTTTTTTTGTTATTTCGTATAAGGTTTTATCGGTTAAGATTTTTTGATGCTTTATTTTCGAAGGCCTTCATAATTTTTTAATTTTTAATAATTTCCGATTTAAGCGAATTTTTATTTGCGGGCTTTTTTAATAGTATATTTGGTTTATTGGTCGTTTTTATACCGGAATTATGTTTTTTTGCTGTATTTGTATTGGAGCTTTAAAGTCGGGCTTTTTTCTTAGTTTGCCTTTTTGTTCCGTTATTCCCGAATTATGGGATTAAAGAAGTAAATTTCCGAAAAAGATGTTCCCATATTTAGAAGCTCGTATTGGATGCAAAATATCGGGAAGTAACATAGGTATCCTTGCGATATGGTTTTTTAATTCCATTTTGATTTAAGATATAAATAATAAGATTTAGGGTATTCTGTTTATTGGGGAATTATAGTATATCGATATTTATCGTCTGGTTCGGTAAAAATCTTATTATTTTATCTGGACCGAAAATTATTAATTTTTTTGGCTTTAAAATAAATAAAATAATTATTTTGGTAACAAATAATAAAATATAATATGTCGTAAAGGTTTACCGATAATGTTTTCTAATAAATAATATATTTTAAAAATTTATAAAATTTTAAAAATAATTATCCGTAACTATTAATATTTGGCCGAAATTAACCGTTTTTTATATATATCCCATATTTCTGGGAATTAAAACAGCATTAATATCCTAATCCTATAATTATTTTGAAAGCCGTTTATCTTAGATAATATTTGCAGGTTTTAATTTTAAAATTTTGACAAATAGGATAATTTTCGTATTTTGGGTTATCATTCTGGATTTAAGTAATTATGGCAATAGTGAATTTTGGCTGGAAAAAAGTCGAATTAATTTTTTTTTCCTTTTTTGCCTTACTGTCGGCTTTTTGTTCAATTATTCTGGCTTTTTTTTGGGGTTAAGGAATTCCTTTTTTTTGGAGTTCCTTTTGGCGGAAAAACGATATTTGCTTTTAAAATATCCCTTTTTGCCATAATTAAAGCATTCCACTTTGGACTAGTTTTTTTTAGGCTTTTTCGAAGCGGTATTCGTTTCCTTCTAAGGTTTATCCTTATTTTTCTTGGTTCGGTTATTAAAGCTTTTATTATTACTTTATTTACCAATTCTTTTTTTTTCGAGGTACCGATCAAAGGTACGACAGTCGGCAATAATAACTTTATCAGTATATTTTATAAAAAATCTTATTTTGGGTTCCATATGTATTTCGGCCTTAACTTAAAGCTTTAAGCCGTTATAATAAAGATAAAATAACGTATTTTCGAGCAAATTTAAGATAATTATTAAACGGTTAAATTTGGTTATATATTTAAATGTTAATTTAATTTAACGAAAGAAATAAAATTATTTAATTGCATATTATTTTTATTAAGATTTCCGAATAAAGCCCATATTTGTTCTTTAAAGTAATTGTATTTACCGAAAACGTAATTAATAAAATTTAAATTTTTTGGGATATTTTTTAAAATAATCCGTTAAAATAAGTTCGAATTATTTCCGGATTCGTCCAGTTAATAATTGGGAAATAACTATTACCTTTTGATAATTTTCCGTTAAAAAACTTTTATAAAACTTGAGGTAAAATTTAGCCTGGATGAAAAATCCATTAAGGTTTTTTAATTTATCGTAAGGTTTTGGGAGGGTTAATTTATAACCTTTAACATTTGGCATTTTATGGTAATTAGGAGATGGAATAATTCCTTTACGTATTTGGTTTGCGCCAAATAATGGCAGAAACGAGGCTTTTTGCCGTTAAACGAACTTAACGTTTTTTTTTAAGGTTTTAACTTTCGTTATTAAGATATATAATTTTTTATTAATAATTAACTTTTTTTTCTTTTCTTTTTGGAACTTTGCCTCATATTTTTCCTTAACTCTTTTTTCCATTTTTTTCTTAACCTTTTCCCGCTTTAATTCCTTTCCCTAGACCTTAATAATATCCTTAGGAATCGGAGTAAGTTATTATTAGGGCTGTAAAAAAAAGGCTTCCTTAGGATCGAATAATAAACGGTGCCATATTATTAATTAATTAAAAAACTTTTTTAATAACGGGTAAATCGTTTAATCTAATTATTAATCCTTTATTAATTAATAATGGGAATTAAATATGGTATTTATTTTCTAAATATTATCTTATAATATTATTTTTATTAAATTTAGAAAAGTTTATGTTTAATTAAATTTTAAATTATTTATCTGTTATTAATTAAAAAATTATTAAAATATAATAAATTTATTATATATTTATTTGCAAATATAAATAATATCCGGGAAAGGTTTTAATTTTTAGGTAATAATAAAGCGAAAAATAATTTAATAATTTATTCATTAAAAAAATTTAAAAATTTTTCCCTTAATTAAAAATTAATATAATTACGTTTAAATTAAAAACTTAAATTAATAGTTAAAAAGCGAAATTAAATATGTATTATTTATATAAAAAACCGATTTATTATATATCCTAATTTCCAAAATGAATATGTCGTGGATCTGTTGGATTTATGTGATCTGGTCCCCAGATCACCCAGATTAACCAGATCATATTAAGAGCTAAGCCTCCCGTCCGGGGTTCAGCCGTAACAGGTCCGTGCTAGGCCTTAAAGGATGGTTTCCTCGAGACAGGAACCCCTGTTCCTGTAACACTCTCTTTGTAATTAATATAATATTATAAGTAAGTTTTTAAGGTTTAGTTTATCCGTTCCGTGTGCCCATTTGTTTAAAGTCTGAAAACGTTAAATAATTTGTAATTTAGGCAAATTTATATTATAAGGCCTTGCTAAATATTAGATAAAAATGTTAATCCTTTATTTAAGATAATTTCTATAGGTAATCCGTTTATGTTAAACCTGTGTTTGAAGAAAATATATGCATATGTTCAGCATTTATATGCTTATTTTAAGGTAGAAAATAAGAAAAGTTTGTAAATCGATTAACAATAACGAAAAAAATGTCATAATATACTCTTATCGCTAAATCTTTTAATATAGGAAATTTGGTAGTAAAATCGAATATAATTAAATATTATGGTCGTTTTGCGATTAGTAATAGCTGTAATTCTCTATATAGCTTAAATCGTCGTACTTTGATTTTGTTGCAAAAGTCGTATTATTATCGTACTTTTTAAACCATTATTTCCTTTTAAAAAAGAAATATGTAGGTTAAAGTTGCTTTAAGGTTTTATAAATTCGTAGATGTCTATATAGCTGATATTTATACATTTTCCGTACTAGATCCTCCTACTATTCTTTTAGAACCTGTATTTTGTCCGTTTTTTTTAGTTTTCTAGCAAACCGTAGTTAAATTTCTGGATTTTCTGATACATATTAAAAGGTACTGCTCGAAATATCGCAAGATGTTGCGAACGTAAATATCTTTCTATGATAATATTAAAAACTATCGAGCCAACTTTAATCAATTTCTTTTTGTCGAAATTTGGTCGCTTGCTTCAAACATTGGCTCTGCCGTTTTTTAAACCTTTTTATGAATAATAACGAAATCAAAGTTCGTTAATTCCTTTACCTAACGAAATTGTCGTTTTGTAAGTTCTTTAGTTGTAATAAAACAGGTAAAATTTTGATAATCCGTAAAAACTTTAACCTAGAGTAAATTTCACTTTAGAAAATGGCTAGACTTTGGCAAAGTCATAATAATAATTATAAAATCCTTATTTGGAATGTCGTAATTAAATTCGGCTTTTTTTAACTCGTAGAAAAAAAATAATAAAATGCAATATATCTTAATTAATTTGTTATCCGATTATTGCGTTTAACGCGTAATCCGAAGTATCGGTTTTTAGCTTAACAAGGCGGACTGAATCGTATATAATTAATGCTGGTTTGCTAATAATTGTGTCTGTGATTTTTTAAAAGGGCTTTTTTATTTCGGGCGTTTATTTAAATTTCTTTTTTTATAAAATTATTTAAGGATATGGTTATCCTGCTAAAGTTTCGAATAAATTTCGTGTAATAATTAGCGAATACAAGGAATGCCTAAACCTCCCTAACCGTGGTTAGCGTTTGCTATTTTGTAATTGTAGCGACTTTCTTAAGGTCCATTTTGATATATCCTAAAATAATAATATGTTCTAGATATTCCACTTTTTATCTGTAGAATTGACTTTTTTTGCATTAATAAATAACTTTGCATTTTGTAAAGCTTGGAGAACATTGTAAACGTATTTTTCATGTGCTTTTTTTGTTTTCGAAAAAATAAAAATATCATCCAGTGTTATAACCCAACCAAGGAAGGGTCTCAGAAAAGGTCACTCGATGACCGAAACAGGATCCAAGTGGGTCGGAATTACGTGACATAGATCCGGAGTGATCCAAGGGTTCTAACGGGATCCATGCAGTTATCCGATATGGATCCGGAGTGATCCAAGAAATCCAACGAGATCTATGCAGTTATCCGATATAGATTTGGAGTTCTCCAAGAAATTTAACGGGATCCATAAAAAGCTATATATATTTATTATTTCCAGAATTTATATAATTTCATTTGCGATATTTATTAATATTAATGGTTTATAATACGCATTTACGGCGTTGGCATTAAGAGATATAATTAAGTTATTTTATTGCTATAAAATCTTGAAATACTTTTATTAATATAAATCTATACGATTAAGATTTAATAAATAGTTAAACCGCCTAGCCATTATATATTATAAGCTTTTGTTTAATAATACCGTTAAACTTTGAACAATATCGCCGACGTTATACTTATCAGCAAATAGCTCGAACAGCCCATTTATTAAGTTCTTAATTATCTGGATGTTAAAATAAAATACGAGGAGAAAAAGAAAAAACGTTGTCTTTTTCGCGAAAAAGTTTTTCGACCTTTAGATGTTATAAACGAACGTAATATTTAGCTTAAAAAATAATAATAATCTTATAACGTCTGTTGAAGCCGCCTATAAAAAGCTTAAGGAGAAAAAAAAAGCTCCCGAAACCGGGAAACACTTTCGAATAAGCCAGATTATCCAGTTAAATTCTACCAAAGAACCGGGAAAAATCCTTAAGCCTTTTAAGCCAGAATTTTTCGACGGAACCTCGATCAAATTATACTTACTTTTAATTTAATGCCGAAGATATTTTAGGTATATTTTAATTAGATTGATTATGTTTATTACATTAATCAAATTTACAATTAAACAATTTATTTGAAATTTGGTTATTTAATTTAAGCCCGTTTTAAAAAAATGAATTATGTTATTAATCGGAAACCTAAACTCAAAAGAAGTACAAATTTTTAATAATTAGGAATAATTCAAATAAATATTAATAAATATTTCAAAATAATATCAGAAAGAATAAAAGCCGAAAGGTAAATTTAACAGCTATAATAAAAGAAAGCCGTATTTAATTACGGCAGTATATTAATTTAATTAATAACTAAAATAAATTAAAAATAAAGATTATTAATAATTAAGGTTTTCGACGGCCTGAAAAAGAAAATATAAAAAAAGAATTTTAATCTTAATCGGCCTAAATATTTATTGGATTATATCGTTAGAGTAAATAAGATCGACGATCGACAAATATACCTGGCATACTAAAGGTATTAAAAGAGAAAATAATATTAAGGCCCGATATGCGGCTAATATCAACGTTTTTCGGCGTAATAATAATTTTTACGATATAGAACCAGGATTTATAAAATTAGGAGTTATTTATAAAAAGGACTAAAACCAAACCAAATATTACAATTATAATAAAATGAGTTATAAGGTAACGTGGTATAAGTAAACCAAAAAACCCGGTTACGATAATTAAAAACCTATATCCGAAATATAATTCGAAAAAAAACAAAAAAAACAAAAAGCAAATTTACTAATATAATACAGCCTAAGTATATATCAGGTCCTCAATGGCAAAAAGTCTATCAAGGAATGCGAAAAGCTAGAAAACGAATTTAATAAGTATCACGAATATAATAAAAAGCATAATAAGGATAATTACGCGAATATTAAGACTGGACAAAAAAAGTCTATCCCGGAACCCCTAATCGATACGGTAAAAAGTACGCCATATATTATTAACGACGAAAATATCCTAATTACGAAAAAAATATATTTTCGATCGAATTACTCCCATATATTATGAAAGATTCGATTTTCTAAATCGTACCGGAAATAATAACAATGATAAATAATGGTATCGATATTTTCGATCTATAACCTTAGAAAAATATTTAATAATTAGCCGAAATAAACAGCTAAGTTAAAGAAAAATAATATCCGTAAAAAGACTCTTTATATTTTTATTAATAATGTAACTATTAAACCAAAAAAAAGTTTAATCTAGCATATACTAAAGAAATATTACGATTGAGCTATTACATATTTTGATTTTCAATTAATATTTATTATAAACTTTAACAAAAAAAGCTATTAAAAGAATACGTTAATTTACAAAAGAGATGTAAAATAATAATTATAATAACGCATAAGAGATATGTTCGTAAATATAAAAAAGAAATTTATTTAATATGGACGCAAATTATAATAAAATTAAAAATAATTAATGCTATTGGAAAAAACAATACGCCGGCAATAACGACAGATATAACAGCTTAATATATTAAACGAAAAAATATAAATAAAATTCAACAAATTTAAACAAAAAATAAAAGAAAAAGATTACCTATAAAGAAGCTACAAAATAACGAAACCTAAAAAGTTTTAAAAGTTTTTACGAAAAGTTTTAAACGTAACGATAAAAGCCGTTAATAACCTTATTACTTTGGACATATAAATTAAAACGTATTAATATACCGTAATAATAGATTACGGAGCTTTAGACGGAAATTATATTGTACTAAATATAGTTCATAAGCATAAACTGCTATAAAGATATAAGTTAAAACTTTATATAACGACGAATATCAAAAGTTAGGAATTTGTTTACGATAACGGGAAAATTATATGCAAAATTAATTACTTCGATATTTTTATTTAAGGACCATATTAAACATTTAATTTTGATATCGTTTTACTTAAGAATTACGATATAATCTTAGAATTACGATAAATATGCTAGTACAAAATTTTGATTAATAAGGAAATTAGCTAAATAACGTTCGCCTTACACATTATTAATAAATAAAAGAAATAAAAAATAGGATATCGATATTAGATCAATAATAACGATAACAATAAGTCTGAAAATACGATAGAAATATTATTATTTAAAAAAATAAAATATAAAAAAGCAACTATTAAAAAAGCATAAGACATATTATTATTATTATTACAGCGAAATTAAAATAATTAAATAACGATTTAAAATAATAATAATAGCGTTAAATAATAAAAGATTTAATTAATATACCATTATAATATTATAAATACAAATAGCTCTTTAAAAACAGACTTAATACGAAATTATTAGAATATAACGAATAGAATTATGAAATAGTTTTTAAGGAAGAATTTCCGCCGAAATTTTACCTTATTTACAATTTTAGCAAAAACGAATTACGTATTTTTAAAGAATATTTGCAATATTGATAATAAAAAAGTTAGATTCAAATTTCGAAATTACCAGTAAAATATTTTATGTTTTTCGTACCTAAAAAAATTGAAAATTGCGATTGATAATGAATTATCGATAATTAAATTATATTAGTATTAAGGATCGAATATTATTAATTTTTAGTTATAAAAATTTAAAACTAATTTTACGGAATTAAATAGTTTATAATATTTAATTTTAAAGTGAAATATAATATTATTAACGTTAAAAAAGCATAAAAATAAAAAATAACTTTCCGAACAAAATACAAATTATTTAAGTATTTGGTATTATTAATAAAATTTACAAACTTATTAATAATCTGTTAATAGATAGTACATTTTACGTTATAGAAATATATTGGTATTTTCGTCATTTGTTATCTCAACGACAATTTCATTTTTTCGAAAACGGAAAAGATATACGTAAAATACGTTTATAAAAACTTTTAAACTTTATAAAAAATAACGTTACTTATTAATATAAAAGAAAGTTAATTCTATAAATAGGAAACGGAATATCTGGGACATATTATTATTTTAGAATATATTAAAATATATTTTAAGAAAATTGCTGCAATTATAAATTAACAGATATTAATAACGGTTAAAAAGGTACAGGTATTTCTTGGATTCGCCAATTATTATAGGAAGTTTATTTAATGTTTTAACCAAAAAATTATACTCTTAATAAATTGTACGAAAAAAAGCAAAAAGTTTAAATAAATCTCAAATACGAAAAAACTATTTCAAAATATTAAGGATACGATTATTAACAAGTTAATATTAATTATATATAATTTAAACCGCCTCGTTAAATTAAAAATCGATATTTTGAATTACGAGTTAAAAGGAATAATCGGATAACGAAATAATGAAGGAAAATTATATCTTATTGCATTTTTTTATATAGGTTAAAAAAAGCCGAACTTAATTACGGTATTTTAAATAAAAAATTTAAAGTTATTATTATAACAGGTTAAGAATTTAAGTGTTTCTTAAAGGGGAATTTATATTAAATTAAGATTTATACGGATTATCAAAACCTTCCCCGATTTATTACGATTAAAGAATTTATAAAATCATAATTAAGATATATAAAGAAATTGGAGAATTTTGATTTCATTATTATTTATAGGAAAGGTTCAGAAAATAACAAAGCAAATATTCTAAACAAGTAATTAAATTTCGAAATTTTTATGGTTAAAATTAATGATATAATTTTCGATATTATTATAAAAGAATTTTTACGCTTATAATAAATTGCGATATTTCGGGTAATACCTTTTGATATATATTAAAGAATTTAGTAATATAACGACAATTTCCCCAAAAAGTAAAAGACGAATAAAATACAAATTTTAAAAAAATATCGGAAAGACCTAATGCGAAACATATACGAATATCAGTTATACGGATATCCAGGGATTTACAAAATTTTAAAACGGTTTTAACATATATATTCTGTTCCTAAAATAAAATTAATAGTATAAAATATTATACAATAATATAATATTTGCGCCAAAACGGAAAAACGATAATATAAGCTATACGAAAACTTATAACTATTATTAATTCTAAAATAATTATAATAATTAATTATATTTAACTTTATTATAAAGCTTTTTGTATTAAAATATTTAATTACAGAAATATATCACGATAGTATTTTCGTAATCGTCGATCGATATACGAAGTTTTCTTTGTTTTACTATATTACGAATATATAAGTGCCGAATAAATAATATATATTTTCTTTAAAAGATTTTTATCAAATATAAATTATTAATAAAAAGTATTTCAAATAAAGGATTAATATTTATATCTGAATTTTGGCAAGGCCTTATAACACAAATCGGCTTAAATTATAAATTATTTAATGCCTTTAAAGTATAAAAAAATAAATAAATAAAACAAGTAAATCAAGTCTTAAAAATTTATTTACAAATATTATATTAATTACGAACAAAATACCGATGTCAAAAAATTCTTTATTACTTAATTAACAGATAATACCAGGCATTACGAAAGCATTAAAATAATATTAGCAAATGCAAATTTTGGCTTTTTTTCAAGAATTTATAAAAAAATATGTAATAACTATTGAATTAATATCAAAACAATATTTGCGTTAAAATAATTACGATAGTTATAGTAAGAAATACAAACGGAACTAAATTTTGTACAAAATCAAATAAATAAATATTATAAACGAAAAAGGTTAAAAAAATTAATCTTCGAAAAAAGGGAAATGGTTTTTTTCGCTATCAAAAATATTGAAATAAAAAAACCTAATAAAAAACTGGGTTGCAAATATATCGATCTATACAAAATTATTAAGAAAACTTCAAAAAATAATTATTAATTAAAAATTTTACCGAAAGTTAAATTCTGTTTAATTTTTTACATTTCTTTATTCGAATTAACAGCAAATACAATTAAGGTACATACGTCATAAGTCGATATAAAAATAAAAAATAAATAAGTATACGAAATAAAAAAAATCCTCGATATACGAAAACGAAATGGATTTACCAAGTATCTAATTAAATGGAAAAAGCACCCGAACTCCGAAAACACGGAGAAATCTGCCAAAAGTCTTATTAGCGCCCAAAGTCTGCTGAAAAACTTTTACCGATAACGGTGGAACTTCTAAAAATGATCGCGTCCTAATCCACGTTTACGATAAAATTTGAAAAATAGGACCATTCGGGAAATGCAGCACGGAGCTTAATCTTTAAACAATCGCGTTCTGCCTTTAAACGATCGGCCTTTTCCTGTTCTTCCAATTTATCTAAGGATTAAAAGCCTTGGTTAACCATTTTTACGCCTTTTTTGCGAAAAAAATCCTGTTAAATACGAAAACGTTGTAACCAAAATAATACTTCGTTTAAACGGCGAAATATTATTAATAGCTGTTAACGAATATTACGTAAATATTAACGAGGAAGCGATTTTTCGGACCGAAAACGGTCTATTTCCTTATTAATGTTATTTAAAAAAGAAAAAAGAACACTGAAATCGTCGGAATAACGCTTTTTCAAAATATATCATTAATAACGCGCTATACCATCTAACATGATACATAAATTACCAACGCGGAAATAAGATATATAGGGTATAATTTCAAAATCGGAATTAAAAACGAAACGAACTAAGGCCTTACGCTTTTCTTTTTGGTTAATACGTTTACGGTTTTTAGCGATTCGGTTGGACATAGTAACTGACAGGGGGAAAAGCTTATTAAAAGAAATCTTAAGGACAAGATTTAGAGAGAAAAAAGATCGTATTATAACCTAACCAAGGGAGGGTCTCAGAAACGGTTATTCGATAACCGAAACAAGATTCAAATAGGTCGAAATTACGTAACATAGATCCGGAATAATCCAAGGGATCTAACAGGATCCATACAATTATCCGATATAGATCCGAAATAATCCAAAAGATCTAACGGGATCTATAGAAGGATATATACGCTCATTATTTCCATAATTTAAATAACTTTAACTTGCAACACTTATTAATACCAATCGTTTGCAATATGCTTCTGCGCCCTTAGTATTAAAAAACGTAACTAAATTATTTCATTACTACAAAGTCCTACGATACTTCTGCCAACATAAACCCGTACGACTAAGGTTTAATAGTTGGTTAAACCGCCTAGCCGTTACATCTAGATAAGACATAATAAAATTATCGAGGTATTTCCGTTGTAGATGATTAATTATTCGTTACAAGGTCGCTGATATATTCGTAAAGCTAATTAGCGTAACCAAATATTTATATAATTCATATTTCGTTTTAAAGATTATTTTCTATTCGTATTCTTTTTTAATTCTAATAAGGTTATATTTATTTTTAAGGTCGAATATGATAAACTATTAGATTCCGTAAAGTCCGTTGTTTATTCCTGTAATTAAGGGTAATAATAGTTGATTTTTAATAAAGATATCATGTGGTTATCGATAATTAACCTTAAGTTGTAACCTTTCACTCTTTTTAAGTTCGAAAAAAATAGATATCCTGCGGATAATTTCGAAGGTCGAATGTATCCTTTTTATAATCGACTTTTTAAGCATTTTTGTAAAAATACGTCGTTAGTTTTTATTAAAGTTATAAATAAGGTAAAACTTCGTTAAAGATCCTTTTTTAAAAATTATCTTATAATCCTATTCGCTATGTTCTAGTAATTTCGTATCCAATTCCTTTTTGAAAAGTTCTTAATATCGATAGTATTATAGTAATATATTAATTAAATCTTTTATCTTTTGGAGATATTATTCCAGATTGTTGTTTAGTTGCCTTAGCTTTGCTTTAATAATACCAATAATGCGTTGTATTTCATTTTTTAGATACTTAATTGTCTTTTATATTTTGTCTTTTTAGGTGGAAAGGTATTTATCGTATTTTTATACATATATTTGTTGTTAGTTTTAATCGAATATATACGACCTTAATTTTTTTTGTCTATTAAGAAGGTATAAGTAGAATTTAATTTAGCTAATCTTTTTATGAACTATGAGGTCGTATTAATATATCCATAATTATACTAAGATTATATCGTAATTTCCAAATAGTGCGATATCGAAATCGATTATTTGGTATCGTTTTTAGATAACAACTTTAAGGTAATTAATTTTACATATAATTTTTCGGTTAGAGTAAACGAATTTCTAACTTTCGGTATTCGTCGTAATATAGGATTTTAACTTGGATTTTCACAATAATCTAAGTTTTTTAATTATATCCGATACGATATAACATCCGTCTAGAGTTTTATTATCTATTATTACGATATATTAGTATGTTCTATTTCGTAAATCTAAGGTAAGAAGATTATTAACGGTTTTTATTATGTCGTTTAAAGCCTTTTTTGGAAATTCCTTTTAACTTTTTTAAGTTTCGTTATCCTGCGGCTTTTTATAGATAACTTTTTTCTTTTAACGTTTTTCGAGTTTATCAATTTTTAGTTATATTTTTATATATAACGCGTTAAGTTGTTATAATTGTTATTGTTATCAGCCTACTAATTTTTCGAATTATATTTTTTGGCGTTACAGATTAAAACTGTCCATATTATTATTTATCGTTTTTATTATTTCGGTTCCATTGAGAAAATCAAATCCGTTATAATATATGCGGATAATTTTTCTATAAATGTATTATACTGATTTTTCGTAATCGGAATATTCTCGTCGTCGACAATATATGGTATATATTCTGCTATATCGATTTAAAGTTTTAGGATAAATCTTTTTCATCCAATTCTAATATTCTCGTAATTATTCTTATAGTTTTTTTATCATACTTACGATACTTATTAAGCCATCTTTCTAGCTTCGTGTATTTCTTATTGAACCTTTCGCTATGGGAGGCCCAATACGTATTTAACCCGAATTATATTAATAGATTTGCTTTCATTTTTTGTATTTTCTCTGGATTACTTTTTCGGGCACAGGTTTTTAATTATGTCGACGGAGCTTTTTAAATTCTTTGCACCATACGTCCTTATACCTTATTTTGTTATAATTAAAGTATTTAATCTAGTTCGAAATTTCTTTATATATTTTCTCAAACTTTTTAAAACCTAATTTTATGTCGCAGAAAATATTGCTATAACGAAAAATATTAATTTTAGCCGTGTATCTGGTTTTATTATTTTTTTCTCTTGATACCGGTAGTACGCTAATCATATTATCGATCGTTAATCTTAATTATTATAACGCTATAATTCGATAAATAACTAGGCCGGTTAAACCTACAATGTTTTTTTATATTTCCTTTTTTTTGGTTGTCAAAAAGCTTTGTTATTAATATTGTTAGTTCCCAATTTAGCTGAAATACTAACTAAATAAACGTATTATCGAAATTAGGTATTAATCCTTTTTATCGTAATTACTGGATATATATTTCGGCTTTTGATTTTTGTTTATTATTTCGAACGTTTTTGTTAATACCTATTCGAATTATGCGTAATCGTTATATATTTACATCATTTCGAGGTTTTATTATTTCATTAACTGAATAACGTATTCCATTATAGCAGGTTCCAATTAAATAATTGCGTTCCAGATATATTATTTAATTGTAAATTTAATTCCTACAATAAGAGTAATAAGTCGAATAAGAAAATACCTAATATCAAGTTGATATTAGGTTAAAAAAGTTATAATTTAATAAAAGTTCCATTAAAAAGTTCCTATTTAGGAGGTTTAAAGATTTCGCGTAATTTCTTAGTAGAATTTAGCTAAATAATCTAGTTTGTTCGAAAACGCTTTTCAATCTCGGAAGTTTTCCTCCTTTTCTTAAGCTTTTTATAAACGGCTTAAAAGGACGTCGTAAAATATTTTTATCTTTTTCTAGCTCAATAATGCGTTCGTTGATAATATGTAGGCGTCGAAAAACTTCTTTTTGTAAAAAGCAAGGTTACTTTTTTTTCTCGGATTTTATTCCAGTATCTAGGTTATCAATGCCCTTATAAATAGACTATTCAGGCTGATTACTAATGAACAAAATATCGATAATATTGCCCAAAATTTGACAATATTATGAAATAAAAGCTTATAACATATAAAAGTTAAATGGTATAACCAATTATTAAACTTAAGTCGTCCGGGTTTATATTGGCAGAAATATCGTAAGATTTTAAATAATAAATATATTAACGCATTACCTTTTGTCATAACAAGGGTGCCGAAATTATATTGCAAACGATTAATATGAATAAATATGATAAGTTGTTATTATTTAAATTATAGAATTAACGATCGTATATATTTATTACCTTCAACCGAGATTCTTTTTAGATTCGAAAATCCAATTAGGAATCGTATTACATTGTTCTTTTCTATATCCGGAAAACGTCCCCGGATCTATATTACATGATTTTAATAACTAAGCAGGATCATTTTCTATGATTTCAATCGTTGGCCTTGGCCGCTTTTTAATAAGCTGTAATAAATTAACCCTGTTGCTTCGTGATATAGCCGAATTGTTACCCTTTCTTAATATATATAGTGTTGATATCTTTATTTATGACGTATTGGAAAAGGAATCAAAACTATATTAACTAAAAGGGCATTAACTTGTTCGAAAAACGAAAGATATGGGACAATACCTTTAAAGTAGCCTAGTTTTCTATACAAATTCAACGATTAAGAACAGAACTTTCTGAATTCGAAGTTTCTGCAAAAAGAGCTATACTTTATTTCTAATATAGCTATTATTCTATTAATATAAGCGGGAGTAAAAAGCTTTCCGAGCTTATCGATTACTATTTATACCCGATTGCGTTATATTGAAATTCCAAAGATTTTTGTTGATCTTAAGCTTTCGTAAAAAAGCTAAGGCCTAAGCGAATCCTAAAGCACACTACTGTATAGGCGTTATTCGTAGACCCTATATAAGATCATAGTATTTTTTTTAAAAAATTATATCAAAAACAAAGTAATTAAGAGCTTAATACGCCGAATTATAGGATTAAATAACGTAGTTACTAAGCCGTAGTTAAGAAGTTAAATATCGTGGAAATTGTCATAATTAAAAGGCAAATAAAAAATAATATACGTAATTTTAGAAAAATACATAAATATGGTTTGTTTTAAAAAAAGCGAATAATTTCGGTTAAGATAAAGATTTCCAAATTCTTACCTCTAAACTGGAAATTTAAGCGAGTTACCTAAAGGTTACTAATATTTTCTATATTAAGCCGTATAATAATAACTAACCTTTATCTAAGCTTATCTCGAAACGCAACCTTACCGTTATAAGCCTTTAAAGTACGTTGAACTTTATAAAGCCGTATTCAGACTTTCTGTTAAAGCTAGAGGCGAATTAGTTGTCGGTTTCAGAAAAGAAGCCAGCGCTGCCACTTATTCCGCCCTTATAGAATTACAAGCCTTTTTGCAAAAGTTCACTGCTGACAGAAAAGGGGATTATTAGGTTAACGAGGCCGAAAATATTTTCGCTAATAATAACGGTTCGCGACGAATAAGCGGTCATGTTCATAAGTATTTTATTAACAATTCAGCAATATAGCAAAAAAGGAAAAGGTCAAAAATTATGGTGGTATATTGGCGAGAGAAGGCCTCGATAACGTCGCTAAAGGTTATTTCGCTTTGAAAAAATAACTAGAAATGCCGAGTTAAATATAAAAATAGCCTTTGGTATTCTTAATAATATTAATACTAAGAAATTTGTTAATAATACGTTATTCGGTATCGTTTAGGCTTGGACAAATAAAAACCGTTTTTCTACTATATTTATCGGCTTAAATGATAATCTAAGACGTTAATAGATCAGAAATTTCGAAAGAACTGGCGATTCGGACGATAGGAACCGCTGAAGCAATAGAAAAGAAGTTTTTCATAATAATAATGAAAGTATTCCGAGCTTTTGAAGTACGAAAAGTGATAAAAGTAATAGAAATAATATGGATATAAAGGCCTGAAAATATTAAAGTGGGAAAAGTTATAGAAGTAATAAAAATAACTAAAAGAAAGTAAAATAAAAAAATAAACTTTTTAAAAAGTAGCTTTTTCTATATTAATATATTTCGTTAAATTATAATCTATAACGTTATTGTAACGAACCTGTCATACGTCCACCTGGAGGTATAAGCAGTATCCGAAAAGGGTCTTAATTTGCAGGTAACAATAGGGCGAAGAATAATTTAGTGGTTTATTCGTTAAAGAGATTTAAAGATTTTTCCCTTAATTAGAGAACGGTACAGTTGCCTTTGGATTAAAAGCTTAAATTAATAGCTAAGGAGCGAAATTAAGTAAGTGCTATTTACATAAAAGATTGATTTATTATATATCCCAATTCTTAAAGTGAGTATATCGTGGATTTATGTGATTTATGTAATTTGGTCCCAGATTACTTAGATTACCTAGATTAATTAGATCACTTTAAAAGCCAAGTTTTTTTGTCCGGAGTTTAGCTGTGACAGATCCGCGTTAAACCTTAGAAGTTGGTTTTTTCGAGATAGGAACCCCTGTTCCTATAATATTATTTCCTTTTTCCAAAGATCTTTGTCCCAAAGATAAGAACCGTAAGTAGCCATTTTATTTTGTTGGAGAAAGTTTTTAAGGATATCCCGGTTAATTTTATTATAATAGGTCGTATTTAAAAAGAAAAAAAAAAGCCTCGTTTGAATTAACGCGATTTTCGCGATTTTCGTACCGTTAACATCAAAAAGTTTGGTATTACGGCTTTTTCTTGTTTTAACTGTATTCGTTTCGGCGAAACCGAATATTTTTACATTTTTAACATCTTAAGTTGCAATTGTTGTACCCGTCGTCAACGTTCCGCTTATAACGTTTTGGCCATGAATTCTTTAACGAAATTAAGCGAAAAGCGTAATTGTTTCGAAAGAAAATAGCGTAAAGTTAAAAACAGTTTTATGGTATATTAAAAGGTTGCCGAAAAGGAATTGGATGATCTGCGTCGGCGTTAAGAAAAAGCGCTTCGTCGGCGAAAAGAGAAATCCCAAAAATTTATCGGTTAATTACGGCGCCTACGCCTTTAACAGGAGGTATTAAAAAAAAAGGCCGTAGCCATTTTGAAGGAAAAATATAAACTGGATTAGCTGGAAAAATAAGAAAGGTTAGAAAAAAAGCGTTATCGTATGGAAACGGAGTAAGCGCAGTTTGCTTCCGAGATGGATGCCATTATGGAAGCGTTAATTTTTTTCGACTGGAACGCCGCAGGGGTTAATTTAAGTAAGGGACCGTTATTACCTATAACTTTGGCTGCATTAAAGATGGTCGGTCAGGATTCTGGCGGTAAAATGTCTTAATTAAGTCCATCGTATTCGTTAAATGGTTAAATAGTTCCCATGTATTTTTTTCCGGTAGGTAATCCTTTTATTTAATTAAATACTGGGTTTTATTTTTAATTATTTTAAAGTTTAATATTCGTTCGACTTCGTATTTGTTAAAGTTTTTTTCGAATTCCAAGTCTGTTTTTAACGGGGCGTTCTTAGGTATTGGTTTAAGTAGAAAAACGTGGAAAATAAGGTGTATTCTTATGTTTTTGGGTAACAACAGTCGGTAGTTAATTTTGGAGATAATTTCGTTAATTTTAAACGGGCCAAGTTTTTTGAAATCGAATTTGTCGTTGGATTTTTTCGTTTTAATCTGTAAGATGTTTAAGGTTGCGTTTTGTTTTTGGCGTAGCAGGTAAACCTTGTTTCTTTTCGCTAGAATTAATCCTTTAATTTTTTTTTTATTGTAATACTGGGTTATTCGTTATTAAAGGAATCGCAATTCGTTTTGGAAACGGGCCTAGATCGTTTTGATTTTTGTTATTAATGTTTTTGCTTTTGGGGTAATTATAATAATCTTAGGTACTTTGTTAAGCGGTTATTTAGGTCGTTTTATTTTTGCATTATATCCATATATAGCTATATGGGAAAATATGCCCATATTTTTATTGATTAATATGTTATAAGCAATTTGTGCTAATAGTAAAAGCTTTACCTAATTATTTTGCTAGTAATTAACGTAATTCCGAAAATACTGTTCCAGGGTTTGGTTCAGTTTTTCGGTTTAATTATCCGTTTAGGGATAATAAGCTGTTAAAAACTTAAGTTTAGCATTAATTTATTTAAAAAAATTAATGCCAAATTTTGAAATAAAAAGTGTATTTCTGTCGGAAATGATCTTTTTTGGTATCCCATATTTATCAAGGTAATATTTGATAAAAGTATAAGCTAATTATTCTGCCGTCGCGTTTCTTTTAAAAAGTAAAAAGTACCTATATTTAATAAGTTTGTTAACGATTACCTACATTCCGTCGTACTCGATTCTAATAACTGGGTTTTTTGATAAAGGTAAACTAATGATAAAATCCCAAATTATAGTATTTTATATTTTGTTAAGAATATCGGTTGGTTGCAATAACCCGTAAGGCTTATAACGTACTATTTTGGCCTTATTACAAACGTTACAGTCCTTAATTACTTTTTTAACCATTCGGCGTAGTTCCGGAAAATCATATTTTTTTTATAATCGTCTGGTAATTTTGAAAATTTTTTGGTATCCGTGCAGTAAATCTTCATAAAATTCCTTCACAAATTATTCTTGTTAATCTTTGAAAATATAGATTTTGCCACGGTATAATAGCTAATCTTCTGGCTATCCTTTTAGCTGCTGAATTTCTTTCTGTTTTTCTATATCATAAGAATTCCGGAACCGTATCAAAAGTTCAATGGTTAGTTTCTTTATTATTTCACATAATTATACAGTCCCATCCTGGTTGTATTATAGCATTTATATGTTTCTTTTAGGTACTTTGGAATTGTAATTTTTTTTGCGACTAAGAATATCTGCCTAAATATTTTCTTTACCTTTAATATGATAAATTTTAAAATTAAATCTGGATAGAAAAATTATCCATCTTTTATATCGTTTGTTTAGCTTTTGGGCTTTTATAAATTTAATAAGGTTTTTATAATCAGAATAAATATCGAAAGGTTTTTTTGTTCCGTTAAAAAAAGGTTTTTATTTTTTAAAAACGTTAATAATTGCCAATAATTCTTTGTTATAAATCTGGTATTTAAGTTTTATATCTTTAAATGCTTTAAAATAATATGTTATTAGGTATTATTTGCTGTTATTTTCTTATTGTTCTAGGATTACACCTAAGGCGTATTCCGAGGCGTCGGTTTTCAGCCGTTTTTTCTTATCTGGGTTTGGCATTTTTACTATCGGTCTATTAATAATTGCTTTCTTTAATTTTCGAAATGCCTTTTTCGCTTTTTCTGGGAGTTCGAATTCTTTTTTAACGTACTCCTTAGTGGTAAGTTTCGTTAATAATTTAACGATATCTCCATATTTTTCGATTAGGCTATATATGTAATCTGTAAATCTTAAAATTTATCGGATATCTATGACGGTCGCCTTATTAAGGATAAGCTAATTCTTAATTGCTTCTAATTTAGAACGTTAAATCTGAATTTGACCGAAAATAAGAGTAAATCCCAGAAAATCTAATTTCTGGGTATGTTATACGTTTTTGGCTGGGTTAATTCGAATGTTGGCTTCGTCCAAAGTTCTAAGCACCTAAGCGACGTACTTTTTATGTTCCTTTAGAGTTTCGGAGTAAATAAAGATATCGTCAAGGTAAACGAATACGAATTTATCTAGAAACTGTCGTAAAGTAATTATGACCAAACTTTGGAAACTGGCGGAAGCGTTAATAAGTCTTATGGGTATTATTTTGTATTCATAAAGTCCATATATCGTCCTAAATACCGTTTTTTATTTTTCTCCTTTTGCCATTTTGATACGGTAATAGCTGTTTCGTAAATCAAGCGCCGTAAACCACTTAACTTTATTAGCATTTTCCTTTAAGGTATTTATAAAAATTAAAGGATATCCATTTTTAATCGTAATATTATTTAACTGTTTATAATTAATTACTTTTCGGTAAACAAGGTTTCCGTCTTTATCGATCTTTTGCTTACCATCCTTAGTTTTAGGAATTATGAAAATAGGATATCCGGCAGGAAAATTAAAAAATTAAATGTATTTTTTTTTCAAATCAAGTTATATGTTTTTCCATAAGGCTTTTAATTTTTCTGGGTTTATATAGTAAATCTTATAAAGCTTAAGATAATATTTTTCCTTAATAGGTATCTTATGGTCCCATTAATTATATAACGGTAATTCGTAATTTTCTTTATCCTTAAATAATTTTTTGAATTTTTGATACTCCGGCGGTACTGTGGAAATATAATTAGGAATCTGTACTTCCTTGATAATATAGCAAATTTTTCGATTATCCTTTTTTAATATCTTGTCCTACGAAAATGTCCGTTTTTTCCAATTAATCCGTAGGTTACTGGAATAAAGCTACGGCATTCCTAAGATAATATCGTATCCGAAGATGTCGGCGATATCCAGCGAAACGCGTTTTTAGTATTCTTAAATTTATATTAAGAATTCCTTAATTTTTCGTAAAACTTATCTATTTTCGTAAGTAAATAAGTTACTATTTACCGTTTGCAACTTGTAGGATTTTAACTTATATCTTTAAGGAATTTAATGTTTTTCCGCCATTACGGGGGAAATAAAATTGCTTTTTGTTCCGGAATTAATTATTACTTTAAACGTTTTGTTTTTATATTAAAAAGAAATTTCGATTTAACTGCGTATTCCTTTTGTCGCTTTACATAAGGTCTTATAAACTAGGGCTTTTTGCTGCCTTAATTTCGAAAGCCTTTATAGTTTTTTGATTTTTGATATTTTCCGGATTAAGCGAATTTTTACTTGCAAGCCTTTTTAATAGCATATTTAATATATTAATCGTTCTTATACCGGAACCATATTTTTTTACTATATTTGCATTAAGGTTTTTCTTTTTATTTTATTTGTTATCCTTGCGCTTTCCGGGTTATAAAATTAAAAAGGTAAATTTCCGAAAAAGGTATTTTTATATTTAGGAGCTTATGTTAAATACAAAGTATCGGAAAGTAACATAAATATCCTTATAATATGGCCTTTTGATTCCGTTTTGATTCGGGATATAAATAATAAAACCTAAGGTATTCTGGCTATCGGAGAATCTTAATGCATCGGCATTTATCGTTTAGTTCGGTAAAAGTCTTATTATTCCATCTAAGCCAAAAATCATTATTTTCTTTAGCTTTAAAATAAACGAAATAATCGTCTTAATAGTAAGCAGTAAAATGTAATAAATCGTAAGGATTTACTAATGGTGTTTTTTAGTAAATAGTACATTTTGGGAGCCCACAAAGTTCCGGGGATAACTATTTATGGTTACTGGCGTCTGGTCGAAACTAACCGTCCTTTATGTATATCTTATACTTCTGGGAATCAAGGTAATACTGGCATCCTAATTCCATGGTTATCCTGGAAACCGTTTATCCGGGATAATACTTGTAAGCTTTAACCTTAAAATCCTGGCAAACTGGATAATTTTCGTACTTTAGGATGTCGTTTTGGATCTGAATAATTATGGCAATAATAAATTTTGGCTGGAAGGAAATCGAGCTAACTTTTTTCTTTTCCTTTTCTACCTTATTATCGGTTTTTTATTTAGTTACTCTGGCTTTTTTCTGGGGTTAAGGAATCCTTCTTTTCTTGGAGTTCCTTTTTGCGGGGAAGTAACATTTACTTTTAAAATGCCCCTTTTTGCCATAATTAAGACATTTTATTTTGAATTTATCTTTTTTGGGTTTTTTCGAAACGGAACTTATTTCTTTTTAAGGCTTACCTTTATCCTTTTTGTTCTGGCTTTTAAAGCTCTTATTATCACCTCGTCTACCGGTCCTTTTTTTCTTAAGGTACCGATCAAAAATACGTCGGTCGGCAATAATAACCTTATCGGTATATTTTACAAAAAATCCAACTTTCGGTTCTTTATATATCTTATCTTTAACTAAGGGTTTTAAGCTATCATAATAAGGGTAAAATAACGCGCTTTTTGGCAGGTTTAAAATGGCGGCTAAGCGGTTAAACTTAGTCGTATATTCGGCGGTTAACTTAATCTGGTAAAAAAAATGCAACTGCTTAATGGCGTCTTATTCCTTATTAAGGTTTCTAAATAAGGTACGCATTTTTTCCTTAAAGTTTTCATATTCGCTAAAAACGTAATTAATAAAATTTAAGAATTTCTTTGGATATTTCTTAAGGTAATCTATTAAAATGGGTTCGAATTATTAACGAATTCGTCCAGTTAGTAACTAAAAGATGGCCATTACTTTTTGATAATTTTCCGTCAAAAAATTCTTATAAAATTTAAGGTAAAGTCTGGCCTGAACCAAAAATCCGTCTGGGTCCTTGGATCCATTATAAGGCTTTGGGAACGTTAGCTTATAGCCCTTAACGTCTGGCATTCCATGGTAACTGGGAGGCGGAACTATTCCTTCCCGTAATTAATTTGTACCGAATAATAATAAAGCCGAAGCTTTTTTTCGCGTTCGTTTTATGTCTAACGAAGGTGGTTGGTAACCAGCCCTTTGGCTTCGCCCTCAGGCGGAGCCGAATTAAAGAAAAGCCAGTTTTTTTCCTTTGGCGAATCAAGTATTTTCCTTTTTTAAACTTATAACCTCCCGGGCCAGAAAATCAAATCTTTTTTCCGTAGTAAATTTTTTCTTTTTTCCCTTTTAACCTCCAACTAGATATTTTTCTTTTTTTATTACCTTTTTTTCCGACTTTTTTCCTTAGATTTTAATAATGTTCTTTGGAACCGGAATAAGTTATTATTGGGGCTAGGAAAAGGGTTTTCCTTAGGATCGAATAATAGGAAAAGCCATATTATCAATTAGTTGGAAAACTTTTTCAATAAAGGGTAAATCGTTAAGTTTTATTAATAATACCTTATTAGCTAATAACGGGGATCGTATATATTATTTGTTTTCCGAACGTCGTCCTGTATTATCGTTTGTATTAAGTTCAAAAAAACTTATGCCCTAACTAGGTAATAAATTATTTGTCGGCTATTAATCAAGGAGCTATTAAAATATAACGAACCTATCATACGTCCACTTGGAGATATAAGCAATATCCGAAAAAGGTCTTAATTTGCAGGTAATAATAAGGCAAAAAATAATTCAGTAATCTATTTGTTAAAAAGATTTAAAGATTTTTCCCTTAATTAAAAAACGGTACAATTACCTCTGGATTAAAAGCTTAGATTAATAGCTAAGGAGCGAAATTAAGTAGGTGCTATTTATATAAAAAACCGATTCATTATATATCCCAATTCCTAAAATAAGTATATCGTGGATCTATATAATTTATGTGATCTGGTCCCAGATTACTTAGATTACCTAGATTAACTAAATCACCTTAAAAGCCAAGCTTCTCTGTCCGGAGTTTAGCCGTGACAGATCCGCGCTAAACCTTAGAGGTTGGTTTCCTCGAGACAGGAACCCCTGTTCCTGTAACAGTTATTCACTTTTAAAACTGTTAAATACCTATATAAATAAGGGTAATTCAGACTTAGAAATATCTAAATTTTTATGAAGAGTAAATTAAAAATTATTTCGAACTTATTTACGAAAAGTATAATTAATCTACTATACCTTATTATTATGCTCTTTCTTAATAATAACAATAATAACTTTTTATTAATTACTTTCGCCTTTATACTCTTTAAAATTTCTGATATATATCCTACATTTCTTACGCAATTTTATTACGATATTTTGCATTAAAAGAACATCCGCCCCGTTATATTTTTACGCGCCAAAAATTATTCGCTTTATTTTTATCGTTAATATAAGCTTTTTTGTTTATTTTTACTAATTTCTTAAGGTTGATTTTGCTGTAATCTAATAAGATATTGCAGATAGTAGCCTTAGCGTAAATCGCCTTAGGTATCGTATTAATTCTTATATAAAAGAGCTTTTTTGAAAATCTCTAAATTATTTGTTTATCTGTCGAAAGCTTTTTCAATAATGTTTCGCAATTATGTATACGTTAGGTTATATAGGTTTTACGAAATTTATAGCTTTAATTCGGCTTACATTTACTTTTAAAGGTAATACCGTATTCCGCGATACGAAATAAGGATTTGCCTGCCGGTAACGTATCTAGCATCTTTAAGCATATATTTATTCTTAAAAATAACGGAGTTATTACGATTGACAGCGTTATTTAATCTTTTGGCGTTATTCGTAAACCTTTTCTAACCTTCTAATAAGAAAGTAAACGTGTTATTAAAATCACAGGCGGTTAACATATTCGTTAATAACTTCCTTTTACGGTTCTTCTATATTTTTCGCTTAAATACGTTACTTTTAATTCGAATCTTAAAATAAATGCTATCGAACGCTGCTATTACATTCCCAAACTGTAGAAAGAATTTTCGTTACTAACAATTTTAAAATAAAACCAATTATTAACGAATTTAGTAGTAACGCGCGTTAATATCATAAGGACATTTAGAACTTTATAAAACAGGTAATAAACGGTATAATTACTTTTTATAAAACCATCCGTAATAACACGAATGGAAAAACTTTAAATTACAATAAAAAAATCATTAACTTTTCGTTAACCGAGATTAGTAACGCCTCTAACGTGGTATTTATTAATAACTATTTGCGCAATGCGTAATACGTATTTTTTTTATCCTAATTGATTTTCGAAAACGGTTATCTATGGAACAAAATACCGTAATTATATACTTAAGGCTCGTTTAGTTATTAATATATATCTTAATACGGTACTCGTTATAGCGATCAAGGACTGCCAGAGTGGTTACTATAATAACGAATTTTCTTCGCTAAAGGCGGCGCGTTTTCCGTAAGGACTAGTTTTTAAACTTTCAGCACTACTTACTTGTGGGGATTGAGAATCAGAATCAGCAAACCGTTCTTGTCATTCAGAACCAGCCATCTCCACCTTTTTTTGGCTGAAAATGGCTGGTCCTTCTTAGCGCTTCCGGACAAATAATATTTATTTAATGTGCTGAAAAATCCCCACTTTAAAATCAGCTACTTTTGAAATGTTGAAGCTGCTGCTAGATAACGTATGGATTACGTTAGAAACCCTTCCTTAGTTTTAAGCCGTCATTTTTGCTATATATTCTGACAATATCATAGGTTTAAACCTTTATAATTATTGTTTCGTAATTTCGTAATAAAATTTAATATTTTTCGCGATTAGGAATTATAGTGATAATACGGAAAACGCGCCGTTATTAACGGAGAAAGTTCGTTATTATAATCGTTTTTTTTGCAGTCCTTAATTCCCATAACTAATATCGTATTAAAATATATATTAATAATTAAACGGGCTTTAAATATATATTTACGATATTATGTTTTTCAAATAATAATTTAATAAAAATAATAAATATAAATTAGGATACGTATTACGTATTATATAATTAACTGTTAATAAATACAGCATTAAAAGAAATACCAATTTCGGTAAACGAAAAGATAATAATTTTTTCTATATTATGGCTTAAAATCTTTCCGTTCGGAGTATTACGAATCGTTTTATAAAAATAGTAACGCCGTTTATTATGCGTTTTACGAAATCTTGATTATCTTATAGTATTAATACGTATTATTATTAAATTCGTTGATAATTATTTTATGCGAAACTCGTTAATAACGGGAAATTGTTTTTACAATTTGAAAACGTAATAATAACGTTTTATAATATTGAGTTTAAGGTTTAAATTAACGTAACGGCTTTAAACAAAAAATATAGAAAAACTGTCAAAAAAGTGTATTAACAAATATATTAGCTGTTTATGATTTCTATAAAAAGTTTATTTTCGTATTAATAAAATAAAAAGGTTTTTATTAATAATATCAACATATTTATTAATATAGTTAATTATAATAATATCGTTATCCACAAAAATAAATACATATTTGGAAATATTAAATATATTATTAACAAATAAATCCTTAATTCGTATCGTAGAACGTAATATTATTTTTAAACGCAAATATAAGCTGCATTAAAATGATAAATTCCGAAAGAAATGTATAATTTAAAGCATATACAACTACGAAATATTATTATAAAGGTTTCGATAAATTAAAAAAATTTAATTTTAAAATATTTACAAAATCTTTCCTTATATATATATTAATACGATAATTAAGGCGATTTATATAATAGCTGACCTTCGTAATATTTCGTTAAATTACGGTAAAATAGGTCTTAACGAACTCGTAAAATTAGACACAAAAATTAATATTAACGATAAAAATTAAGCGAATAATTTTTTACGCGTAAAACAGTAAAACGGCGAATATTTTCTTATTATAGTATATCGTAATATAATAGCGAAATAAATAGGATATATATAAAAACATTCAAAAAGGATTAAAAGGAAAAGTAATAAAATAAAAAAGTTATAATTATTATAAGTTAATTAAAAAATAAGTTCGATATTAAGACATAATAACTTAATAAATAAGTACGAAAAGTTCTTTAATTAATATTTTAGTTTGTTCGTTATAACAATTTCGAAACCTTTAAATTCGGAATATATTTATTCTATATAAAAATTCAACATTTTTAAAACCAGGATAACCTATGTATTTTATTGTAACAAAATATGTGAGCTAAAAAAGAATTAATTTTTAAAAATTCTCTTTTTACGTCATTTTCTTCTATTACTTTTATCATTTTTACAATATCAATTCTTTTAATATTTTTAATACTTTTATAGTTCTATATTCGTATTATCTTTATTATTTTTATCACTTTTCGTACTTAAGGAATTCGTAATACCTTTATTATTATTATAAAATATGTTTTATTCGTTATCTTTACGATTCTTAACGTGTAAATGGTTAATTATTTTAAATCTTTTAATTTATTAACGGCTTAAATTATCCTTTATGCCGATAAAAATAATAATAAGGCGGCTTTTATTCGCCTAAGCCTGGACGATATAAAATAACGTATCGTTATTGAATTCGCCTATATAAGTATTATTAAGAATTTTAAAAATTATTTTCATATTTAACCCGGCGTTTTTAGTTACTTTTTCAAAAAGTATTAACGCTTTAACGATATTATAGAGATTTTCCGTTATTATTATGCTATTATATTTCTTGGCTTTCTTTTTTTTGTTACGTTATTAAATCGTTAACAAAATACTTACGAAAGCGGTTATAGATCTATTACGAAACGAAAATATTTTCGGCCTTTTTAACGGAGCCATTTTTTCCCTCGCCGCCAGTCGAATTTTACGGAAAAAAAGCTTTTAATAACTTTTAAACGAAATAAGTAATAACGTTAATTTCTTTTTTAAGGCTAATAACTAACTTGCTTTTAGCTTTAATAAAAAATTCGAATACGGCTTTATAAAGTTCAACGTATTTTAAGAGCTTATATTAAAAAAGCTTAAATTTAAATTACGCCTAAATAACGGTTAATTACTGTTATATAATTTAATATTGAAAATATTATTAATTTTTAAGTAATTTTCTTATATTTCGGACTTAATCGTAAATATCTAGAACTTTTCATCCTAACCGAAACCATTTATTTCCTTTAAAATAAATTACCTTTAGGTTTTTTATAAAAGTAAATATATTTATGTTTCAATTGTTTTTTAGTTATAATAATATTTTAGGCATTTAACTTCTTAGTTAAAACTTGATACTTAGTTTTTTAATCCTATAATTTAATATATTAAGCCCTTAATTAATTTGTTTTTAATATATTTTGAAAAATATTATTATTTCATATAAAGTTTATAAATAACGCCTACATCATTATGTATTTAGGATTTGTTCGGGTTTTGGCTTTTTTACGAAGGTTTCGAATTAACAAAATTCCTAATAATTTTAATATAACGTTATCGAATGCATATAGTGATCGATAAGCCCAAAGAACTTTCTGCTCGATCTTATATTAATGGAATAACAATTATGTTAAAAATAAAGTACGGCTTTTTCTTTCGAAAATTTCAAATTTCGAAAAGTCCTAATGCTAACCGTTAATTTTATATAGAAAATTAAGTTATTTTATAAATGTTTTTCGATATCCTGTATTTTTTTTAAACGATTTAACGCCCTCTTAATTCACATATTTTCGATTTTTTTTCGAATACGTTATGAATAAAAGTATTAATATTATATATATTAAGAAACGGTAACGATTTAGTTATATTACGTAGCAATAGGGCTAAATAAAGCCGAAGCCGTTTTTTAAAATTAGCCGATTAAAGCCAAACTCAAAACAGTGGAGAATTTAGCTTTAGCAAGTTTATTAGCGTCTTGCTGATTGACAGGGCTGGCACGGGCCTTAAAAATCACTCTCTGAAAGTTTAAGAACTTCATCTAATACGGCTATGATACAAATTACGAAAAACGTTAAGAAATATTACGAAATTGCAAAAAGATAATTAAGGAGCTTTTGATCTATGACGTCATCAAAATATATAACAAAAACGATAGCTTAGGGCTAATATCAGGCTCCTAACGTTATCTACGCGTCATTATTTAGCCGTTTCGAGTACCTCGAAAGTTGCTGATTCGAAGTAGAGGTTTTTCAGTATGCTGAATAAACTTCATTGGTCCAGACCTGCCAAGAAAGACCAGCTATTTTCAACCAGAAAAAATGGAGGCGGTTGGTTCTGAATGACAAGAACAGTTTGCTGGTTCTGATTCTGATTCTCCACAAGTAAGTGGTGCTGAAAGTTTGCGAACTAGCCCTAAATAGAATTCGGTTCGGCGTACTTAGTTTTGGCACGGCTTTCTCCTATTGTCTAAGGTAAAGCATATGGTCTATATGGTAGGTAACCTGGACAAATTCTGGACGTTCTGCCTCAGGACTCACAAAAGGCCTTTATTTTTAAGACGAGTCAAATGTATCAAGGAGAGCAGTGCAGGTGAGCTTTTAGAATCTGTCTCTTCTTCCATTGCACCTCATCGGATGTGCATGTGACGCTAGACAACTATACTTCAGTAACTATTTCCTTTTTATAAATGGCGTCTAGGTTAGATAAATGAAGATTTCGAGTAAATATCTGCCTCAACCCCAGCCCTCTTCATATAGACATTAGAACATGATCTAGAATGTTGTAATTCGGCCCATATCACTCGAGCTCGGGAAAAATAGAACTTGCGATTCACAAATACTCTTATGTGTAAAGGATACTCAGGTCAAAAGGTAAAACTAAACCTTACTTTTTTTTTGTAGTCCGGGTGAGTCCGAAAGACAGATTTGTAGGGGCCAAATGTGATCTGTCGTGGAGTGTACAAAAATGGTTATGACATCATTTCGTTATATCGGCGATGCTATGAGTCACCACTCGCTGGGGATTTCAGTAAGCTGATTAAGCCGTTGTTACTCACCTAAGCGGGGGGAAGGGGTTTACATGTAGGCCTTGACCAGGGTATTACCTTCGTTATAATATGGTCGTTCTCAATCTGTGTCTTCAAAACGGTGCAATTGCCGCTCACGCCTTCACCCATTTAGCTTCCTTAGACACCGAGTGAATAATAACAGTACACAACCGGGTTATCGCTAGCCATGGATACCCGCATCAAACCCTACCAAATCGCCATCCCGGATTCGGCGATTGAGAGGCTGAAGACCAAGCTCTCCTTAGCGACGTTTCCGGGCGAGACCACCTTCTCTAATGACTGGAAGTACGGCGCACCGCTTGATGAAATCAAACGGCTTGCCAAAGTCTGGCTGGAGAAGTACGACTGGCGACGCGCGGAAGCGGAGTTGAATAGACTTCCGCAATTCACCACAACCCTTTCGGTAGAGGGACACGAAGAGGCCCTCAGAATCCACTTCATCCACCAGAAGAGCGAAAGGCCGAACAGCATCCCGCTGTTGTTCTGCCATGGATGTAAGTGTACTCGTCTCTGAAAGATGAGGGTACCTACCAGCCTTGGTGGATATAGCTGAAGCAGGTTACCAAGGGCCTGGCAGCTTTATCGAGGTCACAAAGATACTACCGCTCTTGACGTCCAGCGACAAGAGTGATGAGCGGACCTTCCACGTCGTAGCTCCGTCCTTACCAAATTACGGCTTCTCTCAGCGGACCTCGAAGCCCGGCTTTGGGATACCGCAGTGTGCGGAGGTATGTCATAAGCTGATGCTGCAGCTTGGGTACAATAAATACGGTATATACATCGTGGCGTTTCTTTTTCCTGTCTATATTATATGCTTGGCCTTTAATTTTCTAATTATTGGCGTTCCTACCTGACTTCCGTGGTTAGTCACTCAAGGCGGCGACTGGGGGTTCTTCGTCACCCGCGCCATGGGAATCCTTTACCCGTCTCACGTCCTTGCGTCGCATATAAACTTTATTCTAGCGCTGGCACCCTCTGCTCTGTATTCCCCGCTGCTCTGCCTTCGTTACCTCATAGGGAGATACACTCCAGCCGAAAAGGCAGGACTCCGGCGGACTCGATGGTTCTACACAGAGGGCTCCGGCTACAATCATATGCAGAGAAGCAAGCCCCACACGCTCGGTTTCGCGCTTGCAGACAGCCCGGTCGCCCTGCTTGCCTGGATCTACGAGAAGCTCCGTGAGTGGACGGACGAATATTCCTGGACCGACGAGGAGATTCTCACGTGGATCAGCATGTACCTCTTCAGTGAGGCCGGCGCTGACGCGAGCATCCGCCTCTACTATGAGGCTTTTCACCAGGCTACTGGCGCTGGCGAGGGAGACAGTGCTCTTAACCCCCTTTTGAAGTGGAGTGGTATTCCTCTGGGGCTATCGTATTTCCCGAAGGATGTGATTGTGCTGCCGAGTTCGTGGGGCAGAACTCTGGGACCCGTGGTATTCGAGACACGGCACGAAGAAGGAGGGCACTTCGCCGCGTATGAGAAGCCGGAGTTGGTAGTCCGTGATCTCAGAAAGATGTTTGGGAAAGGTGGCATTGACGTTCGGCTAGATGGCTAAGCTGAGGGTGTTCCGAATTTCCTCTCTTTTCAGGGTACGCCGCCCGTCAAGGCCACCAAGTTATCCTTGACTAGATTAATACGAAGCCCTGCTCTTAAATTTTGAGAAAGCGGAAAGAGATGCAAGGGATATTCATCACCGTCTTGACAATTATTATAGCGCTTCTAGGGCATTAGGAACGGTAGGCATGAAGTACATATCAAGGACTGGCTACTTGGCCAAAAGCTTGATAAGCTTGCCAGAATGGCTGCTTGTGGTGACTTAGCGACGGATGTGACAAAGGGATGCGCCTAACGGAGACACGGGACGCTGAGGGAAGGGGAACTTGTAGGACTCCATCTTCTAAGTTTGAAAAGCTCCCACTTAGTCCCTATGTGCCAATAGAAATCTTCATGTATTCCCCCTTGCAAGAAGGCTTACTTGCAGAGGGTAGCTCCTTGGACGTATTGGTGCCCTAGTTGCTGCAGCTAGCGCAGCAACATTGCTTTAGGGAAAGCGAAGGGTGGCCGTGTCACGACAAAAAGCTATAGACTCCTATTGGCTTGCGAGGCAAGTGGTGAAGACAGTAACCAAGATTGCGAGATGGGATGCCAGTAGACGAAGTATTACTACAAATGCACCGTGTGTTCACTTCAGGCCTACCGCCACAATAACCTGCACTATATCCCTAACTCTGCAGTACCATTTGTACCACATGCGACGACAGAGAGCTATACTTCTCAGCTTTATGAGGGTAAGCTCCAGGAACATTAACCCTTCTTTGTTCCAGGCGCATTCACGATATTCGTCAACTGTTCAACCTCCACCTTCAGCCTCCCAACGTCGCGTTGGTGATTGCTCACCAGGCCCGCAATTATGACAGATGGCGGATCGGCTTTATGGTCGGAAGTAATATAGCCTTGTAACTGCTCAGAGGACGGCTGAGACAACGAAGCCCTTAGATTCCCACCTTGTTAGTACTTGAAATGATTCGTTTGGGTACAACTAACTGTCTTTCTGTCACACTTACTAAGGAGCAGATATATAGCTCTTGAGGGTATATTGGCTTGTAGGAAGCTAGGAAGCGGTGATCCCACTTGGGTGTGGGTGATCTACTGATATAGGGCTTCGGAAAGGAACAATAGTCACCCGAAAACCCCAGCTAGGGGTGCTCTTTTTCATGATACACCCCTTGATCTTTCTGTGGCTATAACAAAAAAATTACCTTAAAAACATCCCCCAGATTAATTGTTTTCGTAAGGCTATAGATAATAAATAATATATATAGAATTTTATAATTCGTAATAATATATAACGGCTAAAAGGTTTAACCAATTATTAAACCTTAGTTATACGGGTTTATGTTAACAGAAATATCGTGGAAAACTGAACAATAAATACAATAACGTATTACGTTTCGTAATACCAAAGGTACCTTAGGTAACAAATTACTATTGCAAGCTAATATTATTTAAGCTATGGAAATAATAAGCGTATATATTTTAATTATGGCTTAAAATACTTAAACGCCTTAAACCCTGAAGCTCGTTAAGCCGTTTAAGCTCCTTCGCCAGCTTAAGAGGCTTAAGGTGCTTAGCACTTTAAAACCTTTAAGCTGGTTACGTAATATCTTGGCGAGGGTCGGGTTTTGTCTTTTTCGTGGGCTCGATCGTTCGTAAAAAAGCCAAGGCCGTTAGGTTATAACAAATAACAAAAATTAAAATTGCGATTATAGATATAACTTTCTCGGACGTACCCTTTTTAAAGGAACCGGTTTTTGAAAATATAAACCGATTAATCGAAAATATAATATATATATCTTTTTATTACCGTATTAAGTATTGTGATAGGCCAATTATTTCGGCTAAATATATATATATATAAAGTAATAAATTACATTATATCCGATGTAAAATTATATTTAATTATTAATAAAATCGTTCCGTTTACGTATTACAAATTCCTTAAATGATAACGTCGTTATATCACGTAATATTTAAAAACTTCTTTAATTATTGCCGTATTAAGTTTTATTTTTTTGCTAAAGTCCGTACTTTTATATATTAAAAAGCGTTTTTTGGTAATGCTGTCGGCTAAACTCATTACGGCAATTATTTTCTTAAAGCGTACATAACTTTGTAGCACGTTTTAAAAAGCCAGCGGTGTAACGGCTAGATAGTTTAACCAACTATTAAACCTTAGTCGTACGGGTTTATATTAGCAGAAATATTGTGGGAATCTAAGCAATAAATACAGTAACGAATTGTTATTATAAGCTGGTATTATTTAAGTTATGGAAATAATAAATGTCTTATACTTAATTTTTTTTAACTTATCGATCTTAGCTTTATAGGCTTTACGATCGATCCTGTTAAGCCTGGCTTTACAGGCTTTATGATCGATCCCGTGGAGCCATCACGTGACTTGACCCACATGGCTTAGTTATTTGTTGCGATTGTTTTCCGAGGCCGTAACCCGTTGGGTCATAACAAGCGGTACGTGTTATAATCCAACTGCTTGGCACGACCAGACACGGTCAGAAAAGAGTGGGGACGCTTCCAGTCACGTGATCGCGAAAATCGCTAGCGAGTCCAGCGAATCCTGGATCGCGAGGATCGCTAACAAGTCCAACGAATTCTAAAATTAATAAAAACCACGCCCAAGTATAATACGTTTATTATTTCCATATTTTAAAGAATTTCAGCTTATAATAAAATATCGTTATTTAAAATGTTTTTAATATTACGAAACGTAATGGGTTATTATATTTATTACTTAGTTTTTATAATAATTTTATTAATATAAATCTGTAAAATTAAGATTTAATAATTAATTAAATCTTTTAGCCGTTATACATTATAAGCTCTTATTTAATAATACCGTCATACTTTTAGCAATATTGCCGATATTATATTTATTTATAGGCAGCCCGTATAACCCATTTACTAGGTCTTTGATAACCCGGACATTAAAATGGAGTTCGAAAAAAAGAAAAACCTCGCTTCTTTCGAGCAGAGGTTTTTCGACGCCTGGATACCATAAACGAACCTATCGTTTAACTTTAAAAAAACAATAATAACCTTATAAAATCTTTTTAAACCGCATATAAAAAACTTGAAAAAAAAAAGAAACTTCTAGAATCAGAAAACTCTTTCGAATGAGCCAAATAATTTAGTTAAACTCCACCAAGAAAGCAAGAAAAATCCTTAAACCTCCTAAACTAAAATTTATCGACTAAACTTTAACTAAGTTACAATTATTCTTAACTTAATACCAAATATACTTCGTGTATTCTTTTATTCGATTAATTACGCTCATTATACGAATTAAATTCACGGTCGGATAACTTATCGGAAATACGGCTATCTAATTCGAGCGCGTAATAAAAAATATGTTATTTTGCCCATTGAAAAACAAAACCCGGAAATAATACGAATATACAACGATTGCAAATAATTTAAATAAATATTAACAAAGGTTTTCTAAATAATAAACCAAAAAACCCAGAATATTAATTTAATAATTGCGAAGAATAGGTAACATTTAATTACGATAATATATTAATTTAATTAAATTTATAGCAAAATTAAAAATAAAAAGCTTTAAAAATACAGTTTTTCGACGGCTTAAAAAAAGAAATAACTATAGGGTTTTTCAAACTTAATCGGCCTAATTATTTATCAGATTATATCGTTATAATAATTAAAATTAACGATCGACAATACGTATAGCATACTACAGGTATCAATAGAAAAAATAACAATAAATCTCGATATACGGTTAATACTCGCATTTTTCGAGAGGTAATATTTTTTACGACATAGAACTAGAACTTATAAAACTAGAAGTTACTTATAAAAAGGAATAAAGCTAAACCAACTATTTTAATTGTAACAAAATAGAACATAAGGCAACGTAATACAAAGCACCAAAAACACCCCGTTAGGATAACTAAAAACCTATACCTAAAAAATAACCCCAAAAAATTAAAAGAACGGAAACAAATCTATAAACATAATTCGGCCTAAATACGTACCAGGCCCCCGAAAGCGAAAAATCTAATAAGAAATATAAAAAGCCGAAAAACTAACTTAATAAATATGGCGAATATAATAAAAAGAATCATCAAAATAATTACGCGAATAACGGAATTAAAAAGAAAAAGTTTGTCCCGGAACTCCTGATCGATATAACAAAATATATGCTATATATTGTGGACGACGAAAATATCTCAATTAAAAAAAATAAAAATAATATATCTATAAAAAACTTACCCGTATATATTAAAAAGGACTTAATTTTCTAAAACGCATCGGAAATAACAAAAACGATAAATAATAATATCGATACTTTCGATTTATATCCACAGAAAATATTTAATAATTGGCCGAAATAAAAAACTGGCTCTAAAAAAATACTCACAAAAAACACTTTTTATTATTACTAATAGTATAATTACTAAACGGAAAAGAGTTAATCTAGTATACAATAGAAAAATATCACTAGAGAATTATTACAAACCGTTATTTTCAATTAGCATTTATTATAAACTCTTGTGAAAAAAGTTATTAAAAATGAAATAAATTAATTTATAGACAAACTTTAAAATAATAATTAATACGACATATAACCGGATATAATTAAAACAATGAAAAAACAATATACATAATAAAAAAAGGAACTAGAGCAAAACCAAAAAAAATTAATATAACTTAAAAGAATAATACGCCGACAATAACGACAAATATAATAACTTAACGCGCTAAATATGAAAATAGAGATAAAGTTCGACAAATTCGAACAAGAATTTAAAAAAAGGATTACTTATGAAAAAGCTCCAAAATACCTAGACCTAAAGAAATTAAACGAAATTTCCAAAAAAGGCTTTGAACAAAATAATAAGAACTATTAACAATCTTATCATTTTGGATATACGAATCGATACGTATTAGTATACTACGATAATAAATTACGGAATTTTAAACGGAAATTATATTATACCAGATATAATTAATGAAGATAAATTATCATAAAAATATAAATTAAAACACTATACAGTAACGAATACCGAAAGCTAGAAATTCGCTTTGAATAATTGAAAGTTTATATAAGAAATTAATTATGTAAAGGCTTTTATTTAAGGACGATATTAGATAATTAATTTCCATATAATTTTATTGGGTAATTATAGTATGATTTTAAAAACACTATAGATACACCGATATAAAATCTTAATTAATAAAAGAACTAGACAGATAAAATTCACCCTATAACTTATTAATAAATAAAAAGAATTAACCTCTTAATATTCGATCGAAAATGACGGCAAATACAGGCATAAAGATACGATAAAAACCTTACCACATAAAAGGACAAAATAAAAGAAAGAAATAAGTATTAAAAAAGAATATAACGTATTGTTATTACTATTAAAGCGAAAATAAAGCAACTAAATAACGACCTAAAACAATAACCCCAAAAGTTGAAAAATCTAACCAATATGCTACCATAATACTATAAATACGAATAGCTTTTTTAAAAAACAGCTTAATACGAAATTAACAAAAGATAACAAATAAGATTATAAAATAAGCTTTAAAAAATCCGTAACGAAATTTTACCCCATTTACAACCTTAACAGAAACGAATTACGCGCTTTTAGGAAATATCTGGAAAATCAGTTATAAAAAGGATGGATTCGACTTTCGAAGTCACCGGCAGGATACCCTATGTTTTTCGTACTCAAAAAAACGAAAAATTGCAATTTGTAATTAAGTAATAATAATTAAACGATATTAATATTAAAAATCGAACATTAGTACCTTTAATTACAAATATAAAAAACACACTCTATAAAGCGAAATAATTCATAATATTCGATCTTAAACGTAAATTTAACGTAATTAAAATTAAAAACTATTACGAATAAAAAATAATTTTTGAAATAAAATACGGATTATTTAAGTATTTGGTGATATTAATGGGATTTGCGAACGTACTAGTAATATTTTAACGAAAAATATATTATATACTGAGGGAATACCTCAATATTTTCGTCGTTTGATACTTCGACAATGTTTTTATTTTCTTAGAAATGGAAAGAATACATATAAAACTCGTTTATAAAGTTCTTTAAGCTTTACAAAACGGAAAGCTATTTATTAACGTAAAAAAAAACTTAGTTCTATATTCAAGAAATAAAATATCTGGGATATATTATTAACCCAGCATATATTAGAAGAGACTTTAAAATATCGTTACAATCACAGAATAACAAACGCTAACCACAGTTAAGAATATACAGGCATTTTTGGATTCGCCAATTACTATAGAAAATTCATTCTGAATTTTAGCAGAATAACGATATTTTTAACAGATTTTACAAAAAGAAAAAAAGTTCAAATAAACGCTAAATACAGAAAAAGCATTTTAGAACATTAAGAATACGATTTTTAGCGAATTAAGATTAATTATATACGATTTAAACCGTTTTATTAAATTAAAAACTAATATTTTAAATTACGCGTTAAAGGTAACAATTAGATAACGAAATAATTAAAGCAAATTAAACCTTATTACATTCGTTTGATATAAATTAAAAGAAACGGAGTTTAATTACGGTATTTCAGATAAGGAATTTATGGCCATTATTATGACATTTCGAAAATTTTGGTAATTCTTAAAGAGTAATTTATACTAGATTAAGGTTTATACGGATTATCAAAATCTTACCCGATTTATTACAACCAGAAAATTTATAAAACGTAATAACGAAATTTCGTAAATTAATCAGGCTAGGTTTTTCAGCTAAAAAGCTGTTTTCCAGTAATAGAAATTACGACTGTATTGGTTGGATCGATCGATATAATTAACGGGATTAAGAATAAAAAGAAAAACATCGAATAAAAGGAATTAATTAAAACGAAAAACGAAAATCGCAAAAAGAGCGGACGAATTATATATTTTTTAGCTCAGTGATTTAGTTATCTTGAGCAGCAGCGTTATTCGAGCTTATAACTGTTATATGTATTAAGGAGCAGATATATAGCTTTTGAGAGTATATTAATTTGTAGGAAGTTAGGAAGGGATAATCCTACTTGGTATGGGTGATCCACTGATATAGGGTTTCGGAAAGGAACAACAATCACCCGAAGACCCCAGCCAGAGGTGCTCTTTTCCATGACACTTTCGTCGTTAACAGCTGCAGACACGGCTGTGATGGCTAGGGGGTTTAACCAACTATTAAACCTTAGTCGTACGGATTTATATTGGTAGAAGTATCGTGGAAAATTGAGCAATAGATACAGTAACGTATTACGTCTCGTAATACTAAAAGTGTCTTAAGTAACGATATTATATTACAAGTTGAGATTATTTAAGTTATAAACATAATGAACATATATATATTTAATTAGTATTACTTATTTTGTTTAAATTATTGCACTTTCTCAATAATCTCAATAATCCTAATTTTCGTGGATTTCGCAATCATTTTAATAATCTTGACTTTCGTAAATCTTGTAATAATCCTAATAATCCTAACTTTCGTAAATTTCGTAATAATCCTAATAATCCTGACTTTCGTAAATTTCGCACTGATTTCAATAATCCTGTTAGGTAACCTTTTTGGCCCCACTTATCTTAATTATTTCTGAGTGCGCCAAGGATATTAACATATAATATAATTCTTCATTTTTTAAAATCGTTGTCTCGAAGATTTTATTCCGTAAGTATTTAAATCCATTATAACGGGTCCTATTAAGAAATATTTTATCCGTTTTTTAAGGTTAAAACCGCTTAATGTAATTCTTTAGTGGCTGTAGTACTTTTTGCAAATCTTGTCGACAAGGCGCCTTGTTCTTACTACAAGAGAAAAAAATTAGAATATAAACTGTTAAAGGATAACTTTTTCCGGTATTCGTCCTATATTAAAAAGGGCTAGTCTAATTGTAACGTGCGGGGTTTAAGCCTAAAACAGCTATAACGCGTTATTACTTAGTATTAAAAACTTACATTAGAACTGAAGACCGTCGAAAAAAAGTTAAATCAGGTTATTTCGAAAATTAACGCCCGTTTACGTCGTTTGCGTAAATAAAAGAAAATATGGTATAATAAAATGTTGTTAATCGTAAGCCTCTTAGTCGTCATAATGAAAAAGAAAACCTATATTTTCTGGCTGCTTATATTATTAAATTTGGTTTCGAAATTATGCCGTATACGTTTTGTTTCGAAAGTAGTATCAAATATTAAATAATTGGAAAAGTTCTTCGTTATAAAAAATGTATTAAAAACCGTCGTCGTTGTGATAGATTTAGCGTTATAATTAGTTTTTTACGTTATATCGGAAAAGAAAAGAATTGTGTAAAATTGCGAAAAAGCTGTTTTTAAGAAAGTGCTTTGGCGCTTTTAGCAAAAGTTAAAAGAATATATGGTACCTTAATATTAACGAGAATATTAATCGGCTTTTTCGTTTTCGTCGTTAAAAGAAATTTTTTTACATTAAACAAGTTCAAATTATTAATGGCAAATTTTAATTAATAAATAAATTAGACGAATAAAAACGCGCGGAGTCCGAGGCTCTTCCTTTTATACCGCCTATTAACTTCTTTAACTGGTCTATCCCTAAGGACCTGAACTAAGAAACGTTTTTTGATAACCTCGTCGTTACCGGTAAAAACCTTTCAATAAGCGCTGGGCGCTAATAAAATTCTTAACGGATTTCTAGATATTTTCGGAATCCGGATATTTTTTTCACTTTATTAGATACTGGGCAAATCTGTTGTGTTTTTTATATCGAATATTTTATCCACCTTATATAATTAAGCGTTTTTTATTTCTATATCGTTTTATCTCCTGTGTATTATAATAATATTTATTATTATTTCGAAAAAAGATATGTAGAAAACTGCAGAAAATTTGACCTTTAATAAAAGTTCTAATTAATAGTTATTTTCGAAAATTTTCTTAGCGACTTTTTATGAACCGATATACTTAAAATGAAGTTTTTTGTTGGACTATTTTTTTTTAAATATTTTCTTAGTTAAAAATATTATTATCTTTTTTCTCATTGTTAATTATTTTAACCTTATTTAATTATAATATTTGCTGATTTAGATATGTATAAAATTTTATTGTGTTTATATTTCCTATCATAATTATTGGAATTAATCCGACTTAAGAATTATTTTAATATTAATTAAACAGTTATCTCGTATTCTTTTATAAATATTTAAAATAAAACCAAAATTCGTATTTACAAATATTATTTTAACACTTTCGTAATAACCTTTATTATAAATTAATAATGCGATTTGTAATTTTTAGCGTAATTATTCTATTCGTAATTAATATCATATTGTAAATAAAGTTTTAAAATCTGGTTTATTTACTTTGTTTATTTATTCGTTTATTGTTTAAATTTGTTAGATAATTTATAATTTAAACAGATTTATATTATAAGGCTTTGCCAAAACTTAGATATAAATATTAATTCTATATATAAATTCAATTGTATTAATAATTCGAAAATGTTAAAAACAGGTTTCTATAAATTATATGATATTTATTGGGAATTTATCTCGTTATAATATAATAAGATATAGGAAATTTTTGTAAATAAGTTGACGGTTATGGAAAGGTTATTATAATATCTTTTTATAATTCAAGTTTCTAATATAAGAAGTTTAGTAATAAAATCAAATGTAATTAAATATTATGGTTGCTTTGCGACTAATAATAGCTGTAATTTTTCGTATAGCTTATATTGTCCAACTTTCGTTCTGGCGCAAATATTATATGATTATGTAATTTTCTGTACGCTTAATTTAATTCTAAAAACGGAATATATTCGTCGAATCCGTTCTAAAGTTTTGTACATCCCTGGATATCTGTATAGCTAATATAGGTATATATTTCTTATTAGATTCTTTTATTATTTTTTAGAACTTTTATTTTATCTGTTTTTTAGTCCCATAGAAAACTATCGTTATATTACTGGATTTTTAATATATACTAAAAGATACTACCAGAACTATTTCAATTTATCGCGCCCGTAAAATTTTGTCTTATAATAATATCGAAAATTATATTGCTAATTTTGACTAATTCCTTTTCGAAATTTGGTCGCTTATTTAAAATATTGGTTTTTTCGTTTCGTAAGTTATTTTTCGTAGATAATAACGAAAATAAAATATACGAATTTTTTAACGTATTTTAATTATCGTCTTATAACTTCTTTAATCGTAATATGCCGGGTAAGATTTTAATAATCCCTATAAACCTTAACCTAACAAACGCTTTTCTTTAGAAAATGCTTAAATTTTCCAAATACCATAATAATACCATAAATTATTTATTTCAAATACCGTAATTAAAATAGGTTCTTTTTAACTTATATAAAAAATATATCAAGGTGCAGTTTGCCTTAATTATTTCGTTATTGGATTATTATACTTAACTCGTAATTCGAAATATTAGCTTTTAATTTTATAAGGCGGCTTTAGATCGTATATAATTAATACTGGCTCGCTAGTAATTAAATCTTTAATATTCTAACATTTCTTTTTTATTCCGGGCGCTTAATTAATTTATTTTTATAAAATTAACTAAGAGTATAATTATTTCACCTAAATTTCGAACAAATTTCTTATAATAGTTAGTAAATTCAAGGAATACCTGCATTTTCTTAACCGTAGTTAATGTTAATTATTTTGTAATAGCAACAATTTCTTTCGAGTTTATCTTAATATATTTTTGGGTAATAATATGTTTTAAATATTTTATTCCCTATATATTAAGTTAATTTGTTTCTGCATTATTCAGTAACCTTACGTCTTATAAAATTTAAAAAAAACTTTATAAACGTATCTCATATAAATCTTTTTATTTTTAAGAAAATAAAAATATCGTCGAGATAACATACAATAAAAATATCATGGTAATTTCTTAACACATAATTAATTATGCGTTAAAAAGCTATTTGTACGTTTATAAATCCTACTAATATAATCAAATATTTAAATAATCCGTATTTCGTTTTAAAGGCTGTTTTTTATTTATATTCTTTTTTATTTGTAATAAGATCATATTTATTTTTAAAGTTAAATATTGTACATTAAATAATGCTGTAAAATCCCTTTCTTATTTTTGTAATTAAAAGAAATAATATGCGATTTTTAATTATAATATTATTTAATTATCGGCAATTAACCACAAGTCGCAGTTTTCCGTTTTTTTGATATAAAAAATATGAGATATTTTGCTAGTAATTTCGACGGTCGAATTTATCTTTTCTACAACTGATTTTCTAGATATTTTTTAAAAGCGCGTAATCTATCTTTGTCAACGTTATAAATAGGGTACAATTTCGTCAAAAATGTTTCTTGGCAGATTATTTCATAATTTTATTCGTTATGTTCTCGTACTTTCGTATTAAGGCTTTTCTGAAACGCTGCTTTTATATATAGTATTGTGGTAACATATTACTTAGATTTTCTAACTTTTGGAACTGTTATTGTAAATCGTTATTTAATTGCTTTAATTTCGCTATAATTATAATAGTAATACGTCGTATTTTTCGTTAATACCTATTTTCTTTCTTATATTTTATCCTTTTTGGTAACAAGATTTTTATCGTATTTTTATGTCTGCATTTGTTCTCATTTTGGATCAAATGTTTTCATCTTAATTTTTTCGTTTTTTCTTTTCTGCTAATGAAACATATAATAAATTTTACTTTGTTAATCCTTTTATTAATTAAAATTTCATTTTCGCATATGAATAATAATTTTTAAATTATATCGTAATTCTGAAATAAAACGATATCGAAATTAATTATCTGGTATCGTCCTTAAACGAAACTCTTAAAGTAATTAATTTCGCGTATAATTTTCCTGTTATCGTAAACAAATTCCCAACTTTCGGCATTTATCGTTATATAAGGTTTTAATTTGTATTTTTATAGCAGTTTAAACTTAATAACTATATCTGGTATAATGTAATTTCGGCTTAAAGTTTCGCAGTTTACTATTACGATATACCAGTACGTTCCAATTCGTATATCCAAAGTATTAAAGTTATTAACGCTTTTTATCGTTAGGCTTAAAGCCCTTTTTAGGAGTTCTTTTTAGTTCTTTTAGGTTTCGTTATTTTGTAGTTTTTTTACAGATTAAAATTTTTTAATTTCTTTTCAAATTTGTTGAATTTTATTTATGTTTTCGTATATAATACGTTCAGTTACTGTATTTCTTGTTATTATTAGCCTACCCTTTTTTGGAAGTATATTAATTATTCTTAGTATTGTTTTAATTTCTTTTTTTATTAAGTAACTTATTATCTTATCGTTTCGACCGTATTCTATTATGCGTTGTATCGATTATCGTTTTAGAACTTATTTGTAAACTAAAGTATTTTTTTCTTAGTAGCATTTATTTGGTTAAGGTTTATAATAAATGCCACAGAAGAATGAAAATTTGTAATAAATTTTATTACTATTTTTTATTATATGCTTAGTGAATTCTTTTTTCGTTTGGTAATTATATTATTTCTACTAACAAAAACGGTCTTTTTGCGGATCTTGCTTTTTTTAAGCCAACTTTTTATTTCGGCGAATTGATAAATATCTTCTAAATATATGGATCAAAAATATCGATATTATCATTTATTGTTTTTTTTAATTTCGGTTCGGTTTAAAAAAAATTGAAATCCTTTATAATATATACGAGTAATTTATTTATAGACATATTATTTACATTTTTCGTAATAGGGATATTCTCGTCGTCGACAATGTATGGCGTACATTCTGCCTTATCGATTAAGGGTTCCGGAATACATTTTGTTCCGTTTAAACCCCGTATTTGTGTAATTATCCTTATTGTTTTCTTGTTATATTTGTAATATTTATTAAGTTAGTTTTCTGATTTTACGTATTCCTTATTAGTTTTTTCGCCATGGAAGGGCTACTACGTATTTAAGTCGAATTATATTAATGGGTTTGTTTCCGTTTTTTTTGTTTTCTCTGGATTATCATTTAGGAACTGGTTTCCAGTTATCCTGACAGGGTTTTTTAAGTACTTGTACTATGCTGCCTTATGTCCCATTTTGTTACAATTAAAATATTTGGTCTGGCTTTAGTTCTTTCTATAAGTGGCCCCAAGTTCCATAGGTCCTAGTTCCGTACCGTAAAGAGTATTACCGCGTTAAAGAACGTTGGTATTGATCGTATACCGTGGTTTGTTCTTGTTTTTTTCATATTTTTAATACGCCAGATATATTGTCGATCGTCGATCTTAACTATTATAACAATATAATCCGATAAATAATATGGCTAATTAGGTTTAAAAAGCTTTTTTTTTATATTTTTGTTTTTAAACTTTCCAAAAACTCAGCTATTAATATTTTTTATTTTAAATTTAATTTAAAAATTAAATAACACAACGTATTATCGAAATTAGATATTAATCCTTTTTGTCGTAATTATTGGATCGGTATTTTGACTTTTGCTTTTTTATTTATTATTTTCAAAACGTTTATTAATATTTATTCAAATTATTCGTCATCGTTATAGATTTATATTACTTCTGGATTTCGTTTTTAGATTAATAAAGTAATTTATTTTTTATACTAGGCTAAAATTAAATTGCCGTATTTTTGGTAAGTTATTCGATTACGTATTTAATTTTTATGATAGGCGTAATTAATCAAACAGAAAAATACCCAAAGTATGTTCGGCATTAAATTAAAAACAGTTATAATTTGATCAAGTTTCTGTCGAAAGGTTTTAGCTTAGGGGATTTAAGGACCTTCTCTAGTTTTTTTAGTAAAGTTTACCTAAATGGCCTGCCTTGTTCGAAAGTGTTTTTCGGTTTCGGGAGTTTTTTTTTTCCTTAAGCTTTTTATGGGCGGCTTAAAAGGACGTCGTAAGATTATTATTATTTTTCTCGCACTAAAAGATACGTTCGTTTATAGTATCCAAAAGTTAAAAATTTCTTTACGAAAAAGGTAAGGTTGTTTTTTATTTTCGGATTCCATTCCCGTATCCGGGTTATTAAAGACCTAATAAGTGAGCTGTTCGGGCTGTTTATTATTAGATAAAATATTGGCGATATTGCTCAGAGTTTAACGATATTACTAAACAAAAACTTCTTATGTATAACGCTCAAATAATTTAACTATTTATTAAACCTTAATCATACGGATTTGTGCTAGCAAAAGTATCGTAAGATTTAAAATAATAAATATAATAACTGTGACAGCTTGGGGTTTATCCAACTATTAAATCTTAGTCCTACGGGTTTATATTGACAGAATTATCGTGGAAAACTGAACAATAAATTCAGTAACGTATTACATTTTGTAATACTAAAAGTGCCTTATATAATGATATTATATTGTAAACTGAAGTTATTTAAATTATAAAAATAACGAACGTATTATATTTAGTTTTTCCGACCTTGTCGAGATTAGCTTTATGAGCTTTGCGATAAATCCTGTCGAGCCTGGCTTTATAGGTTTTGCAATAAATCTTGTCGAGCTCTTACGTAATTTGACCTATATAACTTAATTATTTTTTTGTTCTCATCGTCTCTCAAGGCCGTAGCCTGTTAGATTATAATACTATCCTTTTTTTTCATAATTTTGTCTCGAAAAATTCTTTTCCTTTTTTTATAAGTTTTTTTTCGTCATTATATCGGGTTGCATTAAAAAACTAATTAATAAAAAAACGAAAAAAACGAAATAACTTGCTTAGGCGTATTACATTTCGAATTGTGGATATACTTATATATTCGTATTATATTCGTCGCGAGTTATTATTTTATTATGTTTTTTCGTCGGATTCTTTCCCGTACAAAGTATGCGTAACACGGAATTAAGGCTTTTCCGACGTTAACGGTTTTTCTATTTTTTAATTTGAAAAATTTGTTTTTAATTATCTTAAAATTAAAACGGAATGTAAAAAGGCTAAAAAAACAGAACAAGCATAAACCAAGATTCGTCGGTTTCGAAAATAAAAGAAATTATGAGCCGATCGTATAGTACGTATGCTATCCCGCGGACTTTGGTCTCTGGAAAAGTTGGATAAATTAGAACATTAAAAAAATAAGTCGAATTAAAGGCCGCTAAGACTATATCGGCAAAGGCCGCATTTTTTTTCGATTAATTTAATTTTGAATCTATCGAGTAGTCGTTTATTAATTAAACGACTTTTAATTTTGCTAATATCGGCGTTACTAGTAAATACTTTTCAATAAACGCTAGGCGTTAATAAAATTTTTAGCGGATTTTCAGTTGTTTTTAAAATCCGGGTGTTTTTTTACTTGATTAGGTATTAGGTAAGTCTGTTTTATTTTCGTATATCGAAAATCTTTTTTACTTCGTAATCTATTTGTTTTTTATTTCTATATCGTTCTGTGCCATATATATTTAATTATATCTGTTATTAATTTGAATAAAAAAACGTAAGAAATTTGATAACATTTGACCTTTGGTAAAAGTTCTACTTATTAAATATTTTTTAAGATTGTCTTAGCGATTTTGTATAAATGGATATATTCTAAATCGAGTTTTTAATTAGGTCGTTCTGTTTAAATACTCTTTGTAACGAAGATAAATATTTCCGGTTTTTTCGAAAACTAATTCTTTTAATTTTTTGGTTATAATATTTATTTGTTTAATTTTATGAAAGTTTTAGTTTTATCTTTATGTTTTCCTAAATTATCGTACTTATTCCGATATAAAAAGTATTTTAATATTGATTAGATGATCGTTGCGTATTTCTTTATAAACCTTTATAGTAAAAGCAAAATTTGCATTTATTAATATTATTTTAATATTATTATATTAATTAGTATTGTAAGTTAATTAAGTAATAAATTACTTTTTAACCTAAATAATTTGTTTGTAATTAATATAATATCGTAAATAAATTTTCAAATTTTGATTTATATACTTTAGTTATTTATTTATCTATTATTTAAAAATGTTAAATTATTTATGATTTAAGCCAATTAATGCTATAAAGCCTTGCCAAAACTTGGATGCAAGTATCGATTTTTTATTTAAACTAATTTTTATTAATAGTCTCTATACTTTAAAAATATATTTAAAATATATATATTATTTGTTCGTCTTTTTTAGGTTCGTAATATAATACAAAATAAAAATATTTCGTAAATTGCTTAACGATTGCGAAAATGTTATCGTAATATATTTTTAAAAACGGATTTTTTAATATCAAATATCTGTTATTAAAATCGAATGTAATAAAATATTATAGTCGTTTTTTAATTAATGGTGGCGGTAATTTTCCGTACAGCTTATATCGTTGAGCTTTGTTTCTGGCGCAAATATCGTATTACTGTATAATTTTCTATACCGTTAATGTTATTTTAAGAAAATAATATATACGTTAAAACCGTTTTAAGGTTTTATAAATATCTCAGTATCCGTTTAACGAATATTCGTATATTTTTCGTACTAAATCTTTCTGGCATTTTTCTAAAATTTATATCTTATTGTTATTTTGGTTTTTTAAGAAATTATGGTTATATTACTGGATTTTCTGCTATATATTGAAAGATCCTGCTCAAATTATCGTAATTTATTGCGAGCGTAAATAGCTTTTCATAATTGTATCGAAAATTATAAAGCTAATTTTAACTAATGTTTTTTCAAATTTCATAGCTTATTTATAACGTCCGTTTTGTTATTTTCTAAACTTTCTTTATAAATAATAACAAAATCGAAGTTCGTTAAATTTTTTTTCGTAATAAAATTATCGTTTTATATATATCTTAGGCGTTATAAATCAAAAAGAAATTAGATAACTAATATAAACCGTAACCTGTTACATATTTCCTTTTTAAATATACCTAAACCTTTAAAATATTATAATAATAGCTATAAATTCCGTATTTAAAATACAGTAATTAAGTTCGGTTATTTGAAATTTAAACGAAATAAGTATAATAAAGTGCAATTTGTCTTAATTATTTTATTATTCGATTATTACGTTTAACGTATTATTAAAAATATCGATTTTTAATTTAACGAAACAATTTGAATCGTATATAATTAGTATTAATTCGTCAATAATCGTATCCTTAATATCCTGAAATATTTTTTACGTATTTGACATCCATTTAAATCTTTTGTTGTGTGTAAAATTCGTTAGAAATATAATTATTTTATTAACATTTCCAATAAATTTCCTAGATAAATTAACGAATCCAAGGAATACCTATATCTTTTTAACCGTAATTTATATTTACTATTCTGTATTTATAATACAGGTCTTAAAATCTATCTTAATATATCTTAAGATTATAATATATCTCAAATATTTCACTTTTCGTACGTAAAATAACTTTTTTTTGCGTTACTAAATAATGGAGCATTTCATAAAAGCTTAAGAAATTTCATAAATATATGCTATATATGGTTTTTCCGTTTTAAAGAAAATAGAAATATCATCGAAATGGAATATAATAAAAATATCGAGATATTTTCGTAATTTGCAATTTATTATCCGTTAAAAAATTATTAATATATTCGTAAATTCCATTAATATAACCAAATATTTAAATACTTTGTATTTTATATTGAAAATTAATTTTTATTCGTATTCTTGTTTAATTTTGATAAAGTTATACTTATTTTTGAATTCGAATACTATAAATCATTGAATTCCGTAAAATCAATTTTTTATTTCCGTCATTAGAGCTAATAATATTCGATTTGTAATAATAATATCTTTTAATTATTCATAATTAACCATGAGTCGTAATTATCTGTCTTTCTTCGGTACTAAAAATATTCGGTAATATGTTAATAATTTCGAAAATCGAATTTATCTTTTCTAAAACCTACTTTCAAGGTATTTTTTGGAAGTACGTAATTTATTTTCGTTAAAGTTAGAAATAAAATAGAATTTTGTCGAAACTCTTTTGATAAAAATTATTTCATAATTTTATTTATTATGTTTTAATAATTTCGTATTAAATCTTTTCTAAAAAGTTACTTATATTTGAAATATTATAGTAACATATTAATCGAATTTTCTAATTCTTAGAAGCATCATTTGAGATCATTAATTAATTATTTTAATTTTGCTCTAGTAATGATAATAATACGTTATATTTTTCTTTAATACTTCTTTTCTTTTTTATATTTTATGTCTTTAAATAATCAGATTTTTATCGTATCCTTATGCTTGCATTTGTTGTTATTTTCGATCGAATATCAGGATTTTAATTATTTTGGTTTACGAATCAAATATAAGATAAACCTTACTTAGCTAATTTTTTATTTATCAAAATTTCGTATTAACATATTTATAATAATTCTAAGATTATATCGTAATTCTTAAGTAAAATAATATCGAAATTAACTATTTAATATTATCCTTAAATCAAAATTTCGAAATAATTAATTTTACGTATAATATTCGTATTCTGGTAAACGAATTTCTTTTTTTCGGTATTCGTTATTATATAAAGTTATAACTTATATTTTTATAATAATTTAAACTTATTAATTATATCCGGTACAATATAATTCCTGTCCAAAATTCGATAATCCATTATTATGATATATTAATACGTTTTGATTCGTATATTTTAAATAATAAAGTTATTAACGGTTTTTCTTATTACATTTAAAATCTTTTTTGACAATTTCTTTTAATTTCTTTAAATTTCTTAATTTTACAGCTTTCTTATAAGTAACCTTTTTCTTTTAATTTTTTTTCGAATTTATCGCGCTCTATCTATATATATGCGTTTAATACATTAAATTGCTATTTCAATCGTTATTGCCGATGTATTATTTATTTAAATTATATTATTTATTTTTTGTTTTTAATATAATTCTTTCTCTTATTACGTAAATCATTTTCTTGTAGTTTTAACTGTATTTTATTATGCATTATCCTTATTATTATTTTTAAACCTTTTTATAAATTAATATATATTTAATTACTCTTTTTCGTAAAGATTTCTAATAAATATTAATTAAAAATAAAAATCTGTAATATCTTTTTGGCAATATTTTTTAATAATTGGTTAATTTAATTATTTTTTTATTTAATAATTATATTATTAATCATAACAAACAGGGTTTTCCTACGGGCATTATCTTTTTCTGGACTTACTTTTTATTTCGACTAATTACTAAATATTCCTTAAAGTGATAAATCGAAAATATCGATATTATTATTTATCATTTTTCTTATTTCCGGTACGGTTCGGAAAATTAAATGATTTATAATATATACGGGTTATCCGTCCGTAAATATGTTATTTCCATTTTTCGTTATTAAAATATTCTGGCCGTTTACAATATATAATATGTATTTTGCAGTATTAATCGAAATTTCCGCTCCAGCCTTTTTCTATTTAATCTTAATATTTATATAATTATCCTTAAAATCTTTTTTATTGTGTTCACAATATTTATTAAATTAACGTTTTAGTTTTTCGTATTTCTTATTAAACTTGTTTCTAGAAAAAACCAAATATATATTTAGGCTGAATTTTATTAATAAATTTGCTTCCGTTTTTCTGCTTTTTTCTTGATGATTTTTGCGATACAGGTTTCCAGTTATTTTAACGGCATTTTTAGAATACCTTATATTGTATTATGACATATTTCATGATATTATAATTAAAATATTTATTCTAATTTTAATCCTTTTTGTAAATAACTTCTAGTTTTATAGGCCCTAATTACGTATCGTAAAAAATGTTACCACATTAAAAAATGGTAACATTAGCCGTATATTGGGGTTTTATTATTTTTTTTCTTTAGTGCTTTTATATAACGAACCAGTCCTACGTCCACCTGGAGGTATGAGCAGTATCCGAAAAAGGGTCTTAATTTGCAGGTAACAATAGGGCGAAGAATCATTTAATGTATTCGTTAAGGAGATTTTACGGTACTCTTTTTTCAATTAAAGAACGGTGTAATTGCCTTTGGTTAAAAACTTAGATTCATAGTTAAGGAGCGAAAATTAAGTAGGTGCTATTTATACGAAAAACCGATTTATTATATATCCTAATTCCTAAAGTAAGTATATTGTGGATCTATGTGATTTATGTGATTTATGCGTTTTAGCTTTATAAATTACTTAGATCCTTAGATTATTTATAAGGCCAAGTATTTCCATCTGGGGTTTAGCCGTAGTAGGCTTACGTTAGGCCTTAAAGGTTGGTTTTTCCAAGATAGGAACCCTTATTCCTATAATATTATTTCCTTTTTTAAGGATTTTTGTCTTAAAGATAAGTACCGTAGGTGGCCATTTTGTTTTGTTAAAGAAAGTTTAAAAACGTCCTAGTTAATCTTATTATGATAAGACGTATTTAAAAAGGAAAAAGAAAACTTCGTTTGAATTAACGCAATTTTCGCGATATTCGTGTTAAATTAATTAAAAAATTTGGGACCAAAGTTTTCGCTTATTTTAACTATGTCCGTTTTGGCGAAAAATATTGTTTTTACGCGTTGGATTACCCGAATTGCGATTGTTGTACCCGTTATTAACGTTTTTCTTGTAACGTTTTAACAATGAATTTTTTAAAGAAAATGAATAAAACGTAAAAGTATTTTTAAAAAAAATAGCGCGAAGTCGAAAATAGTTTTTTGGCGTATTAAGAAATTGTTAAAAGGGAATAGGAGGCTGTGGAAAAAGAGTGGATAAAAAGGTTGGCCGAATTGCGTCGGCGGCAAAACGAAAAATCGGAAAAGTTTATTGGGAAATTAAGACGATTACGGCTGTAATAAGATTTTTTTAAAAAGAAAGCAGTAAAGTTATTAAAAAAAGGTTTAGAATTAAACCAGTTAAAAAAACGGGAAAAGATGGAAGAAAAGCAGCGTTACGTGGACGCAAAATAAACGCAGTTTATTTTTAAGATAGATGCTGTTTTGGAGGCGTTTATTTTTTTCGACTGGAACGCCGTAGGTTTGGATTTAAATAAGGAATTTTTGTCGCCTGCGACCTTGGCCGCATTGGAGACGGTCGGTTAGGATTCTGGCAATAAAACGTCTTAACCAGGTTTATCGTATTCGTTAAGTAGTTAAATAATTCCTACGTATTTTCTTTATGTAAGTATTTTTCCTATTTAATTAGGTACTGGATTTTGTTTTTAATTATTTTGGAATCCAGTATTTTTTCGATTTCGTATTCGTCAAAATCTTTTTTAAGTTCCAGGCTTATTTTTAACGGGGCGTTTTTAAATACTGGTTTAAATAAAGAAATGTGGAAAATAAGGTGTATTTTTATGTTTTTGGGTAATAACAGTTTATAGTTAGTTTTGGAAATAACCTTATTAATTTTGAATAAATCAAACTTTTTAAAATTAAGTTTGTCGCTGGGTTTTTTTGTTTTAATTTGTAAGATGTTCGAAATTACGTTTTATTTTTGGCGTAACAGGTAAACTTTATTTCCTTTCGTTAAAATTAGTCCCTTAATTTTTTTATTGTAATATTGGGTTATCCGTTATTAAAGGAATCGTAATTTATTTTGAAAATGGGCTTAAATTATTTTAATTTTTATGGTTAATATTTTTGTTTTTGAAATAATCGTAATAATCTTTGGTGCCTTATTAAGCGGTTATTTAAGTTGTTTTATTTTTATATTATATTTGTACATAACTGTATAGGAAGATACGCCTATATTTTCGTTAATAAATATGTTATAAACGATTTGTACCAGTGGTAAAAGTTTTACTCAATTATTTTGCTGGTAATTAACGTAATTTTGCAGATACTGTTTTAGGGTTTGATTCAGTTTTTCGGTTTAGTTATCCGTTTAAGGATAATACGTTATTAAGAACTTAAATTTAGTACTAATTTGTTTGAAAAAGTTATTGCCGAATTTTGAAGTAAATAGCGTATTTCGGTTTAAAACCATTTTTTCAGGTATTTTATGTTTATTAAGGTATTATCTGATAAAGGCGTAAGTTAATTGTTTTACCGTTATATTTCTTTTAAAAAGTAAGAAATATCCATATTTGGTAAATTTATTAATAATTACCCATATTCCGTCGTATTCGACTCCAATAATTAGGTTTTTAGATGGAGGTAAATTAATAATAAAGTCCTAAGTTATGGTATTCCATATTTTATTAGGAATATCGGTAGGTTATAATAATCCGTAAGGCTTATGGCGTACTACTTTAGCCTTATTGCAAACATTATAATCTTTAATTACCTTTTTGACGGTACGGCGTAATTCCGGAAAATCGTATTATTCTTGTAATCGTCGGATAATTTTGAAAATTTTTTGGTATCCGTATAACGGGTTTTTATGGAATTCCTTTACGAATTATTCCTATTAATCCTTAGGAACGTAAATTTTGCCATAATATAATCGTTAATTTTTAAGTTATCCTTTTAACTGTTAAATTTCCTTTTGTTTTTTTTATCATAAAAATTCCGGAATTGTATTAAGAATTCGGTGGTTAGTTTTTTCATTATCTTATATAAATATATAATCTTATTTTTATTATATTGTAACATTTGCATACTTTTTTGGGGAATTTTGGAATCGTAATTTCTTTTGTAAATAAAAATATTTGCTTAAATGTCTTTTTTTCTTTTAATATAATATATTTTAAAATTAAATTTAAACAGAAAAATTTACTATCTTTTATATCGTTTGTTTAACTTTTGGGCTTTTATGAATTGTATAAGGTTTTTGTGATTAAAGTAAATGTTAAAAAGTTCTTTTACGCCATTAAGGAAAGGTTCTTATTTTTTGAAAATATTAATAATTACTAATAGTTTTTTGTCGTAAATCTGGTATCTGAATTCTGCATTTCGGAATATTTTCGAGTAATACGTTACTGGGTACCATTTGCCGTTATCTTTTTATTGTTCCAAGATTACGCCTAAGGCGTATTCTAAAATATCTGTTTTTAATCGTTTCGTTTTATCTGGATTTGGCATCCTTACGATAAATCCGTTAATAATTATCTTTTTCAGTTCCCCGAATGTTTTTTTTGTTTCCTTTAAAAGTTCGAATTCTTTTTTAACGTATTCCTTAATGGTAAGTTTCGTCAAAGGTTTAATTATATTTCTATATCCCTTAATTAAGTTACGTACGTAATCCGTAAATCTTAAAATCTATCGGATATCTGTAATGATCGCCTTGTTAAGGATAGGTTAATTTTTAATTACTTTTAATTTGGAACGTTAAATTTAAATTTGGCCTGGTATAAGAATAAATCCCAAAAATCCAATTTCTGGATATGCCATACGTTCTTGGTAAAGTTAATTCGAATATTGGTTTCGTCCAAAGTTTTAAATATTTAAGCGATATGCTTTTTGTATTTTTCTAAAGTTTTGGAATAGATAAGGATATCGTTAAGGTAAACAAACATAAATTTATCTAAGAATTATTAAAAAGTAATTATAACCAAATTTTGGAAATTGGCGAGGGCGCTAGTAAGTCCTATAGGTATTACTTGGTATTCGTAAAGTCCATATATTATTCTAAATGCCGTTTTCCATTTTTCTCCTTTGGCTATTTTAATGCGGTAATAGCTATTATAAAGGTTAAGTACCGTAAACTATTTAATTTTGCTGGCATTTTCTTTTAGAATATTTATAAATATTAAGAGGTACCCATTTTTAATTATGATATCATTTAATTATTTATAATTAACCATTTTTCGGTAAATAGGGTTTCCGTTTTTATCGATTTTTTATTTGCCATCCTTAGTTTTTGGGACTATAAGGACTAGATATTTATCAGGGAAATTAAAAAGCTAAATATATATTTTTTTTTCAGGTCCAATTATATGTTTTTTTACAAAATTCTTAACGTTTCTGGGTTTATGTGGTAAATCTTATATAATTTAAGATGATATCCTTTTTTAAAAAGTATCCGATAAGTCTATTAACCGTATGGCGGTAATTTATGATTTTTTTTATCCTTAAATAATTTTTTAAATCCTTGATATTTTAATAGTATTATAGAGATTTAATTAGGAATCCGTACTTCCTTAATAACATAACAAATTTTTCGATTATTTTCCTTTAATATCTTATCCCAAGAAAATATTTTTTTTAATTAATCCGTGGATTGCTGGAATAAAGCTAAGGCATTCCCAGGATAATATCGTATCCGGAAATATCGGCGATATCCAACAAAATATATTTTTGATGTTTTTAAATTTGTACCGGAAGTTTTTCCGTTTTTCGAAAAATTATTTTTTTTTCGTAAGTAAATAAGCTGTTATTTACGGTACGTAATTTATAAGACTTTAATTTGTATTTCCAGGGAATCTGATACTTTTTTGCTGTAATAAGGGAAATAAAATTACTTTTTGAGCCGGAATTAATTATTGCTTTAAACGCTTTGTTATGGTACTGGAAAGAAATTTTAATCTGACTGCGTATTTCTTTCGTTACCTTATATAAGGTTTTATCGATTAGGGCTTTTCGTTACCTTATTTTCGAGGGCCTTTGTAATTTTTTGATTTTTGTTGGTTTCCGGTTTGAACGAGCCTTTATTTGCGAATTTTTTTGATAGCATATTTAGTGCATTGGTTGTTTTTGTACCGGAATTATGTTTTCTTGCCGTACTTGTATTAGGGCTTCAAAACCTGGTTTTTTTCTTGGCTTATTTTTTTATTCCGTATTTTCCGAGTTATAAGATTAAAGAGGTAAATTTCCGAAGGAGGTATTCCTATATTTAGGAATTCGTGTTGGATGTAAAGTATCGGGAAGTAACATAGGTATTTTTGCGATATAACTTTTTAATTCCGTTTTGATTGGGGGTGTAAATAATAAAACCTAGGGTATTTTGGCTATCGGGGAATTTCAGTATATCGGCATTTATCGTTTAACTTAGTAAGAGTTTTATCGTTTTATCCGGGCCAAAAGTTATTATTTTTTTTGGTTTTAAAATAAATAAAATAATAGTCTTAGTAATAAGTAGTAAAATATAATAGGTCGTAAGGGTTTACCGATAATATTTTTTGATAAATAATGCATTTTGGGAATTCGTAAAGCTTTGGGGATAATTATCTGTAATTGTTAATATTTGGTCGAAGTTAACCGTTTTTTATATGCATTTTACATTTCTGGGAATTAAGGTGGTACTGGTATCTTAGCTTTATGGTTATTTTAGAAACTGTTTATCTGGGATAGTACTTATAGGCTTTGATTTTAAAATCCTGGCAAATGAAATAATTTTCGTATTTTGGGTTATCGTTCTGGATTTAAATGGTTATGGTAATAATAAATTCTGGCTGGAAAGAAATCGAATTAATTTTTTTTTTTTGCCTTACTGTCGGTTTTTTATTTAGTTGCTTTGGTTTTTTTCTGGGGTTAAAGAATCCTTTTCTTTTTGGAGTTCCTTTTGGCGGGGGAGCGATATTCGCTTTTGAAATGCCCCTTTTTGCCATAATTGAAATACTTTATTTTGGACTTGTTTTTCTTGGGTTCTTTCGAAACGGAATTCGTTTCCTTCTAAGGCTTGCCCTTATCCTTCCTAATTTGGTTATTGGAGCTTTTGTCGTTACCTTATCTGCCGGTTCTTTTTTTTTCGAGGTACCGATTAAAGGTTCGTCGGTTGGCGATAATAACCTTATTTATATATTTTGCAAAGGATCTATTCTTAGGTTTTATATATAGTTCGTCTTTGATTTAAAGCATTAGGCCGTCGTAATAGGAATAAAATAACGCGCTTTTTGATAAATTTAAAATGGCGGCCAAGCGGTTAAAATTAATCGTATATTCGGACGTTAACTTAATTTGATAAAAAAATAAAGTTATTTAATTATATGTTATTTCTTATTTGGATTTCCGAATAAGGCGCGCATTTTTTTTTCGAAATTCTTATAATTATTAAAAATATAATTAATAAGGTTCGAAAATTCATTTGGGTATTATTTAAGGTAATCCGTCAAAATGGGTTCGAATTATAAACGAATTCGTTCGATTAGTAATTTAAAAATAATTATTACTTTTTGATATTTTTTCGGTAAAAAGTTTTTATAAAACTTAAGGTAAAATCTGGCTTGAACTAAAAATCTATTAGGGTTTTTTAATCTATTATAAGGTTTTGGGAGAATTGGCTTATAACCTTTAATGTCTGGTATTCCGTAATAACTTAGGGGCGGAATGGTTTTTTTTCGTATCCGGTTAGCGCCGAATAATGGCAGGATCGAAGTTTTTATTTGCGTTCGTTTTGGGTCTAGCGTAGATGATCGGTAATTAGCCCCTTGGCTTTGTCCTTTGGGAAAGCTAAATTGTGGGAAGGCCGGTTTTTTTCCTTTTAGTCGGGCATTTTTTTCTTTTAGAGTTTGGATTTTTGCTTTTAAAGCGCCTAATTTTTCTTTTGCGGGGGATTTTTTCTTTTGGCTTTTTGCCTTATATTCCTTTTCTTTTTCCTCGACCTCCTTTTGTTCGGGCTCTTGAACTTTAATAGTGTTTTGCGGAGTCGGAAAAGGTTATTGTTAAGGCTGGGAAAAAGGACCTTCTTGGGATCGAGTTGTAAGGGATGCCATATTATTAATTAGTTAGAAAATTTCCTTAATAAGGGGTAAATCGTTAAATCTTATTAATAATACTTTATTGGCCAATAACGGGGATCGTATATATTATTTGTTTTCTGAACGTCGTTTTATGTTATCTTTTGTATTAAGTTTAAAAAAGCTTATGTCCTAATTGGGCGGTAAATTCTTCGTTAATTATTAATTAAGAAATTATTAAAATATAACGAACTTGTTATATGTTTATCTAAAGGTATAAGTAATATCCGAAAAAGGGTTTTGATTTATAGGTAATAATAAGGCGAAGAATAATTTAATATATTCGTTAAAGAAATTTTACAGTATTTTTTTCTTAATTAAAAAACGGTATAATTATTTTTAGCTAAAAGTTTAAATTAATAGTTAAGGAACGAAAACTAAGAAAATGTTATTTATACGAAAAACCGATTTATTATATATCCTAATTCCTAAAGTAAGTATATTGTAAATCTATATAATTTATGTGATCTATATGTCCTAGCTTCATAAATCACTTAGATCCTTAGATCACTTATAAGGCCAAGCACTCCCATCCGGGGTTTAGCCGTGGTAGGCCCACGTTAGGCCTCAAAGGTTGGTTCTTCCAAGACAGGAACCCCTGTTCCTGTAACATTTTAATACGCTAAACGTACTGTCGATTGTCGATCTTGTTATGACCCACTAAGCTGCGGCCTCGGGAAACGGTCGCAACAAGAAAATGACTAAGCTATGTGGGTCGAGTCACGTGATGGCTCGACAGGATTTATCGTAGAACCTATAGAGCTAGACTAGACAGAATCTATCGTCGAGCTCATAGAGCCAGGCTCGATAAAGTTGAGAGAACCGAATATAATACGCTTATTGTTTCCATAGTCTAAATAGTACCAGCTTGCAACATTTATTAATATCAATCGTTTGCAATACGACTTCGTACTTTTGGTATTAAGAGACGTAACTAAGTAATTTCATTGTTACAGAGTTCTACGATACTTCTGCCAACATAAACCCGTACGACTAAGCTTTAATAGTTGGTTAAACCCTTTAGCCGTCACAGATCTTAATTATTGTTATAATATAATCCGACAAATAATGAAGACGATTAAGTTTAAAAAGTACTTTTTATATTTTATAAGCCGTCGAAAAACTTAGCTATTAATACTTTTGATTTTTATTTTAATTTAATAAATAATTAAATTAACTTATTACCGTAATTCAGTATTAAATCTTCTCTGTTGTAATTGCTGGATCTGTATCTTAGCCTTTATTTTTTTATTTATTACTTCGAAAACCTTTATTAATATTTGTTTATATTATTTAGAATTATTATAAATTTGAATTATTTTCGGGTTTCGATTTTCGACTAATAAAATAACGTATTTCCTTATAATAGATTCGAACTAAATAATCGTATTTCCGATAAATCTTCTATTTATAAATTTTATTCGTACAGTAAATATAATTAACTGAATTAAAAAATATACGAAAAATGTTTGATATTAAATTAAACACAATTATAATTTAGTAGAAAATTTATTAAAAAATAAGGGTTTAAAAGGTTTAAGGACTTTTTTTAATTTTTTAATAAAGTTTAGCTAAATAACCGGGCTTATTCCAAAAAGCCTTTTAATTTTGAAAGTTTTCTTTTTTTAAACATTTTTATAAGCGGCTTAAAAAGACGTCGTAAAATCATCATTATTTTTTAAGCTAAAAAATACGCTTATTTATGGTATCCAAACGTTAAAGAATTTTTTCGCGGAAAAAGTGAAGCCATTCTTTTTCGAATTCCATTCCAATATCCGGATTATTAGGGACTTAATACATAAGCTATTCGGGCTACTTGCTAGTAGATACAATGTCGGCGATATTACTCAAAGTTTAATGTATTACTCAATAAAAGTTTGTAATATATAACGGTTTAAAATTTAATTAATTATTAAACTTTAATCGTACGGATTTATATTAATAGAAATAGTATAAAAAACTAAATAATAAATATAATAACGTATTATGTTTCGTAATTCCAAAAATACTTTAGGTAACGATATAATATTGCAAACTCAAATTATCTAAGTTATAAAAATAACAAACGTATTATACTTGGTTTTTCCGACTTTGTCGAACCTGGCTTTATGGGCTTTGCGATAAATCCTGTCGAACCTAGCTTTATGGGCTCTGCAATAGATCCTGTCGAGCCCTCACCTGACTTGACCCACATGGCTTAGTCATTTTCTTGTTGCGACCGTTTCCCGAGGCCGCAGCCTGTTAGGTCATAACAATAACGTATTACGTTTCATAATACCAAAGGTGTTTTGCGTAACGAATTGTTATTGCAAATTGGTATTATTTAGATTATGGAAATACTAAGCGTATATGTTTTTACAGGTTAATTGAATTTTCATTAGATCTTAATATCGGTATAGATTTAATGTTACTGGATTCGGTTAGTTCTATATAGATTTATATGGATCTTGATGCCAAGAGAGATCCAAATTACGTAACCGTCTTGTGTAGGTCCAAACAGTCTTTTGTGACCGATCTTAGATTAGGTCATAATACGGCGTTACTAAAAAACGCTTTTTAATATATAAAGAGAAGTTTTCAATAAAAAAATAAAAGTTAATATTAGAATAATTAAAGAAACTTTTAAACGTTACGTTATATAGTAATGTTATTACTTAAGGAGCTTATAATATATAGCCGAAACGATTTTATTAATAATTAAGTACGATTTAAAATCGGATATATAATAACTCATTATAATATATATATATATACCCGAAATAATTCGCCCGTAAAAACGTTTAACGCGATAATAAAAAAACGTATATTATATTTTCAATTAATCCGTTTACATTTTTAAAAACCGGTTTTTAAAAAGAAGTACGTCTAGAAAAACTATTTTTATAATCGCAAGTTTAATTTATATTATTGTTTCGTATTATAAAATTCCATATATGTTATTTATTATATATAACTTTACGAAAACGTTAAATCTGAGGGGTGCCTATAAGGTGATCTTTTAGTTATAACTATAAAAAGATTAGGGGCTGTATCTTGGAAAAGAGCACCTCTAGCTGAGGCTTTCAGGTGATTGTTATTCCTTTCCGAAGCCATATATGTCAGATATAGGGGATATCAGTTGTTGTTGTACTCAGCTAATTGCGTGCGCTCTCGTAACGCGTACAGCTTTAGTGTAGCTTAGGAACGGAGTATATATACTCCGTTCAAAAGGTGATCTTTTCGTATTTGGTGTGCTATAGCACACCCTGGCTAGCTAATATACCCCTTTAACGCCTTGAAATATTTAGGGCGTTAAGTATCACTTTTTACCATTTTTTACATTTACAGCTGTTTATTCCATCTTTCTTTTAACGATTAAGTCCTTTTGATCGGCTAGTTCCGCCTCTGAAATTACCTGTAAAATGTTTTTCCGCTATTTAATGGCTTCCGTAATATCCATTAATTTTAATTGCTTTTTGAAATATCTAAAGGCCTTACTTAATAGGGCTTTCGTTAATCCATCTGTTAACATATTATCCGTAAATATATAATCCACTTTAATTAGGTTCTTTTTTGTTACTTTTTGCAATTAATAATTATATATATTAATATATCGTAATTTTGTTATAAAAAGGACCATATCCGCGTTAACGAGCCGTTTAATTTGCAAATTATCCCATTATATATTAAATCATCCAGTTATTGAATTATTTTTTAATTTAATAATTAATTTGGAAATAAAAAAAGTTTTTTTAATTATTTCTACAAAAAATAATAATTCCGTTCGGTTATGAAAATAATTATTATATCTTACTTATGTATTTTTTATCTGATTATTTTTCCAAATAACTTTATAACGTATACTTAGGAATTCTTTCGGTCGATAATATTATTTGTAAAAAACATATCGTTTTATATATTTATTGAATTTTCACCGCCCAATTACAAACCTATATCTTAATTTTGATTCAGTAAAATATAATTCGGTTTGTCGTTTCGTAATAGGCGATATTTGGGTTTAAGTTAAATCGTACTAATTGGAATAAGGTAAAAGATATATCGGGTCAGGTATTCACCGTTACGTAGAAAATTAAACCTATTTTTTGGATATTTATTAATTAAATTTAAATAGGACAGATTAAGGTTACATAATAGTTTAAAAGTAATTATCGGCGTATTTAAAAAATTATTTACACATTTTTAAGGATAAAATTAATTAATCTATTTATAAAGTTAAATTAAAATAATTAGATTTTCCGTTTAACGTAATTTTTAATTATTTCGATACCAAAAAACTATTAAAAATTTTACCTTTTAAAAGGATATATTATTTCTTACTTTATTAAATCACCTAATTAACGAAATATTTGTTTTTTTTACTGTACGTAACAATAATATTATTAACTTAAAAAAATTTCTTTTAACGAAAAAAGTAATAAGGCTTATAAAAAGCAGGGTTAAATCTTAAGTTTTTTAGTATATTAGAAAAATTTTTCTGCTATAATAACGGTAAATTTTTTAAGCTGTATAAGGTTTTTCCTAATCCGTAAAACTTTGTTACGATATAAATATCTTAAAGACATTTTTATATATATGTTGTAAGGGAAATTCGCGTAAACGAAAACGTTAATAACGTTATATTATTTAAGTTTCGAATTAAATCGGGTTACGATAACGATTAATGTTCAAAAGAATTTTCTAGTAAATATAAATATATTTATATTGTTATACGCCCTTTTTAGCTGTTAAGTATTACGTATTATAAGTTATATTTGGTATTGTTATAATTAACCATTTTTATCGAATTTATAAACGTATATTTATATATATTTTAAAATTTGTTTTTTTAATAAAAAATTAATTAATAATTTCCCAAGATTATATATTTTTGTAACTTTATAAGTAAATTGTTTTAGCTTTTAAAAACCTTTACTTCAACGGATACATATTTAATTGTTTATGGCCTTACGGTGATAAAGGTAAATTATGCTTATATACCCGGTTGTGCGATTTCGGTATTTTTTCGTATATTAATAAATTAAAGCTTTTCCGATTAAAACGGCGGGTATTTCGGGTAATTAATTTTTTTAAATTTTTGTAACTTACCGGCCGGTTATCGAAAGTCCTTATAAAATAAGTTAACAGTCTTACGTGAAAGGCGGCTTCCCATATTTTATAATCGTTTTGCAAAATACTATTTCGATACGGAATATACAGGGAACCTACGTTTTGTAACGGCTAGGCGGTTTAACCAACTATTAAACCTTAAGTCGACGGGTTTATGTTGGCAGGAATATCGTGGAAATCTGAATAATGGATACAGTAACGTATTACGTCTCGTAATACCGGAAATGCCTTATTATAAACGATTAATATTGATAAATATTGCAAACTAAAGTTATTTAAATTATGGAAATAATGAACGTATATATCTTTATACGTTAATTAGATTTTCATTGGATTTTGACGTTATCAAAGATTTAATACTATTGGATTCGGTTGGTTTTATATGGATTTATTTAGATCTTAATGCCAAAAAAGATCCAAATTACGTAACTCTTTTTTGTGGGTCCGACCGTTTTTGCGGCCGATCTTAGGTTGGGTCGTAATACGATCTCCCCTTTCCTAGGATCTTTGCCTTTAAAGATTTTCTTTCCTGATAAGTTATTTTCCTTTACCATGGCAGGTTATATTGCTAACCGCAAGTTTTGCAGTTGTCCTAATCAAAAAAAAGCTTAAATTCCCTAATTGCTTATATTATCAAATTTAGTTTTGAAATTATGCCGTATACGCCTTATTTCGAAAATGGTACGAAATATCAAATAATTAGAGAAATTTGTCGTTATAACGAATATATAAAAAACCGTCGTCGTTACGATAGTTCTGGCGTTTTAATCGATTTCTTACGTCGTATTAAGGAGGAAAAGGATTGTTTAAATCGTAAAGAAATTATTACTAAAAAAACGCTTTTACGTTTTTAACAAAAATTAAAAAAGGTTTTGATACGTAAATAACGTAATATCGACAAGACCATTAATCGCCTTTTTCGTTTTTGTTGTCAAAAAAATTTCTTTATGCTAAAGAAATCAAAATTATTAGTTACGGTTTTCAGTTAATAAATAAGTTGGATAAATAGGAACGTACGGAAACCAAAACTCCATTTTTAATGCCATTCCTTACTTCCCTTAACTGGTCTATTCTTAAAGACCTTAATTAGGGAGCTTTTCTTAGTAATTCCGTCGTCGCTGGTAAAAGTTCTTTAATAGGCGCTGGGCGCCAATAAGATTTTTAGCGGGTTCTTAGGTATTCTCGGAATCTGGATATTTTTTCCACTTAATTAGGTACTAGGTAAGTCCGTTTTATTTTCGTATGTCGAATATTTCTTTTACTTTATATGCCTATTTGTCTTTTATTTCCATATCGTTTTATGCCGTATACACCTTAATTATATTTATTATTAACTCGAATAAGGAAATATAAAAAATTAAATGGAATTTAACTTTTAATAAAAGTTCTAATTGGTAATTATTTTCTGAAATCTTTTTGGCGATTTTATATGGACCGATATACTTAAAATCAAATTTTTGTTAAATTATTTTATTTAAATATTTTTTATAACGAAAAAAACCATATTTCCTTTTCGAAAATTAATTTTTTTAACCTTTTCTGGTTATCATATTTACTTATTTAATTTCGTACAAATTTTCATTCTATTTTTATATTTTAATATAATTATTATAATTATTCTAACATAAGGATTATTTTAATATTAATTGGACTATAATTACGTACTTTTTTATAAATTTTTAAAATAAAAGCAAAATTTATATTCGTAAGTATTATCTTAACACTTTCGTAATAATTAGTATTATAAGTTAATTAAGTAATAAATAACTTTTTAACCTAATTATTTTATTCGTAATTAATATAATATCGTAAATAAATTTCCAAAATTTAATTTATTTATGCCGTTTATTTAGCCGTTTATAGTTTAAATACGCTGGATAATTTGTAATTTAGGCCGATTTATACTATAAGGCCTTGTTAAAATTTTAATATAAATATTAATATTTTATTTAATATAATTTTTATTAATAATTCGTATATATTAAAAATATATTTAAAGAAAATATATATTCATTATTTAACGTTTATATTTTCGTAATAGGGTAAAAAATGAAAAGATTCCGTAAATCGATCGACAATTACGAAAATATTATTATAATATATTCTCGTAATTGGATTTTTTAATATAGGAAATTTAATAATAAAATTAAATGTAATTAAATACCATAATCGTTCCGTAATTAGTAATGGCTATAGTTTTCCGTATAGCTTATGTCGTCGAGTTTTTGCTTTGGCGTAAATATCGTATTACCGTATAACTTTTTATACTGTTAATTTTATTCTAAGAAAAAAATATGTACGTTAAAGTTTTTTTGGGGTTTTATGGATCCTTGGATATCCGAATAACTAATATTCGTATATTTCTCGTATTAAATCTTTTTGATATTCCTTTAAAATTTGCATTTTATTTATTTTTTTAATTTTCTTGAAAACCGTCGTTATATTATTAAATTTTCTAATATATATTATAAGGTATTGCCCGAATTATTACAATTTGTCGTAAACGTAAATATCCTTTTATAATAATATTAAAAATTAAATGGCTAATTTTGACCAATTCTTTTTCGAAATCTGGTTATTTGCTTAAAGTATTTACTTTGCCGTTCTTTGATTCTTTTTTATAAATAATAACGAAGTCGAAATTCGCCAATTTTTCCGCATATTTTAATTATTATTTTATAAGCTTTTTGGTCGTGATAAATCGGCTAAGATTTTAATAATCCGTATAAATCTTAATCTGGTATAAGTTTTTTTTAAAAAGTATTTAAATTTCCGAAATACCATAATAATAGCTATAAATTCCATATTTGGAATACCGTAATTAAATTTAGTTCGTTTTAATTTGTACGAAAAAAATATAATAAGGTATAATTTGCCTTAATTATTTCGTTATCTAATTATTACGTTTAACGCGTAATTCCAAATATCGGTTTTTAATTTAACGGAACGGTTTAAATTGTACATAATTAATGTTAATTTGTTAATAATCGTATCCTTAATATCTTAAAATGCTTTTTCCGTATTTAACGTCTATTTAAGTTCTTTTTTCTCTTTATAAAATTTATTAAGGGTATAATTATTTTATTAAAATTTCGAATAAATTTTTTGTAATAATTAAAAAATTTAAAAAATACCTATACCTCTTTAATTATCATACTATCTGTTATTTTATAACTACAGCGATTTTTTTAAGGTTTATCTTAATATATCTCAAGATAATAATATGTCCTAAATATTTCATTTCCTATAAATGGAATTAATTGTTTTCCGTATTAATAAATAACCTTATGTTTCATAAAATTTAAAAAACCTTATAAATATATTTTACGTATATATTTTTTATTTTTAAGAGAATAAAAATATCGTTAAAATAGCAAATAATAAAAATATCGAGGTATTTTCGTAATATATAATTAATTATTCGTGAAAAACTTACTCATACGTTCGTAAATTCTATTAATGTAATCAAATCTTTAAATAATTCGTATTTCGTCTTAAAGGTTATTTTTCATTCGTATTTTTTCTTAATTTTAATAAGGTTATATTTATTTTTGAAATTGAATATTATAAATTATTTGGCTTTATAAAGTCGGTTTTTTATTTCCGTAATTAAGGGTAATAATATTTAATTTTTAATAATAATATCGTTTAATTATTAATAATTAATTATAAATCGTAATTTTCCGTTCTTTTTAAGTAAGAAAAATATCGGATATCCCGTTAATAACTTTAAAAGTTAAATTTATCCTTTTTATAACCGATTTTCCAAATATCTTTTAAAAATACGTAACTTATTTCCGTTAAAGTTATAAATAAAATAAAACTTTGTCAAAATTCCTTTTTTAAGGATTATTTCGTAATCTTATTTGTTATATTGTAATAATTTCGTATCGAACTCCTTTTTAAAAAGCTATTTGTATTTGTAGTATTATGGTAACATATTAATCAAATTTTCTAATTTTTAAGTCTATTATTTTTATTATTTTAGATTTTTATTTAATTATTTTAATTTCGCTTTAATAATAATAATAATACGTTATATTTTTTTAATATTTATGTTTTTTAATATTTTGTTCCTTTAGATAATAAGGTATTTGTCGTATCTTTATATTTGCATTTGTCGTTATTATCGATTAAATATTAAAATTTTAATATTTTTTCTATCTGTTAATAAGATATAAAAAGAATTTTACCTGGCCAATCCCGCTATTAATTAAAATTCCGTATTAACGTATTTATGGTAATCCTAAAATTATATCGTAATTCCCGAATGGAACGATATCGAAATTAACCGTTTAATATCGTCCTTTAATAAAAATCTCGAAATAATTAATATTGCGTATAATTTTTCTATTATCGTAAACAAATTCCTAACTTTCGGCATTTGTTGTTGTATAAGGTTTTAATTTGTATTTTTATAATAATTTGAACTTATTAACCATATTTAGTATAATATAATTTCCGCCCAAAGTTCCGTAATTTACTATTACGGTATACCAGTATGTTCTAATTCGTATATCCAAAGTAATAAGGTTATTAATATTTTTTATTGTCGTATTTAAAATTGTTTTTGGAAATTCCCTTTAATTTCTTTAAGTTTCGTTATTTTGCGGCTTTTTTATAGGTAACCTTTTTTTTTAATTTTTATTGGAATCTGTTAAACTTTATTTATATTTTTCCGTTTAACGCGTTAAGCTGTTATATTTGTTATTACTATTGGCATATTATTCCTTTAAGCCGTATTAATTATTCCTGGTTTTTTGCAGTTTTTTTCCGTATTAAATAAATTATTTTCTTATATTTGTAACTATATCCCATTATACGTCGTTTTGGCTGTCGTTCTAAAGATTCCCTATAAACTAACGTATTTTTTCCTTAATAACTTTTTTTTTGTGGAAATTTGTAATAAATATTAATTGAAAATAAAAGTCCGTAATAATTTTTAATAGTGTTTGTTTACCGTATGCTGTATTAATTCCTTTTCCGTTTGGTAATTATATTATCCATAATAACAAAAAAAATTCTTGGCGGGTATTATTTTTTTAAGCTAATTTTTTATTTCGGCTAATTATTAAATATTTTTAGGGGTTATGGTTCGAAACTGTCGATACCATTATTTATTATTTTTGTTATACCCGGTACGGTTTAAAGAATTAAATATCTTATAATACATTCGGATAATTCGTACGTAAATATATTATTTCCATTTTTCGAAATAGGGATATTTTCGTCGTCGACAATATATAGCGTATATTTTACCGTATCGATCAGGTATTCCGGGATAAAGTTATTTTGTTTAATCCCGGTATTCGTATAGTTATTCTTATAACGCCTTTTGTTATATTTGTAATGTTTATCGAATTAGCTTTTTGGCTTTTTATATTTTTCGTCAAATCTTTTATCGTAATGGTCTCGGTTGGACCTTATGTCGTCAACCTAATATGTATTTGGTTTAAATTATGTTAATAATTTTATTATTATTTCTTTAATTATTCCTGGATTATTTTTCCGGTATAAGGGTCCAGTTGTTTTATCGTAACTTTTTAGGTTTTTTGTATTTATAAGCTTTATGTCCTATTTTGCCGTAATTAAAGCATTTAATTTGGCTTTAATTATATCTATAGGTAACGCCAAGTTTTATAAGTCCTGGCGCCGTTCTATAAAAAATAAAGGGTATGTTTCGTTTTTTTCCTTAATTAAACTTGTTATATCTCGAACGGAAAACATATTATCCTTTTTTCTTTTATCGTTTTTTAAATTATCGGTTATTAATTTTAATTACTTTTGCGATATACCGGTCCAGGGTAACCGGTTATTTAATTTAAATAATCTTATTTTTTATATTATCTTTTAAATTTTTATAAAACATGTTAATAAAAATATCGACTTTATTATTTCCTTATCCGGCTTTAGCCGTAAAACTTTTAAAAGTTACGGCATACTTAAATATAAATCATTTTTGTCGGAATTATAAAAATTATTAAGCCGTAAATCGTTTTTTATCCGGATTGTCGAAATTATTACGTATTTTGTTTTCGAAATTAGTATAAATTAAAAATATTTCGTTAATAAAATCTTTTTTATTTATTTTTTTTTATTTTTAAAAAGTGTCTTATAATACATTCAAATTAATTAGCCGTCATTTTTATTAGGCATATTTTTATTATTAAGACCATATCCGTTAGGTTATTAAGATTTAAAAAATGAAAATAAATTCGCGTCTAAGTTAAAAAGGTTTAAGGGTTACCTTTTTTATCATAAGGTTCTGGTTTTTTTGGCTTTATGCAAGCGAAAAAGGATTAAGTAAGTAACGTAGCTTTAAACTGTCGAACTTCTTTTTTTAGCTCCCGAATTCGAGCCTAAAGTTGCTAAATAAGGGTTTCCTAAGTGCTAGTTAATATCTTAACAATATTCAGTATTATTTAAAATTTAACGAAACTATTAAATAAAAGTTTGTAACGTATAACGGCTAAACAGTTTAACCAATTATTAAACCTTAAGTCGACGGGTTTATATTGACAGAAGTATCGTGGAAATCTAAGCAATAAATATAGTAACGTATTACGTTTCGTAATACCGGAAATGCCTTATTACAAACGATTAGTATTAATAAATATTGTAAGCTGAAGTTATCTAAACTATGGAAGTAATAAGCGTATATATCTCTATACGTTAATTAGATCTTTATTAAATTTTAACATTATCAAAAATCCAATGCCATTGGATTCGGTTGGTTTTGTATTAATTTATTTAGATCTTGATGCCAAAAAAAGATCCAAATTACGTAACTTTTTTTTGTGGGTCCGACCGTTTTCGCGGCCGATCTTGGGTTGGGTCGTAACACGTTTGCAACCCGTAAGGTATTTACGTTTTTTACTGTTATTTTAAGTTAAATAATATAATAAGAACTTAAGGTTATTTTTTTTGTCGGCATAATAATCGTAATAATTATTAAAGTAAACGTGAAAAAATAATTTAAAAAATAAGAATAACTTAAATATAATAATTATATAAAGGCAATTAATATTTTGCGAATAAATTTGTTTTTACTTATTTTATACGTTTTTTGCGTTATTATTACTTTGTTTTAAAACTTTCGGTTTAACTAGTAATTAAATTATTTTGCTCAAATCTTTATTTTCTTTTTATATATAGATATTTAAATAACGTATAACTTAATCAAATATAAATACTTATCGAAAAATACGTTATAATTCGTTTTCGTTAATATGGAAAAGATTATTTTTAAGGTCCTTAATATCCTTAAAAAATTTTTTCGTTAAATTATACGTTTTAAATAATAATAACTTTATTTATTAAAGAGTTCCAAATTTCGTAAATATTCGTTAATCGGTAACTAACGAAATAGCTAATCTAAGCTTTTAAATTTAATCTTTAAAACCTTCATTTTTTTATAACGGTTTCCGTTATAACATAGGCCATATAACCGTAAATTCGTAAATGAGCTTATTAAGATTTACAATTAAAGCAGCGTAATACCATTTTTGTATACTAAATAAATATATTAAATTTTATATAGGTTTTGCGAAAAGAATCCGCATTTAAAGATACAGTTATATAAGTATATTACCGTTTTAAAAATATATCCGATTAGAAATTAAGGTAATTTAATGTTATTTTGCATTACGGTCGCTTTTTTTTAATTATACACTTTAACCGTTTTATATTTCTGTTCTAAAATTTAATTATAAAGTATTAAAAATTTTAATTTGATATTAAAAAACGCAATTATAATATATTTCGAAATAAATAACTTTTCAAAATTTCGTTATTATATTGAATTATTTATAAAAGAATTTTGATCTACTTTTTAAAAACGCTTCAAAAATATCGGAACATATTAATTAAGATATTTTATTTTCGGTTTTTAAAATAAATATCCCAAATATAACTTAAGTACATGTCGATAACGAATATTACGTATTTATATCCTTTCGGGTTTTCCTTGTGATCCGTAAAATTAATAACTATTTTTTGGCCTAATCGGAAAGTTTCCTCCTTTAGTATACAACGTATTTACTTTTTAACCTTTGCGTTGCCGGAAATTTAGTATTCGACCGTTATAAAACCTTTTAATCGTACCTTTTTTATATAGGGCGGAAGTTAAGCGATTACTTTAGGACCTAGATAACCTAGGCATAAATACTATATTGTCTTATCGCTGGTACGTAATAATTTTGTAATCCTTAAATTAACGTTTCGTTTATAAGCTGTAAATATCATATTAAAATTATTACGTCGGTATTTTCGAAAATAAATTAATAAAATCTATTTTTTAACGTAATAATAATTTAATTATATTTATTTCGAATATAATTATTAATTCTTTTATTATTTTATTAATATCTTTTTTTCTAGAATTATCAAAATAATACTAAATTATATATAAAATCCTTATAGTAAATTATATTATATTAACGTAACGCCTTTATATCGTTAAAGTTGTACAATAATATATTTACTTTTTTATAATTATTAATCGGAATAAAATTATTATTTACGTATATTCCGTTATTTTGTACAGTAAGTTTAGAATTAAGGAATTTATTAATTACGTTAAAACTATGTATCGACGATTTTAAGTCTAGGATAGAAAAATTCTTTAAAAGGTAAAACGAAATATTTATTATGGCGTACGTATAATTAATTCAAAAGGACGTTAATACTTATTGTATTTTTTAAAAAAAACTATTCCGTTTTTTAAGCAGTGAATTTCTTTATGTTTTTCGATAACCGTTCTATTTTTTTCTTTTAAGAATTAATTAAAAATAAATCATTAATAAATTTGCTTTCTTATTTCGTTATTAAAACGGAAATATATTAAAACCTTATTAAAAATGCATAAAAATATTAAAATAAAATATAATAAGGATTTAAATAAACCTTATAACAAATACCGTAAATATTTAATTCGTTACGTTTTTTTTGCTAACGTTTCGGTCCGAATAAAAATTTCTACGATTATTTCGTTTTTATTTTCGTACCGGAATTCTTTTTCGCGGTTAAAAATTAATAGGCTTAGTTTTATCCTGATCAAAATTATCTTAAATAAATAGGTTTGCCAAAACCTTATAAAAAGTTAAAAATGCTATTTTAATATTTCGCGATATTAATAGGGAATAAGTTATAACATAATAATCCAAAAAACTAGCTGCCATTTTTTGGAAATTAATTATACCGTTATTAATCTCGGCCTTTTTTATTCTCTAAAAGGTAATAGTTTATATCTTAATTATAGGGGTTAATATTATGCAGAAATTATTAACCTATATAATCGTCCTTTTCGTTTTTGGAATACTATATTATTATCCCAGGACCATAATCTTTTGCTATTTTACGATTTATTCTTTTAATTTCTTGCCAAATTTCGATATTTGCTTCAACGTTTCGCGATATTTTCGTTAAATATTAATCAGGAGCCTATTATCGTATACCTTATTTAATTCGGCCAATTTCGCGTATTATTTCCGTACGTTTTTTCTAAGGAGAAAATTCGTCTCCCTAATTACTGGAAATATTAATTCCAAAACCCATTTCGTGACGTTATTGACGTTTTTACGGAAGGTATCGTATTTTCGATTTTTAAAAATATATGCCGCAAAATCCTAATTATAAGCTTGTTTACTTTCGGTCGTTATCTCAAAGGTATTTATTAGGTATTCCATAAGATTAATCTTTTCTGTAATTCCTCTGGACAATTAAAACGATAATAAGGTATTAAATTACGTCGTATAGCGAATTCGTCTTTTGGGATACAAAGTTATATCGGGTTTTATTAATTTAACAAGTTACAGAAATAATTAATCAGGGTCGATAAAGTCCCAAATATCAGACGCATACGCTCTAAACTGGAATTCGCCCTTAAAACAATCCCAGTTCTTAGGTCCCTTAGATAACTAAGGACGTTAACGGTACGATCGCCATTATTAATATTGCAATATATTAATAATTGTTATTAATATATAGCCTATATCCTCTTAGCAATAACTAATTAATAAATATATATATGAATTAAACGAAAATAAGACTTTTAATTATCAGATATAGGGGATATCAGTTGTTGTTATATTCAGCTAATTGCGTGCGCTTTCCCAACGCGTACAGCTTTAGTGTAGCTTAGGAACGGAGTATATATACTCCGTTCAGAAGGTGACCTTTCCGTATTTGGTGTGCTATAGCACACCCTGGCTGGCTGACAATATATCAGTGGATCACCCATACCAAGTGGGATCACCGCTTCCTAGCTTCCTACAAGTCAATATACCCTCAAGAGCTGTGTATCTGCTCCTTAGTAAGTGTGACATCAACTGATTATTGATTTCCATGTTAGCGTATCATTCTATGAGGCGACTTCCCCATTCCTTTTCATCATTGGTAACGGAAACAGTCGCGAGGCTATCTTACATCAGATGGTGTTATGGGTTGCATCTACATGAGAACTGTTTTTGACTGGACTGAATATCCTTGTGAGCTAGCAATATAAGCACTTAAAGTCTTTAAAAGGTAGGCAAAAGACGCGGCGGCTACCAAAATAGCTGATCTCTGGGGCTTGGCGCTTCGACGTCTTACTAGTTCGGCGCAGGCGCTCCATGCAGCCAGCATCTTATCGACCATTATAACTTCCATTGCCCTAGCTCGGTAATCCGTCCGAATGCTGGAAACTGCGGTCTGTGTATACTACCGAGAAATCCGCGGTGGTGCCTGTCGTGCCGCCAAGATAATGGCCGTCGAATGCCGGAATACGGGCTAATCAAAAGCAGACGTGCCGTTACGTCTGGGGAGATGAGCAAGTCTCCTATTTCACCCAGCCTTAGGTAGTATCGCGTGGGCAACACCATGAGCACTGTGCACTTCTTGGAGCCATAATGGAGTTTGAAGCCATAGGTGACCTGCTTTGAATTGGTAGGCCTAGTTGTCAGAAGGCCGATGTCTCCTGGGGTAAGGTTGCATGTTCCATCTGGGTTGATTCCTCTGTAGGACAAACCTGACCAGATGAATCTCCACCATACGTGGCGACTTCACATGGACACGACCGTTAAGTACAAGAGATTTATATCTTTTGGTCTTCATTTCGAAAACTGCGTGCTATCGGTAGTCTCCAGTTAGTATTTCTACCATGAGTCTTTATAAGCCTGACCGCGATCTCCCATAGCGGCTGGGTCACGTCGATCAATTAGCGGAAATGAGGAAGAGCGGCATTTGAGGCTCGACTTCTTCGGGGGGAAGTCCCACGATGCCAATCTGATCTTTTGGGGTGGTATGCTGTGTAGGGATAAGGATTGTCAGGTCACCTTCTGGATTTGGAAGGTCTCATCAGTTCGGCCACTCAAGGCAGACAAAATAGGCAATCTGACTTCCCTGGGCCCTAGTCCGCGTAAGCATCTAGAACTTGGCGGACAAAAGCGCTTGTGCGTACTCTCCTGATCTAAGCCCGACCTTTCGAAGCGTCTCAAAGCCTCTTCGACGACATCAAAGTATAAAGAGGGGAAGAGACCCATGATGTCCGCCCCCCCGAATCCGCATCTCAGGCGCCTCCAGCAATCCAATCTAGTCATCCCTCCAAGCCCGTTTTCCTAACCCCATACCGGGGCTACCTCGAATGTCCACCATGCCTTCCCTCAAGTCCTTCCTTCTGGCTATTGCTGCCGTGGCCCCTGGGGCCTTTGCGTCGCCGGTTCCTGGCGCGAACTCAACCTCTATTGTCGACGCAGCCCCTCAGTGGTACTCTGGCCCCTGGTATAACTTCCCCAGCATGGGCACTTGGAGAAGCTTCGACCAACTGGTTCGCTTTCCCCGTATACCTTAGCAGGAATCGTACCTACTGACCCTTGAAAAAGTATAACATCCACTCTCCCTACATGGCGATGACGGGCAGCACCTGGGGCGATATCGAGAAGATCAGGGCGTCATGCCTGAACATCGGCGCGCAGTACGGTGTTGATCCCCGTATTATTCTGGCCATGATCATGCAGGAGAGTCACGGTAACGTTGGAGTCCGCACCACCTACAGCTGGGAAGGCATCCCTACTGCGGGACTGATGCAGTGCTGGGGCTGCCAGGGATATCCCGGACGAGTGAACTTGAGCCAGGTACGCGCATGGCAGTGAAGATATTACCCTTTCCTGGACAGCAGCTCGGTCTATGTCCATCTCTGCATCAAAAGCTCGAGCAATAGCTAACAAAACCACGATTATAGCAAGAAATTGATAACATGGTTCGCGGCGGAGTCGAACACTACAAGGGCAATCTTCGAAACTGGGGTGACGCAATGACTGAGAGTTGCGTCTACCCGGCCATGCGAGAGTACAACTCTGGAAACGTTAACCCCAACGACCTCAGCGACGGAAGGGGTGCTACTCCCAGCTATGTCAGTGACGTCGCCCAGCGTCTGCAGGGATGGGCTGATTAAGCAGTAACGTACCCCTATCTCCCTTTGAAGTCTTTTCCAAGCCATCGGAGGCAGGTGGACTGAATGCCTCTTCCGGGAACTTGCTTGATGTCTTGACCACTCCTCATAGCAATCCCACACGGCTACACTAGGTGGCTGTTTTATAATTCTCTAGACATAGTGCAACTGCCAAACATTTGGCTTTACGCCAGTGTACATAAGTTATGACAGTATATAAAGTTGGAACGTTCTTGTCCAGTTACCTGTACCTTTTCTCTTGCAGCGCTTGTGAAGTTGTCCCACATGGCACGAGTTTATAGCAGTGCCGATAAATGAGCGACTTAGTAATAACCTGTTGAATCATAATTACTGGTTCAGGCTGCTCCTTTTCTGGAATAGCGCCATAGGCTGTGGATCACAGCTGCGCCGTAATTCAAAATCCGGACAGCGAGGAGCAAGGAGGTACGAAACACGCGTTGCGGGGTAACATAAGCGAGATGTTCCGTATATACAGCTCCGCTGTTACATATGTCGACCGATGATGGGACGAGGCATTAGTTAAGAATAGCGCCAGAGCTGTGCGGTCCGGGCGCTTGAGATGAAACAGCAGACGTGGTAGACATCTCCAGCCATAAGGTAGGATTGGAATATTCTACGTCGTAGGGACACTGTAGCTCATTACAAGTCAAACCTAATGTTGGCGGATATTTGTCAGCTGCTAAGGTCGGGGATATGGTGGAACCTTCTGGACAGGGGTCTTACGGCTATCTGTAGGGGCCTTCCCTCCTCAGATATTTAGGAGGAACAGGCGCTACTGGCCATCTATACTGCTACCTAACAGCTTACTTCCTGGCTTTCACTCTGTGCTGCCTTTTCCCTGACAATATTAAAGACTTATCACTAAATATGGAATCTTATACCATTGACCCCACCACCCAATGTGACAACTCCCTAAAAGCCCTCGGTGAGTTAGATGCTTACCGGACCGCATATAAATATGTCAATTCTCAGCCTATACACGCATTCTTCCTTATACCCAAGCAACTGCCACCAGGACCACGTCCCTTGCTAGTGAGATTCCACGGCGGTGGCTTCACAGAGGGCGAAGCTGAGGCTTCCATGCGACCTTTGTACGCCCGCTCGATATCTCACTAATCTCTCAGGGGTTCCAGTGGCTTACTAAGGACTAGTTTTCTGGAACTGGCGCTCAAGCACGGCGCAGTGATCCTTGCGCCCGACTATCGTCTGCGTCCCGAACACGAGATGACAGACGTAATCGAGGATATCCGGTGTTTCTGGAGATGGGTCGAGTGGGATGCGCAGCGAATCCTGCGCGAGTCGCTCCAGGATATAGAGTTAGACGTGACCAACCTACTAGTGGGCGGCGAGAGCGCCGGTGGCTATCTTACTATGCAGACGGCGCTTCTTGGTATGACGGGCTTGCCGATCAAAGTTCTTTTCGTCCAATACCCGGCGCCAGACATGGCGGGTATCCTGGGTCTAGCAGACGAGTCCCACCAACCCGGCGCCGAGACGTCGGTCTTGTTTTCAGCTAAGCACTCATTTTCTGTAGTCGAGGATCACCTTGCTGCCCTAGAGCCGGGAAAGATATGCACACGCGCCAAATTCGGCGCGAGAATGCATCTTCTGAGCGCTATGCTCCAGGCTAGGCGGTTCTGCGACCTTTCAGGGGATAACGCTTATATCGATCCTATGACTAGTCTTGAGACGGCTGGAAAGCTGCCACCAATTCTCCTTTACCATTCCAAAGACGACGAGATGGTTAGTGACTAGCTCACAATACTCAAGCCCGTGTCGAAGACATAGAGAGAAGCTGACGGTAGGCAGGTCCCGTGGACGCAAACAGAGCGGTGGGTGACAAAAATGAGGAAATTACACCCGGATGTTCCGCTCTACCTCACATATCAGAGTGGTGAGCATGTTTTCGACAATAACCACACCATGGCAACGCCATGGTTGAAGGAGCCGCTGGAATTTGTACAGAAGTATTGGCCTATCAAACAAGATACTTAGTTCCAATGCGAACATGCAGACCTCCTCCTACATCGCATAGTCTACGATGAATGAAAACATTTTCGATGGTTGTCGGCTGTGATGTCACCCCCATCCACGCTCCATCTATTTTTGAAGCCATTCACGTAATAAGATGACCCCCCCATCAGCGCTCCACCCCATCAACGCTCCACCCAATTTTGAAGCCATCGCTACAACAACCTCTCCATACAAATAACAATATCTTAATAACTACTAAATCAATTAATCCCATATTAAATAAAGCGTATAATAATATAATTTAGTTTTACCTTATTATTTCTTTCGCCTTCGAAAAATTCGTCTTGCTATTAATTTTTCCGAATAACAGTAAAACGTCTTTTCGCAAAGATCTTTACCTCTATCTTTGCCTTTTTAACCGAAATTATTTTTACGAAATTTTTATTTGGTTCGGGCTATATTTTCTTATGTTTCTTAGGCTTTGCTTTTTCGAAAGCTATCGTTGATTAATTATTATAAACCTCGGGGACAAAAAGCTTAGCGATTTTATCGTTAAAGGTCTTGGCAAACTTATTGAATAAAAAGCGTACGATAAAATTTCCGTACGTTAAATTAATTTCTACCAGGGATTTTTCGAACAGGATTAATTTCCTAAACGATTTAGGCGTTTTAATACCTAAAACAGTTATTTGGCTAAAACAACTAAGGCGTTTTAGAGTAAGAATCGATTCTGGGACGGATATATTCGTTATTGTTTGGTTTTCTTCACGTACTTATTATTTATCATTTTTATTAATAAAATATATATCTATTATTTTCTAACCTTTTAAAATATGTTTTGAAATTATTATACAGTTTTTTTTACGTTTTTAGCAATATTTTAAAAAAAAATTAATTTTATTTATAATTTCGAACATTTATCTGTAATAACGTTTATAAAACTAATAACCGTATTTTCGATTTAAAATGGCAAATATATTTATATTAGAGGATGGAACAATTTAAATAAGATGAAAAATACGGAATATATAAAAAGACAAAAAGAATAAAAATATGCAAAACATAAAAACTATAAGAAAATAAGAAGTAATATATATTTTATTTTGGAAATACATTTATATTGAAATTTCGATAATATAATTATTATGGCCGTTAGTTATTAATAACTTTTATATATCGGAGCTTCTCGGTTTAATATAAAAAATAAAAATTTTACAAAATTATTTTAAGCTGATTTTACTATTTATTTAGCCGCTTTTTGACATAATAAAATACCAGCTTTTATGTATTTTATCGTCCGAATTAAAAGATTATTATTATTATACGTGAACGATGTTAAATATTATAAAAAGTAATATCGAATATCTGTTAATATTAACATACCTAATTATGGTAATTTGCTACCTTTTAAACGGTTGGGATTGGTTGTCGTGCTTTTAAAAGCCCTGGTTTTAGAATAGCAGTATAGAGATTGAGTTGCTTGGTTTTTTTTTAGACGTTTAAAATTATTATTATTAATTAAAAAGTATAATACGTGTAAACAAAATCGTAATAAAATAATATAAACATAATTAATCTTATATAATAATTTAATAAATCAAAGTTTTTTTTCTAATTTTATAATACCTTTTAACGATTTTTACCGAACTTTCTTTTCGTCTGTATACTTTAAATACATGTAATAACTAGGCGGTTTAACCAACTATTAAACCTTAGTCGTATAGGTTTATATTAGTACGAGTATCGTGGGATTTTGAGCAATGGATATAATAACCTATTACGTTTTTTAATATCAAAGATGTCGGAATTATATTGTAAACGATTAGTATTGATAAGTATTATAAGTAATTCTTATTTAAATTATGAAAATATTAAGCGAATATATTCTTTTCATAAATTTTATTAAATCTCTTGAATTATTTCGGATTTATATCGGATAACTGAATAAATCCCGTTAGATCTTTTGAATTATTCCGGGTCTATATCGGATAACTACATAGATCTCGTTAGATTTCTTAGATTATTCCGGATCCATGTCACATGGTTTAGACCCATTTGGGTTCTGTTTCGGTTACCAAGTGACCGTTTCAGAGACCCTTTCTTAGTTAGGTCATAATACGATCTTCTCTTGCCCCAAATCTTAGCTTTAAGATTTTCAAGTAAATCTTTCCTTTATTTGTTATTAAATTTAATTAAGTTATTAAAAAGTGTGAACGTATTAATCAAAAGAAAAAACGCAAAACTTTAGTCCATTTCGTATTTAATTTTAATTTTAAAGTTATACCTTATATATTTTATTACCGTGCTAATAATTTATGCATAATAGTAAATATAATAATACGTTATTAATAATATATCCTAAAAAAACGTTATTACGACGATTCAGGTATTCCTTTTTTATTCTTAAATAATACCAATAAGGAAATAAAAATTTACAGTTAAAAGAAATTTTCGTTCGTTAATATGTTCGTAATATTTGTTAAAAGTTATCAACTGTATTTAGTCGTTTAAATAAAAGGTTATCCCGTTTGAAACGCCTTTATATTTAATAAGATTTCTTTCGGAAAAAAGATATAAAAATAGTTAACCAAGATGTTTAATTTTTGGAGAAATTGAAAAAATAGAAAAAAGCCGACAGTTTGAAGGCGGAACGCGAACGTTTGGAAGTTAAATTTTGCGCTGCATTTTCTAAATAGTTTTATTTTTTTTAAACCTTATTATAAACGGAAACTAGGATGTTATGTTAAATAGCGTTATTAATAAAAACTTTTTAATAAGCATTAAAAGTTCATAAGATTTTTTGGCAGGGTTTCAGATATTTTCAGAATCGGAGTGCTTCTTTTATTTGATTAAGTACTTGATAAGTTCGTTTTGTGTCCGCATGTCGAAAATTTTGTTTTATTTCATATACAGTATCGTTTTTTATTTTTTATCGTTTTATGCAATATATATTTTAATTATATGTGCTGCTAATTTGAATAAAGAAATGTAAAAAATTATATAGAATTTAATTTTTAGTAGAAATGCCAGTTAATAGTTATTTTCAAAGGTCTTTTTGGCCATTTTATATAGACCGATATATTTAAAATCGAGTCTTTTTCTAGGTTGTTTTATTTAATTATTTTTGGTAATAATGTTATGGCCTAACGAGCCACGGTTTCTAGAAACGGTCTGACATGACCCAACCATAAGCGCAAAGTAAGGCAGCTTACGTAATGGATCATTAACTTACTGGTAATAAGCTAATAAACCGGATTCCTAACTTATTGGTAATAAGCTAGTAAGCCAGATTATGAACTTATTGGTAATAATCTAGTAAGCCGACGAAAAATATATATACTTATTATTTTTATAATTTAAGTAGTACCAATTTGTAATATTTATTAATACTAACCGTTTATAATAATAATTTGTTACTTAAGATATCCTTAATATTACGAAATATAACATAATTATTATATTTATTATTCGGATTTATACGATATTCCTATTAATATAAACTCGTACGACTAAGGTTTAATAATTAGTTAAACTCCAAGCCGTTATGCGTTGTAAGTTTTTGTCCAATAATACCGTTAAATTCTAAGCAATATTTAATACTGTCAAAATGTCTACCAGCGCTTAGAAAACTCTTATTTAACAGTTTTAGGCTCGAATTCGAAAACTGGAAAAAAGAATCCGACAAATTAGGGCTATCTTATTTGTCTAAGCCTTTTTCGCCCGCATCAAATTAAGGAAGCCAAAGTCCTAAGATTGGAAAGGCAACCCTTAAACTTTTTTAATTTAGGTACGAATTTATTTTCGTTTTTTAAACTTTAGTAACCCAGCAAATAAGGTTTTAATAATAGGAGCATATTAAATAAAAAATGCGGTTAATTAATTTAAACCGATTATAAGAAATTTTTTTTGAAAATAAAAATATTAAATTAAAAGATTTTATTAATAAGATGTTTTTATTTTATATGAATTTCGAAAATAAAATGCGCGATAATTTCGTCAATTCGGATAAAAATAATTTACGGCTTAATAGTTTTTGTAATTCCGACAAAAAGGATTTGCGTTTAAATACGTTATAACTTTTAAAAACTTTGCGGCTAAGGCCGGATGTGACGGTTAGGCGGTTTAACCAACTATTAAACCTAAGTCGTACGGGTTTATGTTGGCAGGAGTATCGTGGGAATCTGAGCAATGGATATAGAAACGTGTTACGTTTCGTAATATTAAGGGTGCCTTAGGTAACGAATTATTATTGCAAGCTGAAGTTATCTAAATTATGGAATTAATAAGCGTATATATCCTTTTCCTTTAACTGGATTACCACCAGTAAGTTGGTAATCCGGCTTATTGGTTTACCATCAGTAAGCTGGTGATCCGGCTTACTGGTTTACTACTAGTAAGCTGGTGATCTATTACGTAACCTGATCCACATAATTTTTTTGGCCTTTTCCGTTGCAACCGTTCCTAGAGGCCGTAATTTGTTAAGTCGTAATACGATTTCCTTTTTCCCAAAATTTTGTCCTTAAGATTTTTTTTCTCCTAGTAAGTTTTTTTTACATATTTTTAATATGTTTTCCAATATGTCCAAATATCGTTTTCGCAAGTCCGAATAACGACTTGCCTTAGTTAATTTTATTGAATTTAAAGGTTTTGACACGATATTTTGTTTTTTTTGTTTTATTCGGCAGCTTAATTACCAAATGATGGATGGGGTTTTTCGTTATAAGGAATATGTCCGTCAAGGTTGTTCGTATAACGGGATAAAAGTCCTTATTTCTATAATTAATCGCCATATCGCAAAATCGAAAAAATTAAAAGAAAAAAAGCTAACGGCCGAAAAATCTTTGTCCGAAGCTTTTGCGCGTTTTTTTCGTATACGTCGTTAGCGTTAGTACCATTAGTCTTAGGGTACGAAACTTGTTAATTGTGCCCTTTAATCCTTGGATGATTTTAACGACCTTGCGCAATTGGAATCGGAATCCGTAGTCGAGGTTCAGGCCTTAGGAGGGGTGGACGTTATTAATTGGAATGCGGTGGACCAAGGGCTTCCCTCCGTGGATCTTGTGGACTGGGATGCCATTATTTCGGGTGGTTCCGCCGTTGCTGGTGAAAGTTCTTTAATAGGCGCTGGGCGCCAATAAGATTTTTGGCGGGTTCCCAGGTGTTTTCGGAGTCTCAGTGTTTTTTCCATTTGATCAGGTACTGGGTAAGTCCGTTTTGTTCTGAAGATGTGTCTGAAGAAAATGTATGCTAATTGTTCGGCGTCTGTATCCTCATGATATGGTAAGAAATAGGAAAATTTTGTGAATTGGTCGACAATTATGAAGATGCTGTCGTAATGTATTCCGGTAGCTGGGTTTTTTGACATAGGAAGTTTAGTAATAAAGTCGAATGTAATTAAATACCATGGTTATTCTGCGACTCGTAATGGCTGTAATTCTCCGTATGGCTTATGTCGTCGAGCCTTTGCTTTGGCGCAAATATCGTATTGCCGTATAACTTTTTATACCGTTAATTTCATTTTAAGAAAAGAATATATGCGTTAAAATCGTTTTAGGGTTTTATGGATCCTTAGATATTTATGTAACTAATATTCGTATATTTTTCGTATTAAATCCTTTTAGTATTTTTTTAGAACTTATATTTGGTTTATTTTTTGATTTTTTGGGAAATTGTCGTTATATTATTAAATTCTTTAATATATATCGAAAGGTATTCCCCGAATCGTTATAATTTGTCGTAAGCATAAATATCTTTTTGTAATAATATCAAAAATTATATAGCTAATTTTAACTAATTTTTCTTTGAGGTGTGGTTATTTGTTTAAAGCATTTGCTTTGCCGTTTTCTGAATTTTTCTTATGGATAATAACGAAGTCGAAATTCGCCAATTTTTCCGCGTAACGAAATTATCGTCCTATAAGCTTTTTGGTCGTGGTAAATCGGGTAAAATTTTGATAATCTGTATAAATTTTAATCTGGTACAAGTTTCCCTTTAGGAAATATCTGAATTTCCGGAATGCCATAATAATGGCCATAAATTCTTTATCTGGAATACCGTAATTAAGTTTAATTTTTTTAATTTATACGAAAAAAATATAATAAGGTATATTTTTCCTTAATTATTTCGTTATCCGATTATTGCGTTTAACGCGTAATTCAAAATATTAATTTTTAATTTAATAAGGCGGTTTGGATCATATATAATTAGTATTAATTTGTTAATGATTATATTCTTAACATTTTAAAATACTTTTTCCGTATCGGACGTTTATTTAATTTTTTTTTGGTAAAATTTATTAAGAATATAATTATTTTGTTAAAATTTCGAATAAACTTTTTGTAATAATTGGCGAATCCAAAAAATACCTGTACGTTTTTAATTATTATTAACGTTTATTATTTTATAATTACAGCGATTTTTTTTAGAGTTTATCCTAATATATCCTGCGATAATAATATGTCCCAGATATTTTATATTTTATATATAAAACTAATTTTTTTCCGCATTAATAAATAACCTTGCCTCCTGTAAAACTTAAAAAACCTTATAAAGGTATCTTACGTATATGTTTTTTATTTCCGAAAAAATAAAAATATCGTCGAAATAGCAAATGACGAAAATATCCAAATATTTTCGTAATACGTAATTAATTATTCGCTAAAAGGTTATTTGGTACGTTCGTAAATCTTATTAATATAACCAAATATTTAAATAGTTCGTATTTTATTTTGAAAATTGTTTTTTTATTTATATTCTTTTACAATTTTAATAAGGTTATATCCATTTTTAAGATCGAATATTATAAATTATTTGGTTTTATAAAATCGGTTTTTTATTTCCGTAATTAGGGATAATAATTTTTAATTTTTAATAATAACATTATTTAATTATTAATAATTAACCATAAATCGTAATTTCCCATTTTTTTAAGTACGAAAAATATCAGGTATCTTATTAATAACTTCGAAAATTAAATTTATCCTTTTTGTAACCGACTTTTTAGGTACTTTTTAAAAATACGTAACTCGTTTTTACTAAAATTATAAATAAGGTAAAACTTTATCGAAAATCCTTTTTTAAAAATTATTTCGTAATTTTATTTATTATGTTTTAATAATTTTGTATCGAATTCTTTTTTAAAAAATTATTTATATCTATAGTATTATGGTAATATATTAATTAAATTTTTTAACTTTTTAAATTATTATTCTTATTATTTCAAATCGTTATTTAATTGTTTTAATTTTATTTTGATAATAATAATAATACGTTATTCTTTTTTATTATCCGTTCTTTTTTTTATGTTTTATTCCTTTAGGTATTAAAGTATTTATCGTATTTTTATACTTATATTTGTCGTTATTATTAATCGAATTTTAAAATTTTAATTCTTTTTTTTATTTATTAATAAAAAATAAAATAAATTTTATTTGGCCAATTTCGCTATTAATTAAAATTCCGTATTAAGGTATCCATAATAATCCTAAGATCATATCGTAATTTCCGAATAAAACGATATCGAAATTAACCATTTGATATTATTCTTAAATAAAAATCTCGAGGTAATTAATTTTACGTATAACTTTTTTGTTATCGTTAACGAATTCCTAACTTTTGGCATTCGTCGCTATATAAAATTCCAATTTGTATTTTTATAGCAATTTAAATTTATTAACCATATCCGGTATAATGTAATTTCCGCCCAAAGCTCCGTAATTTATTATTACGGTATACAAGTACGTTCCGATTCGTATTTCCAAGGTAATAAAGTCGTTAACATTTTTTATCGTTACGTGTAAAGCTTTTCTTAGGAATTCCTTTTAATTTTTCTAGATTTCGTTATTTTACGGCTTTTTTATAAGTAATTTTTTTTTAATTCTTATTCGAATTTATCAAGCCTTATTTATGTTTTTATATATAATATATTAAGTTGTTGCATTTATCGTTATTGTCGGCATATTTTTTCTTGGAGCCGTATTAATTCTTTTTAATTTCGTTATGATTCTTTTTCTTATCGAATAAATTATTTTCTCATATTTGCAATTATATCCCATTATGCATCGTTTTGGTTATCGTTCCAAAAATCTCCCGTAAATTAACGTATTTTTTCCTTAATGGCTTTTTTTCAAAAGGATCCGTAATAAATATTAATTAAAAATAAAGGTCTGTAATAACTTTTTAATAGTACCTTTTTACCGTACGCAAAATTAATGCCTTTTCCGTTTGGTAATTACATTATCCGTAATAATAAAAAAGATTTTTTATAAGTATTATTTTCCTTCGTGCTAATTTTCCGTTTCGGCCAATTGCTGGATATTTCCTAGGGCTATGATTCAAAGCTGTCGATATTATTATTCGTTATTCTTATTATATTTAATACGGTTTGAAAAATCGAGTCCCTTATAATACATATAGGTAATTCGTACGTAAATATATTGTTTTTATTTTTCGTAATCGGGACATTTTCGTCGTCGACAATATATAGCATATATTATGCCGTATCGATGGGGGGTTCCGAAATAAATTTCTTTTATCCAATTTTGATATTTGCGTAATTATCCCTATAATACCTTTTATTATGTTTGCGTTATTTATTAAACCAGCTTTTTGGCTTTTTTTATTTTTCGTCGAATTCTTTATCGTAATAAGCCCTATTAGATTTTTTGTTTAAGGCTTAATACGTATTTAATTTGGATTATCTTAATATTTATATTATTATTTTTTTTTAATTATTTTTGGATTATCCTCCCGGTATAAAAGTCCAGTTATCCTATCGTAATTTTTTGGGCTTTTTGTATTTATAAGCTTTATGTCCTATTTTGCCATAATTAAAATATTTAATTTAACTTTAATCTTATTTGTGGGTAACGCCAAGTTCCATAAGTCCTGGCGCCGTTTCATAAAAAGTAAAATGTGCGTTTCGTTTTTTCCATTAATTGGACTTATATTCCGAACGCAAGGCATATTATCCTTTTTTCTTTTATCGTTTTTCAAATCATCGGTTATTAATCTTAATTACTTTTACGATATACCGATTTAAAGTAATTAATTATTTAATCCGAATAATCTTATTTTTTATATCGTCCTTTAGCCTTTTATAAAATATATCGATAAAGGTATCGGTTTCGTCGTTTTCCCATCCGGCCGTAGCCGCAAAAGTTTTGAAGATTACGGCATATTTAAATATAGATTTTTTTTGTTGGAATTATAGAAATTATTAAGCTATTAATCGTTTTTTATCCGGATTGCCGAAATTATCGCATACTTTATTTTCGAAATTGGTAAAAGTTAAAAAGATTTTATTAATAAAACTTTCTTTATTTGCTTTTTTTATTTTTAAAAAATTTCTTATAATAAGCTTAAACTAATTAACCGTATTTTTTATTAGGTATGCTTTTATTATTAGGACTATATCCGCTGGGTTATTAAGATTTAGGAAACGAAAATAAATTCGTATTTAAGTTAAAAAAGTTTGAAAATTACTTTTTTTATCGTAAGGTTCTGGCTTTTTTGGCTTTATACGGACGAAAAAAAGTTAGGCAGGTGGCGTAGCCTTAAGTTATCGGATTTTTTTTTCCAATTTCCGAATTCGAACTTAAAACTGTTAGGTAAGGGTTTTTTAAGTGCTGGTTAACATTTTAACAATATTAAATATTAATTAGAATTTGACGGTATTATTAAACAAAAGCTTGCAACGTATAACGGCTAAACGGTTTAACCAATTATAAAACCTAAGTCGTACGGGTTTATATTAATAGAAATATCGTAGGAATCTAAGTAGTGGATATAGGAACGTATTACGTGGCGTAATATTAAGGGTACTTTAAGTAACGAATTATTATTATAAATTAAAGCTATTTAGGTTATGGAATTAATAAATATATATATCCTTTTCCTTTAGCTGGATTACCACCAATAAATTAGTGATCCGGCTTATTGGCTTACCATTAGTGAGCTGGTAATCCGGCTCACTGGCTTACCACCAGTGAGCTGGTGATCCATTACGTAACCTGATCTACATAGTTTTTTTGGCCTTCTCCGTTGCGACCGTTCCTGGAGGCTGTGGCTTGTTAGGTCGTAACACCGGATAAAAAGATAATAAAGCCGATATTTTTATCGTTATATTTTATAAAATGTTAAAGGATAATATAAAAAATACAATTATTCGGATTAAATAATTAATTACTTTAAACCGGTATATTATACAGGTAATTAAGATCGACAATTAATAATTTGAAAAACGACCAAAAAAACAGGATAATATGTATTACGATCGGGGTATAACAAATTTAATTAGGGGAAAAAACAAAACGCGTTCCTTACTTTTTACGGAACGGCATTAGGATTTATGGAATTCGGCATTACTTACAAACAAAATTAGAGCCAAATCAAATACTTTAATTTTTATAAAATAGAATATAAGGTTTATAAATATAACAAAATTAAAAGGTTCCGATAAGATAATTAAATACTTATACTGGAAGAACAATTTAAAAATAATTAATGAAACGATAGCAAAGTTATTAATATAATCTAAACCAAGTACATATTAAGCTTATGGCAAAAGGCCTAATAAGAATTATTATAATAAGAAATTTGACGAAAAATGCAAAAAGCCAGGAAACTTGCTTAGTAAATATTGCGAACTTAATAAAGAGCATAATAACGAAAATTACGCCAATATTAGAACTAAAAAAAAATCTGTCCCGGAACCCTTAACCGATATAGCAAAATATATACTTTATATTATTAATAATAAAAATATCCCGATTACGAAAAATGAAAATAATATATTTACGAACGAATTACTCGTATATATTATAAAGGATTCCATTTTCTAAACCGTGCCGGAAATAATAAAGACGATATATAATAATATCGACATTTTCGAAGCATAACACCAGAAAATATTTAATAGTTGGCCGAAACAAAAAGCTAGCCCGAAAAGAAAGTAATGCCCGCAAGAAAACCTTTTTTACTATTATAGATAATATAATTATCAAACGAAAAAGGAATTAATCCAGGGTACGGTGGAAAAATACTCTTAGAAAATTAATATAAATTGCCATTTTTAATTGGTATTTATTTTAAACCTTTATAAAAAATGTTACTAAAAAATAGGTTACTTTATACGTAATTTTTGAAACGATAATTAGGACGACGTACAATGGGATATAATTAAAAATATTAAAAAATAATTTACTTAATATTGAAAAAAATTAAAACAAAATTAAAAATAATTAATTTAATTTAAAAAAGGAGTACGTTAGCAATAACGATAAATATAGCAGCCTAATACGCTAAACGAAAAAAAAACAAATAAGGTTTAATAAATTCGAATAAAAATTAAACAAAATTATTTATAAAGAAGCGGTAAAATAACGAAACCCGAAAATATTAAATGGAATTTTTACGAAAGACTTTAAACGTAACAATAAAAGCCGATAATAAATTTATTACTGTAAATATACCAATCGGAACGTATTAAAAATATCGTAATAATGGATTACGAAATTTTAGGCAGAAATTATATTATATCAAATATAATTAATAAGTTTAAATTATTATGCAAATATAAATTAAATCTTTATATAGCGACAAAAGCCGAAAATCAGGAAATCGCTTACGATAACGGAAATTATACGCCAAATTAATTATTTCGAAATTTTTATCTAAGAACGATATTAAATAGTTAATTTCGATATTATTTTATGCGGGAATTACGATATAATTTTAGGATTATTATAAATATGCCAGTACAAGATTTTGATTAACAAAAAAATTAGCTAAAAAAATTTAGTTTATTCCTTATTAATAAATAAAAGAAAAAAATCAAGGTTTTAATAATCAATAAAGAATAATACCGAATATAAATATAAGGAAATAACAAAAACCGTATTATCTAAAAGGATAAAATACAAAAAGAAAACGAATATTAAAGAAAAATACGACATATTATGATTACTATTAAAACAAAATTAAGATAATTAAATAAGGATTTAAAATAATAAACACAGAAACCCAAGAAATTAAAAAATTTAATTAATATATTATCATAATACTATAAATATAAACAGTTTTTTTAAACAGAACTTAATGCGAAACTATTTAAATATAGTAAATAAAATTACGAAATACTTTTTAAGAAAAATCCTTAACGAAGTTTTACTTTATTTATAATTTTAACGGAATCAAATTACGTATTTTTAAAAAATACCTGGAAAATCGGTTATAAAAAATAGATTCGACTTTCGAAATTATAAACAAAATACCTTATGTTTCTTATACCAAAAAAACTGAAAAGAATAACTTATAATTAATTATAATTACTTAAATAATATGATTATTAAGGATCAAATATTATTATCATTAATTACGGAAATAAAAAACGAATTTTACGGAATTAAATAATTTATAATATTCGATCTTAAAAATGGCTACAATTTTACTAAAACTAAAAACAATACAAATAAAAAAAAACTATTAAAACGAAATAAAAATTATTTAAATATTTAGTTACGTTAATAGGATTTACGAACGTACTAATAACCTTTTAACGAATAATAAACTATATTTTACAAAAATACCTTAATATTTTTGTTATTTGTTATTTCGATAACTTTTTTATCTTTTTCGAAACCGAAAGAATATACGTAAAATACATTCATAAAGTTTTTAAAATTTGATAAATCGTAAAATTATTAATTAATACGAAAAAAAGTTAATTTTATAACCAAGAAATAAAATATTTAAAATATATTATTATCCTAAGATATATTAAGATATATCTTAAAAATATCGTTATAATTATAAAATGATAAATATTAACGATTCTTAAAAAGGTACGGGTAATTTTCGAATTCGTTAATTATTACAAAAGGTTTATTCGACATTTTAACAAAATCGCTATACATTTAACAAATTTTACAAAAAGAAATTTAAATAAATGCTAAATACGAAAAAAGTATTTCAAAATAAAAAAAATACGATCATTAACGAACCAATATTAATATTAAACAATTTAAAGCTTCTCTTTAAATTAAAAATAAGTATTTCGAATTATATATTAAAGTAATAATTAAATAACGAAATAATTAAGGCAAATTATACTTTATTGTATTTTTTTCGTATAAATTAAAAAAGTCGAATTTAATTCCGGTATTTGAAACAAATGATTTTAAGCTATCATTATAACATTTTGCAAATTCAAATATGTCTTAAACGAAAACTTATACCAGGTTAAAATTTATGCGGATTATCAAGATTTTACCCGATTTGTTACAACCCAAAGATTTATAAAATAATAATTAAAATATGCGAAAAGATTGGCAAATTTCGATTTCGTTATTATTTATGAAAAGACTTAGAAAATAATAAAATAAATACTTTAAGCAAATAATTATACTTTTGAAAAATTAATTAAAATTAATTATATAATTTTTAACATTATTATATAAGGATATTTACGTTTACGACCGATTGTAATAATTCGAATAATACCTCTTAATATATATCAAATAATTTAATAATATAACAGTATTTTTTCACAAAACTAAACAATAAATAACATATAAATTGTAAAAACATATTAAAAAGATTTAAGACGAAAAATATATAAATATGAATTATACGAATATTTAGGAATTTACCAAACTTTAAAATAATTTAAACGTATATATATTTTTTTAAATAAAAATATTAATATAAAGAATTATATAATAATATAATATTTACGTTAAAACCAAAATATAATAACATAAATTCTAAGGAAAATTACAATTATTATTAATTATAAAACGATTATAATATTGAATTATATTTAACTTTATTATTAAACGTTTTATATTAAATATTTTATTTATAAGAATATATTTCGGTCGCACTTTCATAATCGTCGACCAATTTAGGAAATCTTGTTATTTTTTACTATATTAAAAAAATATAAATGCCTAATAAATAACATGTATTTTTTTATATATATTTTTAACATATATAAAATTTTAAAAAATCTTATTTTAATTAAACGGTTAATATTACACTTATATTGTACAAAGCCTAATGATATAAATAGGCTTAAATCATAAATTAGTTATTATATTTAAATTGTAAATAAATAAATAAACAAAAACAATAAATTAAATTTTGGAAACTTATTTACAACATTATATTAATTTTATATTTAGCCTATAATATTAATTATTATAAAATTATTAAGATAATATTTACGAACGTAAATTTTGATTCTATGTTTAAAGTTTATAAAAAAGTACAAAATAATAATCTAATTAATATTAAAATAACTTTTGCGTTAAAATAATTACGATAATTATATTAAGAAATAAAAATGGAATTAAAATTTATACGAAATTAAATAAGCAAACATTATAACTAAAAAAAGTTAAAAAAAAATTAATTTTTAGAAAAGGGGAAATAATTTTTCTTATTACTAAAAATGTTGGAACAAAATAACCTAATAAAAATTTCGATTTGAAATATATCGGTCTCTATAAAATTATTAAAAGAATCTTAAAAAATGATTATAAATTAGAATTGTTACTAAAAATTAAATTATATTCAACTTTATATATTTTTTTATTTAAATTAATAACAAATATAATCGAAATATATACGACGCAAAACGATATAGAAATTAAAAACGAATAAGCATATAAAATAGGGAAAATTTTCGATATGCAAAAACAAAACCGACTTATCTAATACCTAATTAAATGGAAAAAGCATCCAAATTTCGAAAATATCTAGGAACCCGTTAAGAACCTTATTGGCGCCTAACGACTGTTAAAAGGTTTTTACCAATAACGACGGAGTTACTCGAAATAATAACATTTTAATCTATAAGATCTAAAAAAGAGCTCTTAATTTACAGTATTTTAATTAATAACGTCCACCTTATTTAAGGCTTATGTTTCGATTATAAACTTTAATTCTAGCTGCGTAAAATCGTTAAAATAGTCTGATAATTAAAAAGTACGATTAATAAGTTTCGTATTTTAAGACTGATAATGTTAACGCTAATGACGTATACGAAAAAAAAGGCGGAAAAGTTTCGAATAAAGATTTTTCGGCCGCCAATTTTTTTAATCTTTTTGGTTCCGCGATATAACAATTAATTATAAAAATAAGGATTCCTATTTTGTTATATGAACGACCCCGACGAACATATTCTTTATAACGAAAAACCCTATCTAGTACTTAGCAATTAAGCTACGGGGCAAACCAAAAAAAATAAGGTATTACGTTAAAACTTTCGGATCTAATTAAATTAACCAAGACAAATCGTTATTCGGATTTGCGAAAACGACGCTTAAATATACCGGAAAACATATTAAAAAAATACAAAAGGTTTATCGAAAAAAAAAAGGAAATTTTGAAAGTAAGATTTGTAAAAGGGGGAGATCGTATTATGGCCTAACGGTCCACGGTTTCCAGAAACGGTTTAACATAACCCAACTATAAGTGCAAAGTAAGGCAGGTTACAAAATAGATCACTAACTTACTGGTAATAAGCTAGTAAGGCGGATTACTAACTTATTAATAGTAAGCTAGTAAACCGGATTACCAATTTATTGGTAGTAATCTAGCAAGCAGGAGAAAGATATATACGCTTATTATTTCCATAGTTTAGATAATACCAGCTTGTAACATTTATCAGTATTAATTATTTGTAATAATAATTCGTTACCCAAGGCATTCTTGGTATTACGAGACGTGTTATGACCCAACGGGCTGCGGCCTCAGAAAACGGTCGCAACAATGACTAAGCCATGTGGGTCGAGTCACGTGATGGCTCAACAGGATCGATCGTAGAGCCTCTGGAGCCAGGCTCGACAGAATGATAAAATTAAGTATAAGACATTTATTAATTCCATAATTTAGATAATTTTAGCTTGCAACATTTATGAATAGTATTCGTTTGCAATAATAAGGTATTAAGAAATGTAATACGTTACCGTATTTATTGCTTAAATTCCCACGATACTTCTGCTAATATAAACCCGTCGACTTAAGGTTTAATAGTTGGTTAAACCGTTTAGCCGTTATACGTTACAAACTTTTGTTTAGTAATACCGTTAGATTTTGAACAATATTTAACATTGTTAAAATATTAACCAGCGCTTAGAAAACCCTTACTTAGCAGTTTTAGGCTCGAATTCGGGAACTGGAGAAAGAAGTCCGATAACTTAGGCTTATGCCACTTACTTCACCCTTTTTCGGCTGTATAAAGCCAAAAAAACCAGAACTTTATAATGGAAAAGGTAACCTTTAAACTTTTTTAATTTAAGTACGAATTTACTTTTACTTTTTAAGCCTTAGCGACCTAACGGATATAATCCTAGCAATAAAAACATACCTAATAAAAAATACGGTTAATTAATTTAAGCTTATTATAAAAACCTTTTTGGAAATAAGAAAAATAAATAAGGAAAATTTTGTTAACGAAATTTTTTTAACTTATATTAATTTCAAAAATAAAGTGCGCGATAATTTCGGCAATCCGAAAAAAAAAACGATTAACGGCTTAATAACTTTTATAATTTCGATAAAAAGGATTTATATTTAAATACGCCGTAACCTTTAAAAACTTTACGGCCAAGGCAAAATAAGAAAATAATAAAATTAATACCTTTATAGACATATTTTATAAAGGGTTAAAAGATAATATAAAAAATAAAATTATTCGGATTAAACGATTAATTACCTTAAATCGGTATACCGCAAAAATAATTAAAATTAATAATTAATAATTTGAAAAACGATAAGAAAAAAAAGGATAATATGCCTTATATTCGGAATATAATAAATCTAATTAAGGGAAAAAACGAAAGGTATTTTTTATTCTTTATAGAACAGCATTAGGACTTATGGAATTCGGCGTTACCTATAAATAGAATTAAAACCAAATTAAATGCTTTAATTATAGCAAAATAGGACATAAGGCTTATAAATACAAAAAATCTAAAAAGTCATAATAGGATAACTGGATCCCTATGCTGGAAGGATACTTTAAAAATAATTAAAGAAACGATAATAAAATTATTAACATAATTCAAATTAAATACGTATTAAGCTTTAAGGAAAAAGTCTAATAAGGATTATTACGATAAAAATTCCGACGAAAAATGCGAAAAACCAAAAGGTTAACTTAATAAATAACGCGAATATAAAATAAAGTATTATAAAAATAATTACGCAAATATTAAAATTAAATAAAGGAAATTTATTCCAAAACCTTTAATCGATATAACATAATATATATTATATATTATTAACGAAGAGAATATCCGGATTACGGGGAATAGAAATAATATATTTACGTACGAATTACCCGTATTTATTATAAGGGATTTAATTTTCCAAACCGTACCGGGTATAATAAAAACGATAAATAATAATATCGATAATTTCGAACCATAATCCCAGGAAATATTTAATAATTAGCTAAAACGGAAAATTAACCCGAAAGAAATAATGCCCGTAAGCAAACCATTTTTATTATTATGGATAATATAATTATTAAACGGAAAAAAAATTAATTTAGCGTACGATAAAAAAATATTATTAAAAAATTATTATGGATTTTTATTTTTAATTGGTATTTATTATAAATCCTTGCGAAAAAAGGTTATTAAGGAAAAAATACGTTAATTTATAAAAGATCTTTGGAATAATAGCCAAAATAATGTATAATAAGATGCAGTTACGAACATAAAAAAATAATTTATTCGATAAGAAAAAAAATTTGTAAAAATATTAAGAATGATTATTATGATTTAAAGGAATAATATGCCGGTAATAACGATAAATATACTAACTTAAGGCGTTAAACGAAAAAATATAAGCAAAGTTCGATAAATTCGCATAGGAATTAAAAGAAAAAAGTTATATATAAAAAAGCGATAAAATTACCAAATTTAAAGAAGTTAAAAGGAATTTCCGAAAAAAGCTTTGAACGTAACGATAAAACATATTAACGATTTTATTACTTTGGAAATATAAATTGAAATATATTAGTATATTACAATAATAAATTACGGAACTTTGAATGGAAATTATATTATACCGGATATGATTAATAAATTTAAATTCTTATGGAAATATAAATTAGAACCTTATATAACGATAAATATCAAAGGTTAGGAATTCGCTTACGATAATAAAAGAATTATACGCGAAATTAATTATTTCGAGATTTTTATTTAAAAACGATATTAAATAATTAATTTCGATATCGTTTTATTCGGGAATTACGATATAATCTTCGGATTACCATGGATATATTAGTACGGAATTTTAATTAACGGCGGAATTAATTAAATAAAATTTATTTTATGCCTTATTAAGAAATAAAAAAAAGAAAATTAAGATTTTAATATTTAATCGATAATAATAACGAATGTAAGCATAAGGATGGGATAAATGTTTTATTACTTAAAGGAATAAAATATAAAAACAAAACGGGTTTTAAAGAAAAACACAACGTATCGTTGTTATTATTAAAACGATATTAAAATGATTAAATAACCATTTAAAACAATAAGAATAATAATATAAAAAGTTAAAAAATTTAATTAATATATTATTATTATATTATGAATACGAATAGTTTTTTAGGAAAAAACTTAATACGAAATTATTAAAATATAATAAATAAAATTATGAAATAATTTATAAAGAAGGAATTTAAACGAAATTTTACCTTATTTATAATTTTAACGGAAACAAATTACGTACTTTCAGAAAATATTTCGAAAATCTGTTATAAAAAGGATAAATTTAACCTTTAAAGTTATTAACAGGATATCTAATATTTTTCGTATTTAAAAAAAATGGAAAGTTACAATTTATAGTTAATTATTAATAATTAAATAATATTATTATTAAATATAGAATATTATTATTTTTAATTACGAAAATAAAAAACCTATTTTACGGAACTAAATAATTTATAATATTTAATTTTTAAGATGGATATAACTTTATTAAAATTAAAAAAAATAAAAAAATTTTTTTAAAACGAAATACGGATTATTTAAATATTTAGTTATATTAATAGGATTTACAAACGTACTAATAACCTTTTAGCAGATGGTAAATTATATATTACGAAAATACCTTAATATTTTTGTCGTTTGTTATTTTATCGATATTTTCATTTTGTCGAAAATAAAAAAAGTATACGTAAAATACGTTTATAAAGTTTTTTAAATTTTATAAAACGTAAGGTTATTTATAAATACGGAAAAAAGTTAATTTTATTTGTAAAAAGTAAAATATTTGAGATATATTATTATCTTAGGACATATTAGGATAAACCCTAAAAAATTGCTGCAATTACAAAATAGTAAACGTTAACGATAATTAAGGAGTTATAAATATTTTTAGGGTTTGCTAATTATAAAAAGGAAATTTATTGAAAATCTTAATAAAATAATTATATTTTGAATAAATTTTACGAAAAAAAAAGAATTTAAATAGACGTTAAAAACGGGAAAAACATTTTAAAAGATTAAGGATGTGATTATTAGCGAATTAGTACTAATTATGTACGATCCAAATTACACCGTTAAGCTAAAAACTGATATTTCGGATTACGCGTTAAACGTAATAATTAGATAATAAAATAATTAAAGCAAATTATACCTTGTTATATTATTTTCGTATAAATTAAAAAAAGCCGAACTTAATTACGGTATTCCGGATAAAGAATTTATGGGCATTATTATGGCATTTCGGGAATTTAAGTATTTTCTAAAGGGAAATTTGCATTGAGTTAAGATTTATACGGATTTTTAAAATTTTATCCGATTTATTACAATTAAAAAGTTAATAAAACGATAATTAAGATATGCAGAAGAATTGGCGAATTTTAATTTCGTTATTATTTACAGGAAAAATTTAAAAAAATAATAAAACAGATATTTTAAATAAATAACTAAACTTCGAAAAGTAATTAGTCAAAATTAACCATATATTTTTGATATTATTATAAAAAGATATTTACGTTTACAATAAATTGTAACAATTCGGATAATACCTAATAATATATATCGGAAAATCTAATAATATAACGGTAATCTCCTAAAAAACCAAAAAACGAATAAAATATAAGGTCTAAAAAATATGAAAAAAGTTTAATACGAAAAACATACGAATATTAATTATATGGATATCTAGGGATTTACAAAACCTTAAAACGATTTTAACGTATTTATTCTTTTCTTAAAATAAAATTAATAATATAAAGAATTATACGGTAATATGATATTTATACCAAAACAAAGGCTAGACGACATAAACCATATAAAAAATTACAGTTATTACTAGTTATAAAACGACCATAGTATATAATTATATTCGATTTTATTACTAAATTTCCTATATTAAAAAATCTAATTATAAAAATATATTACGATAACATTTTCGTAATCGTCGATCCAATTTCGAAACTTTCTTATTTCTTATTATATTATAAGGATATAAATGCCAAATAACTGATATATATTTTTTTCAGACATATTTTCAGCATATACGGATTATTAATAGAAATTATATTAAATAAAAAATTAATTTTCGCATTAAAGTTTTAACAAGGCCTAATAATATAAATCGGCGTCAATTATCAGTTATTTAACGTATTTAAACCTAAAATAAATAAATAAATAAAACGAATAAATTTAATTTTAAAACCTTACTTATAATATTATATTAATTAGGAATAAAATAATTGGGTTAAGAAATTATTAACGGCATAATTAGCTTATAATACTAGTTATTATAAAAATATTAAGATAATACCTGCGAACATAAATTTTGGTTTTATTCTAAAAGTTTATAAACAAATACGTAATAACGGTTTAATTAATGTTAAAATAATCCTTACGTTAAAATAATTATAATAGCTATATTAAGAAATAAAAATAAAACTAAAATTCCTACGAAATTAAATAAGTAAATATTATAACTAGAAAAAGTTAAAAAGATTAATTTTCGGAAAGGGGGAAATGGTTTCTTTTGTTACAAAAAGCATTGAAATAACACAACCTAATAGAAAACTTAATTTTAAATATATCGGTCTATATAAAATCGCCAAAAAATCTTAGAAAATAATTACTAATTAAAATTTCCATTAAAAATTAAATTTTATTTAATTTTTCATATTTCCTTATTCGAATTAATAACAAATATAATTAAGGTATATATAGTATAAGATAACGTAAAAATAAAAGACGAATAAGTTGTTATGACCTAAGGGTCTTGGCTTCTTCTTAGACGGTCGGAACCACGAAGGGGTCAGCTCCGACCCAAGCCAAGACGTCACGTAACTAGCTCAAAGGTTTCAAGGTGCCAAGCACCTTAAGCCCTTTGAGCCAGTAGGAGGGCTCAAAGAGTTTAACGGGCCCAAAGGTTTAAGCCGTTTAAAAACCTTAAGCCAAGATAAAGATATATATGCTTATTAAATTTATAATTTAGATAATTTTAAGTTATAACATTTATCAATATTAATTATTTGCAATAAAGTATTTCCCGTATTAAGAGATATAATACGTTACCGTATTTATTGTTTAGATTTTTACGATATTTCTGTTAACATAAACCTGTCGACTTAACGTTTAAAAATTGGTTAAACCGTTTAGCCGTTATACGTTATAAGTTTTTATTTAGTAATACCGTTAAATTCTGAGTAATATTTAGTATTATCAAAATATCGATTAGTACGTAGGAAACCTTTATTTAATAGCTTTAGGTTCGAATTCGAGAGCCAAAGAAAAAAGTTTGACAGCTTAGGGCTACGCCATTTACCTAACCTTTTTTCGTTCGTATAAAGCCAAAAAACCAGAACCTTACGATGGAAAAGGTAACTTTTAAACCTTCCTAATTTAGGCACGAATTTACTTTCGTTTCTTAGATTTTAATAATCCAGCGGATATAGTCCTAGCAGTAAAAATATGTCTAATAGGAAATACGGTTAATTATTTTAAGCCTATTATATGAAAGTTTTTAAAAATAAAAAAAGCAAATAAAAAGGATTTTATTAATAAAATTTTTTTAATTTATATTAATTTTAACAATAAAGTACGTAATAATTTCGGCAATCCAGATAAAAAACGACTTACGGTTTAATAATTTTTATAATTCTAATAAAAAGATTTATATTTAAGTATAATATAAATTTTAAAAGTTTTATTCTTAAAGCAAAATAAGAAAATAACAAAATTAACGCCTTTATCGAAATATTTTATAAGGGGCTAAAAATAATATAACAGATAAAATTATTCGGATTAAACGATTAATTACTTTAGATCGGTATATTGCAAAAATAATTAAAATTAATATTCGACAGTTTGAAAAATAATAAAAAAAAGGGATAATATGTTTTATATTCGGGATATAATAAGTTTAATTAAGAAAAGAAAAAAGATATATTTTTTATTTTTTATAGAACGGTGTTAGGATTTATAGAATTTGGCGTTACTTATAAATAAAATTGGAGTTAAATTAAATGTTTTAATGATGGCAAAATAGGATATAAAATTTATAAATATAAAAAACTTAAAAAGTTATAATAGGATAACTGGACCCTTATACCGGAAAAACAGTTTAAGAATAATTAAGAAAACGATAGCAAAATTATTGATATAATTTAAACCAAATATGCATTAGGCCTTAGGTAAAAAATCTAATAAGGACCATTACGATAAAAAATTTGACGAAAAATGCGAAAAGCCAAAAAGCTGGTTTGATAAATATCGCAAATATAACAAAAGGCATTATAAAAATAGTTATACGAATACCGGGATTAGATAAAAGAACTTTATCCCGGAATACCTAATCGATACGGTAAAACGAATGCTATATACTGTCGACGACGAAAATATCCCGATTACGAAAAATAAAAATAATATATTTACGTACGAATTATCCGAATGTATTATAAGAAATTTAATTCTTTAAACCGTACCGGGTATAACAAAAATAATAGGTAATAATATTAATAATTTTAAATTATAACTTTAGGAAATATCCCATAATTGGCCGAAATAAAAAATTAATTTAAAAAAAAAGTAATATCCGTAAAAAAACTTTTTTTGTTATTATGGATAATATAATTATTAAACGGAAAAAGAATTATTATAGCGTACAGTAAAAAAGTATTATTAGAAAATTATTACGGATTTTTATTTTAAATTAGCATTTATTACAGATTTTTAAAAAAAACGTTTTTAAAGAAAAAATACGTTAATTTATAAAAGATTTCTAAAACGACAGCTAAAACGACGTATAATAGGATGTAGTTATAAACATTAAAAATAAATTATTTAAAAAGAAAAGGAATTATAACAAAATTAAAAAAAATTAATACAGTTTAAAGCAATAATATGACGACAATAACGACAAATATAATAATTTAATACGTTATATAAAAAAATATAAATAAGGTTCGATAAATTCCAATAGGAATTAAAAAAGAGTTATTTATAAGAAAACCGCATAATAACGAAACTTAGAGAAATTAAAGAGAATTCCTAAAAAATGCTTTAAACACGACGATAGGAAACGTTAACGACTTTATTACCTTGGAAATACGAATCGAAACGTATTAATATATCATAATAATAAATTGCGAAGTTTTTGAAAAAAACTATATTGCACCAAATATAATTAATAAGTTTAAATTGTTATAAAGATATAAGTTAAAACCTTATATAACGACGAATACCGAAAGTTAAGCATTTATTTACGATAATAAACAAATTATACGCGAAATTAATTATTTCGAAATTTTTGTTAAAGGATAATATTAAACGGTTAATTTCAATATCGTTTTATTCGGAAATTACTATATGATCTTAAGATTATTATAAATACGCTAGTACGCAATTTTAATTAATAACGGAATTAACCAGGTAAAATTTATCTTATATTTTATTAACAAATAAAAAGGAATTAAGATTTTAATATTTGATCGATAATAGCGACGAATATAAGTATAAGAATACGATAAATATCTTGTTATTTAAAGGAATAAGATATAAAAAAACAGATATTAAAAAAATACGATATATTATTATTATTATTAAAACAAAATTAAAGCAATTATATAACGATTTAAAATAGTAGGAATAATAATCCAAAAATATAAAAATTTAATTAATATATTATCATAATATTATAGATATAAGTAACTTTTTAAAAAAGAACTTAATACGAAATTATTTAAATATAACGAATGAAATTATAAAATAATTTTTAAAAAAAGATTTTCGATAAGATTTTATCCCATTTATAATTTTAGCGGCAACGAATTACGTATTTTTAAAAAATATCTGGAAAATCGGCTATAAAAAAGATGGATGTAATTTTTGAAATTACTAACAAAATATTTAATATTTTTTGTACCGAAAGAAAACGGAAAATTACAATTTGTAATTAATTTTTAACAATTAAATAACGTTATTATTAAATATTAAATATTATTATTTATAATTACGAAAACAAAAAACCGATTTTATGGAATTAAGTAATTTAAAATATTCGATTTTAAAAATAAATATAATTTTATCAAGATTAAAAAAAATACAAAAAAAAAATAACTTTTAAAACGAAATACGAATTATTTAAGTATTTTGTTATATTAATAAGATTTACGACCGTATTAATAATCTTTTAACGGATAATAAATTATATTTTACAAAAATATCTTAATATTTTTATCGTTTATTATTTTAACAATATTTTTATTTTTTGAAAATAAAAAAAATATACCTAAAATACGTTTATAAAGTTCTTTAAGTTTTATTGGACGTAAAATTATTCGTTAACGCCAAAAAAATTAGTTCTATATATACAAAGTAACATATTTAGGATATATTATTACTTTAGGATATATTAAAATAGACCTTAAGAAAACCGCTGCAATTACAAAATAATAGACACTAATAACGGTCAAAAAAATACAGATATTTCTTGGATTTATTAATTATTATGAGAAATTTATTTAAAATTTTAATAAAATAATTATACTCTTAATAAATCTTATAAAAAAAGAATTTAAATGGACGCCAAATATGGAAAAAATATTTTAAGATGTTAAGGATATAATTACCAATAAATTAATATTAATTATGTACGATTTAAACTGCCTTACTAAGCTTAAAACCGATATTTCGGATAACGTATTAAATATAATAATCGGATAAAGAAATAATTAAGGCAAATTATATTTTATTATATTCTTTTCGTATAAGTTAAAAAGAAACGAATTTAATTACGGTATTACAAATAAGGAATTTATAGTTGTTATTATGGTATTTCGGGAATTTAAGTATTTGCTAAAAAAAGACTTATACCAGGTTAAGATTTATATAGATTACCAAAATTTTATCCGATTTATTACAATTAGGGAGTTTACAAAACGATAATTAAGATATATAAAAAAATTAACAAATTTCGATTTTATTTTTATTTATAAAAAAGGATTAAAAAATAACAAATTAAATATTTTAAGTAAGCGATTAAACTTTTGAAAAAAAATTAGTTAACATTAGCTATATAATTTTTAATATTATTATAGAAAGATATTTACGTTTATTTCAAATTACCATAATTCGGGTAATATTTTGCAATATATATTAGAAAATCTAATAACATAACGATAATTTTCCAGAAAACCAAAAAACGAATAAGATATAAATTCCAGAAAAATATTAAAAACATTTAATACGAAAAATATACGAATATTAAGTATATAAATATTTAGGGATTTATAAAACCTTAAAACGATTTTAACGCATATATATTTTTCCAAAAATAAAATTAAAAATATAAAAAATTTTGAGGTATTACGACGTTTACGTTAAGGCAAAGATTTGACAATATAAGCTATACGGAAAATTATAGTTATTATTAATTATAAAATAACCATAATATTTGGTTATATTTAACTTTATTATTAAATTCTTTATATTAAAAGATTTAGTTACGGAAATGTATTACGATAATATTTTCGTAATCGTCGATCGATTTACGAAATTTTCTTATTTTTTACCATATTCTGAAAATATAAATACCGAATAATTAGTATATATTTTTTAAAAATATTTTTAATATACATAAATTATTAATTAAAATTATATTAAATAAAAGATTAATGTTCGTATTTAAGTTTTAATAAGGCCTTATAACATACATCGGTTTAAATTATAAATTATCTAATACATTTACATTTTAAACAAATAAATAAATAAAACGAATAAATTAAATTTTAAATATTTACTTACGATATCATATTAATTATGAATAAAATAATTAAATTCATAAATTACGTATTATTTAATTAGTTTATAATACCAATTATTACGAAGGTATTAAGATAATACTTGCGAACGTAAATTTTGGTTTTATTTTAGAAATTTACAAAAAAATATGCGATACCGGTTTAATTAATATTAAAATAATCCTTACGTTCAAACAATTACAATAACTATATTAAGAAATAAAAATAAAAATAAAATTTATATAAAATTAAATAAGCAAATATTATAACTAATAAAAGTTAAAAAAATTAATTTTTGAAAAGTGGAAAATAACTTTCTTCGTTACAAAAAATATTTAAATAAAATAACCTAATAGAAAATTCAATTTTAAATACATTAATCCCTATAAAATCGCCAAGAAAATCTTAAAAAATAATTATTAATTGGAATTTTTACCAAAAGTTAAATTTTATCTAATTGTTTATGTTTTTTTGTTTAAATTAACAGTAAATATAATTAAAGTATATACGGTATAAAACGATATAAAAATGGAAAACGAATAGGTATACGAAATAGTGAAAATTTTCGACATACGGAAATAAGATAGATTTACCTAATATCTGATCAAATAAAAAAAGCACTCGGATTCCGAAAATACCTGGGAATCCGTTAAGAACCTTATTGGCGCCCCGCATTTATTGAAAAACCTTTACTAACAATAATGAGCGCGTCCTAATCAAAAATCGACTAGTTAATAGCCGGAATATTGGGCCAGTTGGCCGCGGCTTACGTTAATGTAATAGCCGTAACGGTGGCTTCCAACTATTTTTGTTCTTTTTCGAAACGTTTAAACTTTTTTATAATTTCCGTACCTTAAATACCGTAATAAAGCATTTCCATATCACGGTAACGAAATAACCGCCTTTGTTTTTGTAAACGATCCAATTTGTTGGCGGCGGCGCGCAGCGTTTCACAAACCTGCTCCTTTTTACGCTTTAAACGGTTTTTTTCGTTAAAAAGTTTTTAATATTCGATTTCCGAAAAACAAAAAACGTTATAAAAACCCCTATAATGGATATATTACGTACACTTTAAAAACCTTTAAGCTATTTTGTATTTCGCATTTTCCTATTTGCAACGGAAATAAAAAGATATTTTAAAACCAAAACGTTTAATACGTTTTGAAAAAATTAAAACGTTAATACGTTTACGGAAACGAAATTTTTCGATTTGGCTTAATATAATAAGCATATAAAAAAAATTACCTACTAAAACTAACAAATAAATAATTTAATCTTTAAGAATAAAAATCCTAAAAAAGGGGAGATCATATTATAACCTAACGGTCTTAGCTTTTTCTCAAACGGTCGGAATTACAAAAAGGTTAATTCCGACCCAAGCCAAAACGTTACGTAATTAGCTTAAAGGTCTTAAGGTGCCAAATACCTTAAGCCCTTTAAGTCAACAAAAAAGCTTATGTAAAATAATGGATAGCTGTGAGCTGGGTAAGTTGATCTCCGACCAGTCGTAGAGCAAATTCCAAGAAGTAAATATATTAAGTTATTTCCATCTGGCGTTTCCTACTAGCTGCCAGATAATGGATTTATATTAATAAGTATGTTAGTAATTAATCGGTAGCTAATCAGCTATTAACCTTATTCTTATTCGGGCTGTATTTTTACAATTACTTCCTTTTTTTTAAGCTATTAATTTTTAATAATATTATTATTAATTTAATATAACGCATTTCGCAAATCTAATTACATATACTTACCGATAATTTACCGTTATATTATATTATAGGTAATTACCGTAATAATTCATACGTACCATATTACCTAATTAATTATATTTTACCCAATTCCTTATTATAATCCGTTTTTAACCCCACCTCATTTACCTTTTTTTCTTTTTTCTTTTTTATGCCCTTATCTCCATTCCTTTGGCGTATACGTTCCGTTCGGTCTCCCGTTTTTTTTATTTTTATTTCGCTTTTTTCGTTTATTCTGCATACCATCTCCGTTCGCTAAATTTTTTTCTCGTAAGAAATTCCAAGAAAAATAATACTTTGATATTAAGGAAACCTGGGATTTTTTCCAACGTTATCCCTTTGACGCCGATAGTAAAATAAGTATTAATCATATTACGAATAATAATAAACCATATTATATTTACATAATATAACATTATTTCGATTACCGTAAAATTTACGTTCAAATTCCGGATATTTTAAATTACGTTATAACCAATTATTATCATAAAATCTTTCGCGCAGTAAATAATTATTCTTAATATTATTAATATCGTTATTTAATTTTCGTTTAAATTCCGATCGTTTTTAAAAATACCGCCTAAACGATTTTTTAATTCGGTACCAATAATTAAAAGTTTATCGATAAATTCGAAAAAACTTATATTACGAATATTTAATACGAACGTTTTAACGTAATTATGGTCAGTCGTCGACTTAACATTTTTCGTAAGGCCGAATTCGCCCTTAACGCGGCTAATATTAAAAAATATTATTTCCTTAATACAATTAAAATTAATTTCCGATCGTCCATTATAACTGCAAAAATCCAATTTTAACGCCGTTTTATAGGTTTATAAATTTAAAGTTTTTTTGTAAATATTACGGTCCTTTTTTTTATTATTCCGTAATTAATTTCCGATTAAATATAATTTCAAGATATTTTCATAAATAAAATAACCTTTAAAATTTATTATACCGTTATGCTCCTTATTTATAAATATTTTCCGCCCGTTTTCTAACGCCTTAACGAAATTGTAATACTTATTAAAAATTATAATTAAAAAACGTTTTTGCCCGGCAAAGCTATTATTAAACCTAAGTATATTAAACGCTTTAAAAATAACGCCCTATTTCCGACCAATAATAAATTATATTCCAGTTACTTAGGCCTTACATTTCGTAAAAAATATAACGTTTTTAAATTTCTTCCGAATTTTACGCGCAATAAATTTACTAAATATATTTATTTTTTGCCATCATATATTTTCCGATTACTTTTTAATATTTTTATATTAACTTCTTTAATACGTTTACCAAAAATTAATTAACGTAAGGTTTAATAATTAAATACGAAATTTTATTTTCGAAATAAAATTTTAATTTTTTTATATTACCTATAAGTTTTTAATTAATATATAACAAAGTAATTATTCACCAAAAATTTAAAAATAATTATATAACTAGGTAATATTTTAATATTAATATTTTAATTTTATTTAAAATTATTTTTTATAATTTTTAAAATTATTAGGCGATTAATTGTTAATCGAGTTATTATTACCTTATAATCTTTAAGTTATTTTATTTCTTATATATATATTTAATTTTTTTTATAACGTTATAATATTTTAAACGCGTATTCGAAATGCTTTTAAGGTTTTTACGTATTATATTTGGCGGGCCAATATTTTTATTTGATCAAATATTTGTATTACCCTTAATTATCTTAATAGTAAATAATATTTTTTATTATTTATTTTTCCTATTCTTTTATTAGGTCCGGTAACGTTATTTAAGCGTCGCCCGGTTCCCGATTATATTACGGTTTTAATAAGAATATTAAAACTATATTATATATCCGTTAATATTTAATTAAAAGAATTACTTTACACGCTTAAAAACTTATTTATTTCTTAATTGCAATTCGGATATAAATAAATACGAATTTTTTATTCTTAAAATTAAAATTTTTGATTAATAAATTTACTTATTATCTGAATTAGAATTCTATAAACGTGTAATATTAATCATATTTTTTTTTTAGACAGGCGCTATTTTCTCCTAATATTCGTATATTACTTAACGAATAACCGTTATTTTTTCAAAGCGCTTTTTAATTTCTTATATTTATCCCTTAAACCTTTATAAAAAGTATTTTATTATTTTTAAATAATATTTATATAAGGTTTCGAACAAAAAACGGCCGGTAAATACGTTCCGTGCATTATTATATACAAATTCCGTATTTCATAATAACTTTATTTAATTATTTTAATATTTATTAACGTAATTACGGAAATAATATTTTAAAACTTAATAGGTACGTTCCGTTTATTTATCGATTTACAAATAATAAGTAATTAATATTCGCCGTTTTATTTTTTATTTTTTGCAAAATTCCGCCCAAAATTAATTTATTAATAACTTATTTTTATTATTAATAATTCGGGTTAACATACCGAATTTACATTTAACCTTATTATCAAATAATTAGGCCAATTTGGTTATAATTAAGGTTTTAACCGTAAGGATAAATAATCCTAATTTCGTAAAACGGTCGACGATTACCAGGATTACGTCGTATTTTAACCTATTTAAACCTAAGCTTTTAGAAAATCCTGTAATAAAATCTAATAAAATTTCTTAAAAAGGTTATTTAAATAACGGCAAAAATTGTAATTATTTATATGGTTTATGGCGTAACTTTATTATGCTCTAATAATTTAAGTATTATTTAATATATTTTCAGGTATCGTTTATTATATTTTCCTAAGAAAACATTTTAATTATTATTTTTAATATACGAATATATCCCATGTATTTTACTTTTAAATTATTATAATATTAATTAATTAATTATTTCTGTAAAACGCCTTATAACGGGATTACAAATTTATCCTAATAATATAAAACCTTATTTAAATCCAGGAAATATTTTCTTTTTATTCCGGCTTAACGTACAATTATCCGTATTAATTCTATAATATTTAAATTCTTAATTTATAATTTTCAAATTTAATTATAAAATTATTAAGAAATTTTCGGCTAAAATACCGTTTCGTTCTTAATTAGTTTTTTTGCCATAAAACGTAAAACGTACTAATTATAAATAATAACCTTAGTATTAATTTCCTTTTCCTTAATTTTTTCGGAATTTAATCGTAATACGGTTACAATTTGTGGTTATTATTATTTAACCGTTAATTATATTATTATTACGATTTATATTTATATTATTATTCGTAAATAATAAATTCGGCAAGCACATAATTTTTTATTTTCTTTTTCCTTTTAAAAACCTTTTACAATTATATAACGAAAACTTTCTGCTTTTTTTACGTAAATAATGGTTATTTAAATTTGCGTTATTTAAAATTTATTTTAGAATTTTATAATAAGCGAATTTTATATTATTTTTATAAAGCTTTTTACCGTTTTATAATGCTTTAAGTTATATTATATATTTGCAATTATTTTCCGTACGTTTTCCGGCATATAATTCATAAATCCGTATTTTTTGGATAACGTGAAGATTACGTTTTTATATGCGATTTCCCTTAATATGTAATCCGGACGTTTAATTATCTTATTTGCCGGGTTAGCGGCGCCCGGTCGGTATTAAATCTTAAAATTAAATTACGTAAAGTGGTAAATTTATCGGGTTAACCTCCTTTTAAAATTACGCATTAGCACTTTTATTATATTCTTTAATACCATATAATCGGTAAGTATTAAAAAATATTTTCCGTACTTTTAAAATATTACCGTTAATATTTTAAATTTTTTCTAATTACTAAAAATTCTTATTATCTTATAATTTATTACTTTTCGGTTAGATTTAATTTTCGCAATTAATATATAATTAGGCGTTAATATTTTGCGTATTTTTATAAAAACATCCTTAATATAATTTTTATTAAAACGTTTATTTTAACCCTAATATTTTTAACGTTAGTCCAATATCGGAAAATGATTACCGATTAAAAAATAGTTTTTAAATTTTAAAATATCTTTTTAACCTTTTCGGTTTATAGGAATTTTGTTATTTTTTCTTTATCTTACGCCCTTTTTAAAAACCTAATAATAAATTCGGTAATAGGTAAATAATAAATAATAAATTTCCGATAAAAGTTTGCAAATCCCAAAAATACTTAAATATTATAAATTAATTTTAATTTTAACCATACTTTAATAATATTAACCGGTCGGCGGTTCATCTCCAAACCGTTAATATTAATTATAAATTTTAAAAACTTTAATTTTTTTTGAAAAATTCGTACTTAAAGGTTTGAGTAAATAATTAATATTATAATAACTGTTCGTAAACTAATTAAAAATATTTCGTATATTTCTTTTTATTATCCGAATAAATAATTATATTATTTAAATATATTATATATATATAATTAATTAATTTAATTAATACCTTATATATATAAATCTAAAACGTAATTAACGTATTAATAAGGCCAAATAATATAACCGTATATTTAAATTACTCGTACCGCATTCGGAAAATAATTTTCCATTAATCGTTTTTTTTAATTCTAATACGGTAATAAATATCCTTAAAATTAATTTTCGAAAATACCTTAATTAACATTAAGCAATTTATTATTTTTAAAATTAAAAATAAAAAGTATTAATTTTTTATTATTATCCGATTTAACTCCTTATAATTAATAGATAATTAAAAATGACTGTCCTATTTAAGCATAAATAATATTAATACCTTTACGTTTATTTTTAAATAATATATCCAACTTATTTTTAGGTTTTTTCGGATATATTTTTCGAATATTTTCCTTTAGGTTTCCGAAATAAGGTAAATTAATCCGAATAAAAACGTTTTCCTTAAAATTAAATTTATTATATATATTATCCTTAATAACTGAAATATCTTTTTTACTATTTTTTCGGAATATATTCGCCGGATATTTTTTTAAATATACAAAAAAATCGGTTATCCTTTATTTCTGTTATTTTCCGAATTCTAGGATATTTAGTTTTTCGGTTAAATTTATCAAGTTAACGGTATAAACTTACTTACCGGAAAACGTTAAATTTACGATTTTTTATTTATTAACCTTTTATAATAATCCGTATAATTATTCATATATAATTATATTTACCAAAATCCTTAATTTACCCATTTCGGATTTAAATAATAAAAATCGAACGTTTTCCGATTGCAATATATTGCAAAATAAATTTTCTTAAATTTTTATTCGTTCCCGTTATTATTTATTATGCTAACAAAAATTTCGTAAACTTTATAATATTTAATATACGCGCCGTTAATGCCGATAAGGCCCGAAATATTTACGACAATTAATTAGAAGTTAAACTTTTTTGTCAACTTTTTTCTTATAATATTTACTTATGTTCCGGTATTTATATTTACTTATACCGCTACGTCCCCCATATTTCTTTTAATAAGTACTTTCTTTTTAAAGGGCGGTTTTATTCCGACCGTTTTATAATTATTAGCCGAAATGAATTGGATATATACGTTTATTCCGGCTTTTCCTTTAGATTTACGTCTACGGATTAATTTAATTCGTCGTTATACATTATAACGTTTTATACGGTTTTCGGAAATCGGTTTCCGTATAGCCGGGATAACAAAATTGTCGTATCCCTTTTTAATTTATAATTTAAATTTTTATAACTTAACTTCTTATAATTATAATATTTAAATACGCCTTTATAAAAATCAAAGATATTAAATCGTACAAACTGATTCCGATTAAAATTAAATCGGCAATTATTTATTTTCCGAATATAAAAACGCCCGTAATCCTTATTACTTTTACGTAACGTCTTTAATTTATTTTGGGCATTGTTCTCTTCAAAAACGTTAAAATAAAATCGTTTATCCTTATTAATATTTTTAACGGAAAATAATCGGTTTTTTTCGCCTTTTTTTAAGCATTTTAATAACGTTTTACCTTATTTACCACGTTATTAATTTATTTTAATTTAACGTTTTTTCGTAATAAGATATTTTATAATTCTAATATTAATTTATAAAAATAATTAAAAACAAAACGTTTATTATTTTAATTATTTTTTAAGTTAAAAATATTTATAAATTTTATTTCATAAATTAAAAATATTTATTTAACGTAAAAGTCCTACTGTAATTAATCCGATTATTATCGCATTTTTATAACCTGTTCTTTATATTCCTTATCAAAAATATTAAAATTTGCGTAATTCTTTCCAATAAAAATCTATAAATCTTTGATTTTTAATTTCTTTTCGTAATTAAAATAATTAAACGTAACGCGGTATAATTATTAAACGTTCGTAATAAAAACGTCCATATAACTTATAACCTATTAAATATAAAGAAAAGTATTTGGTTTTAGCTTTTGAACGGAAGTTTCCGTAATAATTTTTATTTAATTTTCTTTTTTTTTTTGATCGATACGTATTCGAAAAATTTCGGATAATTATAATGCGGTATTTATTTATTATCCTTAGGCTTTTATAACGATATCGCAATTAATTTATAAAACTTTGCTTTCTTAACCTATATTATTATTTATTATTCGGCTAATTATCGGAATAATTCCGAATATTATTTATTTTATTAACAAATAATTTCCAAAATTTAGTTATAATTAAAAGATTTAATTTTTTTTTACTTTAAATTCCGGAATACGTTTATTATGTTACGCCCGTTTTCCGACCGTTTAATTAACGGTTATCGGAATATATTTTTATTATATATATAAGGGGATTTAGGATCCCGGGGACCATAATTCTTTACCCGTTAAAGCTCCGTTATAAGCTTTTTCGCCTATTCCCGTACCGTAATTAATCGTTCGTCAGTTAGGTTCCAATCGGCGGTCTTTTCGATTAATAACTTAAGTTCGTTTTGCAGTCGGCGAGCTTTGCTTTTAGTAATTATTGCGTTATTTTTTATGGCAAATAGAAAAATTATAAAATAATAAATAATTATAAGCTGGGTAAGGTGATTTTTAACCAGTCGTAAAGCAGATTCCAAGAAATAAATATATTAGGTTACTTCCATCTGGCCTTTCCCATTAGCTGCCAGATGGTGGATTTATATTAGTAAGTAGGTCGGTGGCTGATCGGTAGCTGGTCGGCTACCAGCCTTATCCTCATAAAGGCTGTATTCTCACAGCTTAAAGGGCTTAACGGGCCCAAAGGTTTAAACCACTTAAGTACCCTAAACCAAAATAAGAATATATATGCTTATTAATTCTATAATTAAATAGCTTTAGCTTACAACATTTATCAATACCAATCATTTCCAATAAAGCATTTCCGGTATTAAGAAACATAATACGTTACTGTATTTATTGCTCAGATTCCTACGATACTCCTGCCAATATAAACCCGTCGACTTAAGGTTTAATAGTTGGTTAAACCGCCTAGCCGTCACACAAGTATACGAAGTAAAGAAAATTTTCGATATACGGAAATAAAACGGATTTACCTAGTATTTGATCAAATAGAAAAAGTACCCAAATTCCGAAAACACCTAGGAACCCGTTAAAAACCTTATTGGCGCCCAGCGCTTATTGAAAAACTTTTACCAATAACGCCGAAATTGGCAAGGTCAAAAGTTCCCCAATCAATAAACGACCAATTTGTGGACTCCAAGTTGGACCAGTTAAGAAAAGGAGCGGCCTCCGCCGTTATGGCTTTGGCGGCCTCCAGTTCGGCCTGTTTTTCTCGACGTTCCAACTTATCTAATTTCTTTAAGGACCGAAGCCCACGAGATAGCATGCGTACTATACGGTCGGCCCATAATTTCTTTTGTTTTCGAAAACGACGAATCTTAACTTACGCCTACTTTGTTTTTTTCTCGGTTTTCTTAAGTTTTATTTTAACCTTAAAATGGTTGGAAACGAGTTTTTCAAGTTAAGAAATAAAAAAGCCGTTAACGTTATTAAGGCCTTATTTCCACGTTACGCACTTTTTATACCTGGAAAAATCCAACGAAAAAGTATAACAAGATAATAACCCATAACGAACATAATAAAAATATATTAACATATCCATAGTTCGAAAAATAATTAATTTAAGCAAATTATTTCGCTTTTTCGTTTTTCTGTTAATCGGTTTTTTAATATAACCTAATATAATGGCAGAAAAAAGATTTACAGAAAAAAAAAGAAATTTTCGGGACAAAGATTATAAAAAGGAAAAATCGTATTATAACCTAACGGGCTACGGCATTAAAAAACGGTCGCAATAATAATTAAGCCATGTGAGTCGAGTTACGTAATAACTCGACAGGATCGATCGTAAAGCCTTTAGAACCAGGTTCGATAAGATCGATTGTAAAGTCTCTAGAGCTAGGTTCGATAGGATCGATCGTAAAGCCTCTGAAGCCAGGCTCGACAGGATGATAGAATTAAGTATAAGACATTTATTAATTCTATAATTAAAATAGCTTTAGCTTGCAACACTTATTAATACCATTCGTTTGCAATAACAAGGTATTAAGAGACGTAATACGTTACCGTATTTATTGCTTAGATTTCCACGATACTCCTGCCAACATAAACCCGTCGACTTAAGGTTTAATAGTTGGTTAAACCGCCTAGCCGTCACAAGACGTGACATAATTACTATATCTATTGCTCAGATTCTTACGATATTCCTGCCAACATAAACCCGTACGACTAAGGTTTAATAGTTGGTTAAACCTCAAGCCGTTACAAATAAGGAAAATTATTTTCTCTTTTTTTAATGTTTTGTTTTTAACTTTTCTTAATTACAATACGTCTTTATTTAATTTCGTACGAATCCTAGTTTTATTTATATATGTGGAGATAATTATTCTATTTATTCAGATATAAGAATTGCTTTAATATTAGTTAAAGCGTTCGTTATTTTATACTTTTCTATAAACTTTTATAATAAAACCAAAGTTTGTGTTTATAAATATTATCTCAAGATTTTCGTAATTGTTAATATTATAACGTAAATAAAAAAGAAATAGCGTTTAAGCTAGCTATTGGTTCGTAATTAATATAATACCCTAAATAAGCTTTCAAAGTTTGGTTTACTCATTTTATTTATCTGTTTGTTTAAAGTTTAAATATATTAAAAAACTTATAATTTAAACCGATTAATATTATTAGGCCTTACTAAATTTAAAGGTAAATATTGATCCTTTATTTAAACTACTTTCTATTAGTAATCTATATATATTAGAAATATATTTTAAAAACAATATATTCCATTTGTTCGGCGTTTATATCCTTATTATATGGTAAAAAATAAAAGGATTTCGTAAATCAATCGACGATAACGAAAATATTATCGCAATATATTCCTTTAATTAAATTTCTTTAATACAAGGAGTTTAAGAATTAATTCGAATATAACTAAATATTATGATCGCCTTGTAACTGGTAATAGCTATAACTTTTCGTATAGCTTATGTCGTCGAGCTTTTGTTCTGGCGCAAATATCGTATTACTAGATTACTTTTTATATCGTTAATTCTATTTTAAGAGAAGAATATATACCTCGAAATCGTTCTAAAGTTTTATAAATCTCTTAATGTCTATATAGCTAATATTTGTATATGTTTCGTACTAGGTCTTTTTGATATTCTTTTAGGACTTGTACTTTGTTCGTTTTTTGGTATTTTGGAAAACCGTCGTTATATTACTGGATGTTCTGATATATATCAAAAGGTATTGCTCGAATTATCGCAATTTGTTGCAGGCGTAAAGATTCTTTTACAATGGTATTAAAAATTAAATAACTAATTTTAACCAATTTCCTTTCGAAATTTAATCGTTTGTTCAAAATATCGGTTTTATTATTTTCTAAACCTTTCTTGTAAATGATAACAAAGTCGAAATTTGCTAATTTCTTTTGCGTAACGGAATTATCGTTCTATAAGTTCTCTGGTTTTAATAAATCGGATAAGATTTTGATGGTTTGTATAACTCTTAACTTAGTACAAATTTCTCTTCAGGAAATATCTGAATTTTCGAAAAGTTATAACGGTAGCCAAAAATTCTTTATCTAGAATATCGTAATTAAATTCGATTCTTTTTAACTTATATAAAAAAATGTAATAAGGTGCAATTTATCTTAATTATTTCATTAGTTAATTATTACATTTAATTCGTAATTTAAAATATCTATTTTTAATTTAATGAGAGGTATAAGACATCATATAATTAGTATTAACTTGTAAATAATTATATTTTTAATTTTTTAAAACGCCGTTTTTATTTCGAGCGTTTATTTAATTTTCTTTCTCTTTTTGTAAGATTAATTAATGGTATAGCTATTCTGTTAAAGTTCTAAATAAACGTTCTATAATAATTGGCGAATTTAAAGAATATTCGTATTTTCTTAATCGTAATTAGCATTTATTATTTTATAATTGCATCGATTTTATTTCAATTTATTCTAATATACTCTAAGTTAAGAATATATCTAAAATATTTTATTTCCTATTTGTAAAAGGTTTATTGCATTAATAAGTAACTTTATATTTTATAAAGTATTAAGAATTTTATAAACGTATTTTGTATATGTTTTTTCCGTTTCTAAAAAACTGAAATATCGTCGAAATAGCAAATAACGAAAATATCGAGCTATTTTCGTAATATATAGTTAACTATTTGTTAGAAGATTGTCAATACGTTCGTAAGTCTTATTAACGTAACCAAATATTTAAATAATCCGTATTTCGTTTTAACGGTTTTTTTATTCGCATTTTTCTTTAATCTTAATAAGATTATATTCATTTTTAAGATCGCATATTATGAATTATTTGGCTTTATAAAATCGGGTTTTTATTTTTGAAATTAACGGTAATAGTATTTAATTTTATTAATAATGTTATTTAATTGTCGATAATTAACTATAATTTACAATTTTTCCTTTTTTTAGTACGAAAAAAATAAAACAATCTGCTGGTAATTTCGAAGGTCGAAATTATTTGTTTTGTAGTCGATTTTTTAAGTATTTTTTAAAAATGCGCAATACGTTTTCGCTAAGATGATAAATAAGGTAAAACGTCGTCGAAAATCCATTTTTCCAAATTATTTTATAATTTTATTTGGTATGTTTAGTAATTTCGTATTAAGCCTTTTTCAAAAAAAAATTGGTTGTATTAGTAATATTATAATAATATATTGGTTAAATCTTTTGATTTTTAGAGTTATTGCTTTAAATCGTTATTTATTTACTTTAGTTTCGCTTTAATGATAATAACAATACGTGGTATTTTTCCTTGATACTTATTTTTTTTTGTGTTTTGTTTTTTTGTGTTATGACCTAACGGTCTTCGCTTCTGGAAACGGTCGGGGTTCTGAAGAACCAAACCCCGACCCAGCCAAGAAGTCACGTGACTGGCTTAAAGGACTTAAGGGCCCTGATTGATCGAAAGTGCTTAAGCTAGATGAGTACCAAAGAGGGCTTAAAGGGGCTTCAGGGAAGTTAAATAAAAAAATGTTATTAAGCCAGAATAAATACCTTAAGCCAGAAGTAAAATATATACGCATATTAATTCCATAATTTAAATAATTTTAATTTATAATAATAATTCGTTACCCGAAATATTTTTAATATTATAAAACATAATATATTATTATATTTATTATTTAAATTCTTATAATATTTTGATTAATATAAATCCGTTAACTTAAAGGTTAATAATTAGTTAAACCGTTTAGCCGTTATATGTTATAAGTTTTTATTCAGTAATACCGTTAAACTTTAAGCAATATTTAATATTATTAAAATATTAACTAATATTTAGAAAACCCTTATTTAACAGTTTTAAGTTCGAATGCGGGAACTAAAAAAAAAGTTCGATAACTTAGGGCTACGTTAATTGCCTAATTTTTTTTCGCCCGTATAAAGCTAAAAAAGGCAGAACCTTACGATAAAAAAATAGCCCTTAAACTTTTTTAACTTAGGTACGAATTTATTTTTGCTTTTTAAACCTTAACGACCTAGCTGATATAATTCTAGTAATAAAATTATACCTAATAAAAAATGTGATTAATTAATTTAAGCTTAATAAAAAGATTTCTTAAAAATAAAGAAAATAAATAAGGAAAGTTTTATTAACGAAATTTTTTTAATTTATATTGAATTTCGTAAATAAAATGCGCGATAATATCGGTAATCCGGATAAAAAATAATTAACGGTTTAATAATTTTTATAACTTTAACAATAGAAATTTATATTAAATATGCCGTAATTTTTAAAAATTTTCCGGTTACGGCCGGATAAAAAAACGATTAAGCCGATACCTTTATTAATATATTTTATAAAAAGTTAAAGAATAACGTAAAAAATAAAATTATTCGGATAAAGTAATTAATTACTTTAAATTAATATATCGTAAAAGCAATTAAAATTAATAATTAATAATTTGAAAAATAATAAGAAAAAAAAATAAAATGGCTTATAATCGGAATATAACAAATCCAACTAAGGAAAAAAACGAAACGTATTTTTTACTTTTTATAAAATAATACTAAAACCTATAGAACTCGGCGTTACCCACAAATAAAATTAAAGCCAGATTAAATGTTTTAATTATGGCAAAATAAGATATAAAGTTTATAAATATAAGAAACTTAAAAAACCACCATAAAATAATTGGATCCCTATTTCGAAAAAATAATCCAGAAATAATTAAGGAAACGATAATAAAGTTATTAATATAATCTAAGCCGAATACGTATTAGGCCTTAAGTAAAAGGTCTAATAAGGATTATTACGATAAGAAATTTGACGCGAAATACGAAAAGTTAAAAGGTTGGCTTAATAAATATTACGAACATAACAAAAAACATTATAAGGATAATTATATAAATATTAGGATTAGGTACGAAAATTTTGTCCCGAAATATTAAATCGATACAGTAAAATATACGCTATATATTATTAACGACGAAAATATCCTAATTACGAAAAATAAAAACAATATATTTACTTACGAATTACCCGAATATATTGTACGGGATTTAATTTTCCAAACCGTACCGGGTATAATAAAAATAACAAATAATAATATCGACAGCTTCGAACTATAATCCCAGGAAATATCCAATAATTCGCCGAAACAAAAAGTTGGCTTAAAAAAAAGTAACAGCCGTAAAGAAACCTTTTTTATTAATATAAATAATATAATTATCAAACGGAAAAAAAAGTTAATCCAGCGTACGGTAAAAGAGTATTATTAAAAAATTATTACGAATTTTTATTTTTAATTGGTATTTATTATAAATCTTTACGAAAAAAAGGTTATTAAAGAAAAAATACGTTAATTTATAAAAATTCTTTAAAACGATAGCTAAAATGATATTTAATAAAATGTAATCGTAAATATAAAAAAATAATTTATTCGATAAGGAAAAAAATTGCAAAAAAATTGGGAATAATTAATACGGCTTAAAGGAATAGTACGCCGATAACAGCCATAAATATAGCAGTTTAACGCGTTAAACGAAAAAATATAAACAAAATTTAACGAATTCGAATAAAAGTTAAAAAAAATTACTTATAAAAAAGCCGCAAAATAACGAAACTTAAAAAAATCAAAAAGAATTCCCAAAAAAGGCTTTAAACACGACGATAGGAAATATTAATAACCTTATTACTTTGGATATATGAATCGGAACGTACTGGTATACCGTAATGGTAAATTACGGAACTTTAAGCGGGAATTATATTATACCGGATATAATTAATAAATTTAAATTATTATGGAAATATAAGTTAAAACCTTATATAACGACAAATGCCAAAGGTTAGGAATTCGCTTACGATAACGGAAAAATTATATGCGAAATTTATTATTTCGAGATTTTTATTTAAGGACGATATTAAATAGTTAATTTCGATATCGTTTTATTTAGGAATTATGATATAATCATAAAATTACTATAAATACGCTAATATGGAATTTTAATTAACGGCGGAATTGGCCAGATAAAATGCGCTTTATTTCTTGTTAATAAATAAAAAAAATTAAGATCTTAATATTCAATCGATAAGAATAACGAATATAAACATAGAAATACGATAAATATCTTATTATTAAAAAAACCAAAATACGAAAAAAACGGGTATTAAAGAAAAATACGACGGATTGTTATTATTATTAAAGCAAAATTAAAAAAATTAAATAAAAATCTGAAATAATAAGAATAATAATTTTAGGAATTAAAAAATCAAATTAATATATTATTATAATATTATAAATATAAATAGTTTTTTAGGAAAAAACTTAATATAAAATTATTAAAATATAAGAAATAAAATTACGAAATAATTTTTAAAAAAGAGATTTCGACGAAATTTTACCTTATTTATAATTTTAGAGGAAATTAATTACGTATTTTTAAAATATATTTAAAAAATCGGCTACAAAACGAATAAATTCGACTTTTAAAGTTATTAATAAGATATCTAATATTTTTCGTACCCCAAAAAAAAGAGAAATTACGATTTATTATTAATTACCGACAATTAAACGATATTATAATTAAAAATCGAATATTATTATTTTTATTTTAAAGAAATAAAGAACCGACTTTACGAAACCAAATAATTTATAATATTTGATCTTAAAAATAAATATAAGCTTATTAAAGTTAAAAGAAAATACAAATAAAAAATAATTTTTAAAACGAAATACGGATTATTTAAATATTTAATTATATTAATAAAACTTACGAACGTATTAATAACTTTTTAGTAAATAATAAATTATTTATTACAAAAATACCTTAATATATTTGTCGTTTATTATTGTAATAATATTTTTATCTTTTTAAAAACAGAAAAGATATACGTAAAATATGTGTATAAAATTTTTTAAGCTTTATAAAACGTAAAATTACTTATTAACGCAGAAAAGAATTAATATTATATATAAGAAATAAAATATTTAAAATATATTATTATTTTAAAAAATATTAAGATAAACCTTAAAAAAATCGTTATCATTATAAAATAGCAAACTTTAATAATAATTAAAAAAATATAATTATTTTGGGATTCGCCAATTATAACAAAGAATTTATTCGAAATTTTAGTAAAATAATTATACTCCTAATAAATTTTACGAAAGAAAATTAAATAAATATCAAATACGGAAAAAATATTTTAAAAATTTAAGAATACAATTATTAACAAACTAATACTAATTATATACGATCTAAACCGTTATATTAAATTAAAAATTAATACTTCAAATTACGTATTAAACGTAATAATCGGATAACGAAATAATTGAAGTAAATTATACCTTATTATATTTTTTTCGTATAAATTAAAAAAAAACCGAACTTAATTACCGTATTTTAAATAAGGAATTTATGGCCATTATTATGGTATTTTGGGAATTTAAGCATTTCCTAAAAGGAAATTTGTACTAGATTAAGATTTATATAGATTATCAAAATTTTACCCGATTTACTACAACCAAAAAGCTTATAGAACAATATTTTCGTTACGCGGAAAAATTAGCGAATTTCGATTTCGTTATTATTTATAAAAAAATTTAAAAACGGTAAAGCAAATACCTTAAATAAGTAACCAAATTTCGAAAAACAATTGGTTAAAATTAACCATATAATTTTTAATACCATTATAAAAGGATATTTATGCTTACGACGAATTATAACAATCTAGATAATACCTTCCGATATATATTAAAAATTTTAATAATATAATAATAATTTTGTAAAAACCAGAAAAACAGATAAAATATAAGTTCTTGAAATATATTAAAAAGATTTAATACGAAAAATACACGAACATTAATTATACGGATATCTAGAAATCCATAAAACCCTAAAACAACTTTAATATATATATTTTTTTTCCTAAAATAAAATTAATAATATAAAGAATTATACGGTAATATAATATTTATGCCAAAATAAAGGTTCGACGATATAAACCATACGGAAAATTATAATTATTATTAATCGTAAAATAATTATATTATTTAATCATATTTGATTTTATTACCAAATTTCCGATATTAAAAGATCTAATTATAAAAATATACCATAATAATATTTTCGTACTTATTAACCGATTTACGAAGTTTTCCTATTTTTTACCATATTATAAAGATATAAACGCCGAATAACTAATATATGTTTTTTGTAAAAATATTTGTATCATATATAAATTATTAATAAAAATTATATTAAATAAAAAATTAATATTTACATTAAAATTTTAATAAGGCGTTATAATACAAATCGGCTTAAATTATAAATTATTTAGCATATTTAAACCTTAAATAGATAGATAAATAAAACGAATAAACCAAAATTTAAAAACTTATTCACGATATTATATTAATTACGAACAAAATAATTAAATTAAAAAGTTACTGATTACTTAATTTGCTTATAATACCAGTTATTACAAAAGTATTAAAATAATACTTACGAACGTAAATTTTGGTTTTATTTTAAAAGTTTATAAAAAAACGTACGATAACGGTTTAATTAATATCAAAATAATTCTTATATTAAAATAATTACGATAATTATATTAAAAAATAAAAATAAAACTGAAATTCGTACGGAATTAAATAAATAAGTATTATAACCGGAAAAAATTAAAGAAATTAATTTTCGAAAAAGGGAAAATAGTTTTTTTCGCCATAAAAAATATTTAAATAAAACGACCTAATAAAAATTCCATTTCAAATATATCGGTCCATACAAAATCGTTAAAAAATGTTAGAAAATAATTATTAATTAAAACATTTATTAAAAGTTAAATTTTATTTAATTTTTTATATTTCCTTATCCGAATTAATAACGGATATAATTAAAGTATATATAATATAAAACGATATGGTAATAAAAAACAAATAAATATATAAAATAAAACAAATATTTAATATACGAAAACAAAACGGACTTATTTAATATCTAATTAAATAAAAAAAGCATCCGGATTCCGAAAATACCTAAGAACCTGCCAAAAACCTTATTAACGCCCAGCACCTATTAAAAAACTTTTATTAATAACTACAGGCGCGTCCCAGTTAAAAATCGACTAGTTAATAGCCGGGATACCGGGCCAGTCGGCCGCGGCCTGTGCTAACATAACAGCCGTAACGGCAGCCTCTAATTATTTTTGTTCCTTTTCGAAGTATTTAAACTCCTTTATAATTTTCATATCCTGAATACCATAACGAAACATTTCAATTTCCCGTTAACGAAAAAGTTTTTTTTATTTTCGTAAACGGCTTAAGCAACTAAATAACTCGTTAAGATATTATTAAATTTTCAAAAATTTCTCCTAAGTAAAACGTTCCTTTAATTCCAAATAATTTTCTTTAATAATTAATTTATGGTATTCAAATTCAAAAAGATTAAAAAGATTATAAGGATTTCCGTAAGCAATATAAAAAATATATTTCTTTAAATTGCGCTAAACCTTATAAATTTTGTACTCAAATTTATAACGAAAACAAAATATATTTAAAAATATAATAAAACCGAAGCGGTTAATTTATTTTAAAAAAAACGAAAACGTTAATACGTTTACGAAACCTAAATTTCTTAATATAATCCGACATAATAAGTATAAAAAAGAAAAAGTTATTTATTAAAGTTAACAAATAAACGGAATAATCTTTAGGGATAAAAATTCTGGAAAAAGAAAAATCGTATTATAACCTAACGGTCTTGGTTTTTGAAAACAGTTGGGGTTTTGAAAAACTAAACCCCGACCTAGCCAAGAAATTACGTAACTGGCTCAAAGAACTTAAGGGCCGTAATTGGTTAAAAGGGCTTAAGCCGGATAAGTACCAAAAGGGGCTTAAAAAAGCTTAAAGGGACTTAACTGAAAAAATGTCGTTTAGCTATAATAAGCACCTTAAGCTAGAAATAAAATATATATATTTATTAATTCCATAATTTAAATAGCTTCAGCTTATAATAACAATTTGTTACCTAAAGTACCTTTAATATTACGAAACGTAATACGTTATTATATTTATTGCTCAGATTCCCACGATACTCCTGCCAACATAAACCCGTCGACTTAAGGTTTAATAGTTGGTTAAACCGCCTAGCCGTCATATTTTGAGTGGTAACGATTTTGTCGTATTTTTATGCTTATATTTCTCGTTATTTCTAATCGAATATCGAGATTTTAATTATTTTTTTGCTTATTAATAAGGTATAAGACGAACTTTATCTAGTTAGTTTTTTTATTAATTAAAACTTAGTATTGGCGTATTTATGAATATTTTAATATTATATCTTAATTTCTAAATAATAAGATATCGAACTTAATTTTTGGTATTATTTTTGAATAAAAGTTTCGAAGTGATTAATTTTTCATATAATGTTTTTGTTATCGTAAACGAATTCCTGATTTTCGGTATTCGTAATTATATAAGGTTTTAACTTGCATTTTTATGGTAATCTAAGCTTATTAATTACCTTTAGTATAGTATAATCTTCGCCTAGAATTTCGTAAGCTGTTATTGCGGTATATTAATACGTTTTAATTCATATATCTAAAGTAATAAGATTATTAATGGTTTTTATCGTTACGTTTAAAGCTTTTTTTAGGATTTTCCTTTAATATCTCTAAGTTTCGTTATTTTGTAGTTTTTTTATAAATAACTCTTATTTTTTAATTTTTGTTTATATTTGTTAAGCCTTTTTTATATTTTTCTATATAACGTGTTAAGCTGTTATATGTGTCGTTATTGCTGGAATATTATTTTTCGTTTTATTATAGCTTTTATTCCTATTAAGCAAATTATTCCTTTATAATTTGGACCGTATATTAATATACCCCGTAGTAATTATTGTTTTAAATTTTATTTATAAATTAATATATTTTTTTTTCTTTAATAACTTTTTTGTTAAAAGTTGTGGAAAATACTAATTAAAAATAAAAATCTGGAATCATTTTAATAATGTGTTTTTATTTAGTACTGGATTAATTCGTTTTCCGTTTATTAATTATATAACTTATAATAAAAAAGCTTGTTTTAAATATTATTTGGTAAGTTAACTTTTCGTTTCAGCTAACTTGCAAATATTATTTCTTAATGTTATAAATCGAGAATATCGATATTATTATTTTGTTATTTCCAGTTGTTACGATCCAACGGCCTCGGCCCTTTACGGACGGTCGAGTTCTCGAGAAAATCCAGCCTCGACTTACGCTAAGAGGTTACGTAACCGGCTTAATAGGCTTAAACGCTATTATTAGCTTAAGGACGTTAAGCTAGGTAAGCTAAGAAGGGCTTAAAAGGGTTTAAAAGAACTTAATTAACTAAACACCTTTAAATTAATCGAATATATCTTAAGCTAGAATAAAATATATACCCTTATTATTTTCTTAGTTTAAATAATACTAACTTATAATATACTATTATTATTTAAGGTATTTTTAGTATTATTAAACGTAATACGATTATTTTATTTATTATTTAGATTATTATAATATTTTTGTTAATATAAATCCGTATAATTAAGGTTTCATAATTGGTTAAACCGTTTAGCCGTTATACGTTATAAACTTTTATTTAGTAATATCGTTAAATTCTAAGTAATATCGCCGACGTTATAATTATTAGCAAATAGCTAAAACAGTTTACTTACTAGGTTCTTAATTACTCGAATATTAAAATGAAATCTGAAATGAAATCTGAAATGAAAAAGGAGAAACCTCGCCTTTTTTGCAAAGAAGTTTTTCGATAACTGAATACCATAATAAAACGTATTTTTCAGCTTAAAAAAGATAATAATAATTTTACGACGTTTTTTTCAAGTTGTCTATAAAAATTTGAAGGAAAAAGAAAACTTTTTAAAATCGAGAAATCTTTTCGAATAAATTAAGTTATTTAGTTAAATTGTATTAAGGAACCAAAAAAGGTTTTTAAGTTTTTTAAACCAGGACCTTTCGACGGAATCTTGATTAAGTTATAATTATTTTTAATTTAATATCGAATATATTTTAGATATTTTTTATCCGATTTATTATGCTTTCTATACGAAATAAATTTGTAATTAAGCGATTGATTCGAAACGCGGTTATTTGGTTTATGTCCGTTATAAGAAAATATGTTATTTTATTAATCGAACAACGAAACCCAAAAATAATACAAATTTAAAATAATTACGAATAATTCGAATATATATTGATAAGAATTTTCGGAACAATAAACGAAAAAAACCGCCTATATACAAATCTTATAATTACGATAAAAAGGATTAATATGTAATTATAGCGGTACGTTAATTTAATTAACCGTTAAACTAAACTAGGAATAAAAGGTATTAATAGCTAAATTTTTCGACGGTTTAAAAAAAGAAAGATAAAAACAATTAACTTAATTTACCTAATTATTTATTAAATTATATCGTTTTAATAATTAAAATTAATGATCGATAATACGGTTGGCGTATTAAAGATATTAAAGTAAAGAATAATAGCAAACCCCGATATGTTGTTAATATTAACGTTTTTTGACGTAATAACATTTTTTACTACATAGAACTAGGATTTATAGAATTAAAAGTTACTTATAGGAAAAACTGGAGCCGGATTGAATGTTATAACTGTAATAAGATCAGATATAAAGCAGCATAATATAAGGCATCTAAAAAGCTCCGTTAAGATAATTAGAAACCTGTATTTAAGAGATAATTTAAAGAAAATCAGAAAAATAAAGACAAATCCACAAACATAATTTAGTCTAAGTATATATTAAGCCCCTTATGGCGAAAGGTTTAATAAGAAATGCGAAAAATTAAAAAGCTAGCTTAATAAATATCGCAATCCTAATAAGAAATATTATAAGAATAATTACGTAAATATAAGGACGGGACGAAAAAGATTTGTTCCGAAATCCCTGATCAGTACGACAAAATGCATGCTATATATTATTAACGACGATAATATCCAGATTATAAGAAAAGAAAATAATATATTTATTGACGGGTTATTCTTATGTATTATAAATAATTCGATTTTCGAAGCCGCATCAAAAATAATAATAATAGAAAATAATAATATAGATATTTTCAATTTATAATACAAAAGGATATTTAATATTTTGCCGAAGTCAAAAGCTGGCTAGATAAAAAGTAATGCCCGTGAAAACGCTTTTTTTTGGTATTTTTAATAATATAATTACCAAACGAAAAAAAAAGTAAATTTAACGTATAATAAAAAAGCATTATTAGAAAGTTACTACAGATTTTTATTTTTAGTTAATATCTATTATAAACTTTTATAAAAAGTTATTAAAAAAGATACGTTAGTTTATAGGCGGGTTTTGGAACGATAATTAAAATAAGGTATAATGAAATAGAATTAAAAATATAAAAGTACTACTTATTCTCTAAAAAGAATTATAATAAAATTAAAAATAACTGATATGATTCGAAAGAATAATTGGCCAATAATAACGAAAAATATAATAACTTAATACGTTAAACGAAAAAATATAAATAAAGTTCGATAAATTCGAATAAAAGTTAAAAAAAGATTATTTATCAGAAAGCCGCAAGACAACGAAACTCAAAGAAATTAAAAGAAATTTTTAAAAAGGTTTTAAATATAACGATAAAAGCTGTTAATAAGTTTCTTACTTTAAATATACAAATAAAAACATATTAATATATTGCAATAATAAATTACAAAGTTTTGGGCAAGAATTATATTATACCAGATGTAATTAATAAACTTAGATTGCTATAGAGATATAAGTTAAATCATTATATAATAACGAATGTTAAAGGTTAGGAATTCGTTTATGATAACGGGAAAATTATACGTAAAATTAATTACATCGAGATTTTTGTTCAAAAATAATATCAAATAGCCGATTTCGATATTATTTTATTTAAGAATTACGATATGATTTTAGAATTATCATAAATATGCCAGTTCGAAGTTTTGATTAACAGAAAAACTAGTTAAGTAAAGGTCGTTTTATTTCTTATTACGAAACGAAAAAAAAATAGCGTTTTAATATTCGATCGATAATAACGACGAATGCAAATATAAGGATATAATAAAAACCTTATTATCTAAAGAGATAAGATATAAGAAAAAGAACGAGTATTAAAAAAAGACGACATATCGTTATTACTATTAAGGCGAAATTAAAGTAACTAAATAACGATCTAAAATACCAGCCCTAAAAATCAGAAAATTTAATTAATATATTATTATAATATGACAGATATAAGCAGCTTTTTTTTAAAAAAAAGCTCGATACGAAATTACTAAAATATAGCGAATGGAATTATAAGATAATTTTTAAAAAAGGATTTTTGACGAAGTTTTACCCTATTTATAATCTTAACGGAAATAAACTATGCATTTTTAAAGAATACCTAGAAAATCGATTATAGAAAAAAATGGATTTGGCCTTCGAAAATACTAGTAAAATACCTTATATTTTTCGTACTTAAAAAAATAGAAAATTACAGTTTGTAATTAATTATCGATAATTCAACGATATTATTATTAAAAATCGAAGATTATGACATTTGAATATAAAAATAAAAAACCGATTTTACGGAACTTAATAATTTATAATATTTAATTTTAAAGATAAATATAATTTTATTAAAACTAAGTAATAATACGAATAAAAAATAACTTTAAAAATAAATTACAGATTATTTAAGTATTTGGTTATACCAATAGGATTTATAAACGTAGCAGTAATTTTTTAACGGATAATAAATTAGGTATTACGAAAAATATCTCGATATTTTGATTTTTTACTATCTCGACAACATTTTTATCTTTTTAAATACGGAAAGAATATACGTAAAATACGTTTAAAAATTTATTTAAATTTTAAAGAACGTAAGATTACTTATAAACGCAGAAAAAGATTAGTTCTACAAATAGGAAATGAAATATCTCGGACATATTATTATCACCTTAGAATATATTAGAATAAATATTCAGAAAATCGCTGTAATTACGGAATAGCAAACGTTAATAATAGTTAAAAAGATATAGGTATTTTTCGAATTTGTTAATTAGTATAAAAGGGTTTGTCGAAACTTGACCAAAATAACTATACCCTTAATAAATCTTACGAAAAAAAGGTTCAAATAAATATCAAATACGGAAAAAGTATTTTAGGATATTAAGGATATAATTATTAACGAACCAATATTAATTATATACGATTTAAACTGCGTCGTTAAATTAAAAACCGATATTTCGGATTACGCGTTAAATATAACAACCGGATAACGAAATAATAAAGGTAAATTGTATTTTTTTACATTTTTTTCGTATAAGTTAAAAAGAGCCAAATTTAATCATGGCATTTCAGATAAGGAATTTATGACTATTATTGTGGCATTCCGAGAATTTAAGTATTTTTTAAAGAGAAATCTGTGCCGGGTTAAGGTTTATACGGATTATTAAAATCTTATTTGATTGATTACGACCAAAAAACTTACTAGATAATAATTTTATTACGCGGAAAAGTTAGCGAATTTCGATTTCGTTATTATCTATAAAAGAGTTTCAAAAATAACAAAGAAAATACTTTAAATAAACGGCCAGATTTTGAAAAGAAATTAGTTAAAATTAGCTATATAATTTTCGATATTATTAAAAAAGATATTTACGTTTACGATAAATTGAAATAATTCATACATTATCTTTTAGTATATATTAAAAGGTTTAATAATATAATAATGGTTTTCTAAAAAAGCTAAAGAAAAAATAAGATATAAGTTTTAGAAAAATATTAGAAATATTTAGTACGAAAAATATACGAATATTAGTTATACGGATATCTAGAGATTTATAAAACCTTCAAACGATTTTAACGTATATATTCCTTTTTTAAAATGAAATTAACAGTATAGAAAGTTATATAATAATATGATATTTACGCGAAAATAAGATCGAAATAATGGAAGCTATACAGTAAATTATAACTATTGCTAATCGCAAAGCTATTATAGTATTTAATTATATTCGATTTTATTTCCAAATTTCTTATCTTAGAAATCAAGTTATAGGACTATATTACGATAGCAGTTTCTGAATTATCGATCGATTCACGAAATCTTTCTATTTTTTCACTATATTACGAAAATACCTATACCCAGTAAATAGCATATGTTATCTTCAGATATATATTTAACATGTGCGGATTATTAATGGAAATTATTTTAAATAATGGATTAATGTTTGCATCTATGTTTTGGCAAAGCCTAATAACGTTAACCGGCTTAGATTATATATTATTTAGCGGGTTTAAATTTTAAATAAATATGTAAACGAAAAAAATGAATCAAATGTTAAAAATTTACTTACGATATTACATTAATTACGAATAAAATAATTAAATTAAAAGGTTATTAATCGTATAATTGGCTTATAATACTAATATTTACTAAAATATTAAAATACTGTTAATAAATATAAATTGTGATTTTATTTCAAAAGTTCATATAAATATACATAATAATAATTTAATTAATATTAAAATACTTATTACGTTAAAATATATAAAATAGTTATACAAGAAATTAAAAATGAAGGTAAACTTCGTACGAAACTAAATAAATAAATATTATAATTAAAAAGAATTTAAACAAACAAATTGAAAAAAAAGAAAATAATTATCTTTATTACAGAATATATTTAAATAAAACAATTTAAAAACACTTCGATTTTAAGTATATTAGTTTATACAAAATTATCAAAACAATCTAAAAAAATAAATTTTAATTGGAATTTTTACTAAAAGTTAAATTTTATTTATTTTTTTAAATTTCTTTATTCGAATTAGCAACGGATATAATTCAGGCACATAAGATACAAATAACGTACAGGTAAAAGACGAATAAATATACGAAGTGAAATAACATTTCGCTATGTGAAAATAAAACGGATTTACCTAATATTTAATTAAATAAAAAAAGTATCCGGATTCCTAAAATATCTGGGAATCCGCCAAAAACTTTATTGGCGTTTAACGCCTATTAAAGAATTTTTATTAATAACGACGAGCGCGTTATAGTTGACCGCCGACCAATTAATTACCAAGATATTGAGCTAATTGGCCGCGGCTTACGTTAATGTAATAACCGTAATAACGGCTTTTAATTATTCTTACTCCTTTTCGAAACGTTTAAATTCCTCTATAAAATCTGTACCTTTAATATTTCGACAAAATATCTCGCTATTACGATTACGAAAAAGTTTTTTCTGTTTTCGCAAATGGTTTCAACGGTTAAACAATTTATTTAAACGTTATTAAATTTTCAATAATTTTTTTTAGCAATATGTTCTTTCAGTTTTAGGCAGTCCTTTTCTGTACCAAATTTATTATGTTCAAATTTAACAAAACCAAAAAGGTTATAAGAACTGTTATACTTAATATAACGTACATATTTTCTCGAGCTATTATAAACCTTGCAAATTTTGTTCTTAGATTTATAATGCAAATAGGAAAAGTTTAATAACATAATAAAACTAAAACGATTAATACGTTTCGAAAAAAATACAACGTTAATACGTTTACGAAAACGACGTTTTTTGATACGACCCGACATAATAATTATAAAAAAAGGAAATTTATTTACCAAAAGCTAACGAACGAATAATTTGATTTTTAAAGACAAAAATCCTAGAAAAAAGGAGATCGTATTATAATCTAACGACCTTGGCCTTTTACGAACGATCGGGCCTTTAAGAAAATCCAACCCCGACTTACGCCAAAAATTTACGTAACCGGCTTAATAGGCTTAAACGTTATTATTAGCTTAAGGACGTTACGCTAGTTAAGCTAGGAAGGGTTTAAAAAGGCTTAAGAAAACTTAACTAATTAAATATCTTTAAGCTAGTCCAAAATAACTTAAGTCGAAATAAAATATATACGCTTATTATTTCCATAATCTAAATAATACCAGCTTGTAATACAACATGGTTACCCAAAGCACTCTTGATATTACGAAACGTAATACGATTACTGTATTTATTGCTTAGATTCCTATAATACTTCTGCTAACATAAACCTGTACAACTTAGATTTAATAGTTAGTTAAACCGCCCAGCCGTCACACCGATTAGGTTTAAAAGTTACATTTCTTATAATATATGTAAATAATTCGTTTGTAAATGTATTATTTTTATTTTTTGTAACCGAAATATTCTCGTCGTCGACAATATATGATATGCATTTTGCTGTATCGATTAGGGGTTCCAGGACGGATTTTTTCTATTTAATCCTAGTATATTTGTAGCCATCTTTGTAATTTTTTTTATTATGTTCGTAATACCTATTAAGCCTGTTTTTTAACTTGGCGTATTCCCTGTTAAACCTTTCACCATAGAGATTCCGATACGTACTTAGACCGAATTATATTAATAGATTTAGCTCTGTTTTTCTGAATTTTTTTTTTGAATTGCTCTTTTAGTACTGGGTTTTCATTGTTCTAACGGGGTTTTTTATATGCCTTATATTATGTTATTTTATGCCTTATCCTGTTACAATTGAAATATTTGATTTAGCTGTAATTCTTTTTATAAATGGCCTTTAGCTTTATAAGTCCTGGTTTTATATCGTAAAAAGTATTGCTGCGTTAAAAATATTAATATTAGCCGTATATCGGGGTTTATTATTATTTTTTTAATATCTTTAGTACTTTAAATATACTGTCGATCGTCGATCTTAATTGCTACAACGATATAATTCGACAAATAATTAGGTCGATTACATTTGAAAAATTTCTTTCATATTTTTTTAACTTATTCAAAAACTTAATTTTTTAATATTTTTCTATTTTTTATTTAACTTAAATATTAATTAAACGAAGGCATTGGCGCATTTAAATATTAATTCTTTTTGTAATAATTATTAAATTTATATTTCGGCTTTTATTTTCTGTTTATTGTTTCGAAACTTTTCGTTAATATTTATTTGAAGTATTCGTAATTGTTATATATTTGAATCATTTCCAGATTTCGTTTTTCGGTTAATGAAATAACTTATTTGTTTTATAACGGACTTAAATTAAATAATCTTATTTCCAATAAATTATCTGGTTACAACTTTAATTCGTATAATAAATATAATTAATAGAATAAAAAATACTCGAAATATATTCGGCATTAAATTAAGAACAATTATAATTTAATTAACATTCCGTTAAAAAGTTTTAGTTTTGGAGATTTAAGAATTTTTTCTAGTTTTGTTAAAAAAAATTCAGCTAAATAATTTAACTCGTTCGAAAAGATTTCCCGGTTTTGGAAAACTTTTTTTTTTCTTTAGCTTTTTATGGGCAGCTGAAAAAGATATTGTAAATTTAATATTATCCTTTTCAAGTTTAAAAATACATTCGTTTATAATATCCAGGTGTCGAAGAACTTTTTCGTGAAAAAAACAAAGTTATTTTTTTCTCCTTAAATTCTATTCCGGTATCCGGGTTATTAAGAACTTGGTAAATGAGCTATTCGAGATATTTACTGATAAATATAATGTCGGCAATATTACTTAAAGTTTAACGGTATTATTATATAAAAGCTTATAATGTATAACGGCTAAACGGTTTAACCAATTATTAAACCTTAGTTGTACGGATTTATATTAGCAGCAATATTGTAAGATTTTAAATAGTATATATAATAACGTATTACGTTTTTTATTATTAAAAGGGCGAAATTATATTGCAAATAATTGCTATTAATAAATATTACAAATTAATATTATTTAAATTATAGAAATAATAAACGTATATATTTTTTCATATATCCCGTTCGATTTTTTAGATTATTTCGGATCTATATCGGATAACTGCATTGATCTCGTTAGATCCTTTGGATCATTTCGGATCTATATCGAATAACTGCATAGATCTTGCAAGATCTCTTGAATTACTCCGGATCTATGTTACGTAGTTTCGACCAATTTGGATTCTGTTTCGATTACCAAGTGATCGTTTTCGAGACTCTCTCTTGGTTGGGTCATAACAATACGTCGTAAAATATATTTTTCATTAACCTAATAACTCTTAAAAGCTAAACGCAAATTTTAACAAATAAAACAATAATATTTTTAATTTTTAAAAACGTTATAAAGAAACCTTTTATAAAGAAAGAAATCAGTAAATAAATTAATGCGTAATGCAGTTATGGTGTAGCACGTTAATGGGGGTGGGGTGCGGATAGAAAAGTTATCTTAATTTTTAAACGTTAATAAAAATATCTTAACAATTGCGTAATTAGTTAAGTAGATTATTGCCGTTTTTTTCGTATAAAAATGTTTATTCTGTTATTAGTTTTACATTAAAATAACATATGCTATTATAAACATTATAAGTTTTACTTTTATTCGTTAATTAAATTTTATTTATTTCTATCCCGGAAGAAGGGGCGGGATGTGTAGTCGATACGTGGCTTCGAACCAAACGACATCATATAAACATGCCGCTTTTCGTGTTCCTCTAGCTAAACAAGCCCGTACATATTGCCGCAGAGAATAACAACATAGTTAAAAATTTTAAAACAAAAGGGTTCGTGTGCCCAGAGAGGCCAACTTCAACTTCGCAGCTCGGCCCACACACACAGCGCCTCAGAACATCAAACAGATTAGACAATACAGGTGGAAGGAAGGATGTTCAGAGGTACGAAGCATAAAAAAGAAAAATCTGGTCACGGAGAGGCTTGAACTCTCGACTTTCGCATTGACTATAGACATCCAGGGGCAATGGACGTATTAGTACGACACTCTGACCAACTGAGTTACGCGACCATTTCAAGGCTGTTCTATCTTTAGAACCTACTTTTGTGAATGTTGAGAAATTTTTGGCCTATTTCTCCCTATATGAGGGATTTTGGGTGTGGCTGGGGGGGATTTCGATACGGTGGTGTGTGGGGTAGGGAGATGACCCCACTCTGCTAGTAAATTTTGGTAGCCCCCCTCTCCCCTTACATCCCCCCTTTTCAGGCTCGGTAGAGCATGTACCAGTCATCAGTCAAGATTCACGCGGCTATGATAGCTTCGCCAACGTTCCTAAGCTGTATCAAGCGCACGGGAGAACCCGTGGACTGTATAGGTATTGTTCAAAGAGAATAATGCGGAAAGGCTCATAGCTAAGGTATCGTGGGAAGTAGCTTCATCCTGCGATGACATGACTCAAGCCAAAAGAACAAATAGTGTCCTCGCGTCCATCTTGATTGGGAGCACCTTATCATTTCCGAACGATCCCAGACGCCTTGAGTGATCTTCTTGAACTCCTGCCACATCTTCTGTGACCAGGGCGGTCCCAATTATTTGCATCTTCACGTCATACCAACTATTGTAAGCAAGCCAATTCATCTCATGGACACGAATCGCAACGGCCTTCGGAATACCTTTTATCCAACAAATCAAGTCTCCCTGCTGGATTTGGCTCGATGCGATGCCCATTTTCCATTGTGTTGTGCCACCCCATGGGTTCTTGATCAGATATAGATGCGTATTACGGTCGGCCTGATGCGTTGTTAGCTTCCGAGTGTGGTTATACATCATCCCGTAATGATCAGGTTTGGTTTCGTATGGACCGCCTTCTAGAATTGGTCCATGGAAACATCTGGCCAAGTTTCCCCTCCAGCGAACAGTACTGGTATGACTGGAGCACATAGTTTCTAGCGTTGCTTCGTCCAACTCCAGGATAGCTCCTATGAGTGTATTGCTTTCTCGGTGAGCATTACCCAGCTCGTCTCTAAAGGCTACCTGAACCTCTCCAGCCCACTCGTCCACCTTTTGCAAGCTTGCAATGGTTTCTGTGGTAGACGGACCAACACGACTAACACATCCGAGCACAAATGCACTCTGTTGGAACACCTTTGGGTTACGTGAATCCCCGTGATCCTCGATCACGAGAGCGGAGTCTTTTTCTGGCTGATATGGACGCAAAGCCTGTTGCAGAGGACCGCATTGAGTCCCCATAAGCAGACGTTTGACCAGTTTACCGAACTCGACCAACTCGGACTCTGGAAGCAGTCCTCGCCAGTTCATGAATTCCATGGTGTCAGTCCAGATCTCGATGAGAGACTTGTTGTAGTCCATTGTGAAGCCGCGAGCATCAGCCGCCAAGCCTACTAAGCCGTAGATCTTGTCCCTAGGCTCCTTGCACTCGGCGGCCTCGTGGTCTTCCAGCAGTTTCCGGAAAGTGTGACTACCGTTATACCTTTCCTTGCGGTGCCGATCGAGCCTCAAAGGCCCTCCGCCATCAGAGTTATGCATTGTGACTAGGTGAGTGAAATGAGCCCAGGTCATGGCTAATTTGCCGAAGCAGACCTTGATCTGACGAGCCTGCACAATTTCTTGGATTATCCACAGCCGATTCCAATAACCGTCTGCGCATAGCTCTCTAACCATTTCGCGTTCGCTACTGCCTTCGCCTGAGACGGCATCATGGGCCTGGCCATCCTTGTCTGCCGACGGCCTGCTCGGTTCTGCTTTTGTGATTGTGGGGCCCCGAACAAGTTGCGATTCCTCAATATCACTCTGGAATCGTAAATACCTCCGGCCCAGCCATACCACCACGGTGCTGGCCCTGAAGTAGATGTGTCCCATAATACGCAATTGTCTGTTGCGCTCCTCAGTATCTCGCTGGTTGATGCATAGTGCGTCGATCCAGTAAGGCGTGTTCTCTGCTCGGCCTCGGAGGAAATGGAGAGCATCCCAGAGGTTCCTTCCAACGCGAAATTTCATGCCATCAACTAGAATCGTCTTCGGGTCATCATTTTCGCCCCATCGATATGAAAGTGCCTCAAACTTAGGCCTTGCGCCGAATGTGACATGAATCAGGTCGCAGGTCAAAGGGTCGTCTTCATTTCTAGCCGGGTGTATTTTTACGAGCCTCGTGCAGTCGACTTCCGTGTCAAGTGAATGATAGCAGAATTCTCCAAGGTCCGTCAGGGAATTGTACTGCTTTGAGGATGGGCTTAGGCTATCCCGACGTCGTGCCTGGTTCGCCGGCATGACTGCAGTGGAGTATTAATGAAAAGAATTGTAGGAAAGCCTAGGGAGAGAGGGGACGCCTATTTAGCGAAGGCTGCAGAGTGCCAGCTGAAACGGGGAGCGCAGCATTCCGTCACGTGAGGGTGGGCAGGTTTTCCAACATTGGGACCAGCGGGTAATTATCATAACCCGTGGTAACAAGGAATGTCAACAAGATCGGATGCAAAGATTTGGCGCCATGCTAACCCGAAACTCCGACGACAATAAATTCACAAGTGTTAACAGCTACGTCATATGTTCCGTAGTAAGATTTTGCCGCAGATATGTCATTGCATAATCACTTTATTGAATTAGGTGGGCAATTACTGACATTAAAGCTGGTACTTAGGTCTCTTATAGCGGAGTAGGACGATAGCACTTGCCCAGGTGCCCAGGGGGGAAATAAGTATAGGATATCTCGTAAAATATGGTGGTGATGTCCATAAGGCGGTTTCAGGTCTCATATCCCTAGGATGGCTCTTCATCTAATTTAAATACACTTCTTTACTTCTAGGCAAACAGTTTTAGCGTTTGACATGATTTGCTATAGTGGGAATTCCCGGGCAAAGAATACACCCCCCCAGATGCATGCACTACAGTTGCCTCCAGAGTAACCAGTGAGAAGTCATGCATAGGTGCCTTATCTGCCACTCCGGATTAGCAAAATCAGGGGTGAGTCAGTATCCCAGCTGTGTCCCTGCACCCTTTCGAGGCCCTCTAATAATGGTGCTTCGTGGCTCACCTTCTCTGACAAGTGTTCCGCTCCGTCGGGGCACCGTCGTAGCAACATGTGCGACAGCCACGTAACAAACAAGAAGTGTTTATGGCCTGTTGTCAGCAGTTGTGGTGTCTGTGCTAGGGGTTTTGAAAGGGCTTGAAAGGGGTTTCGACAGGTGGTCATAGACTTTTCAGAAACAGAAGGGCCACATACTATATCAGCTAGGAGAAACTCACTATATAGTTAGTCCCAGGCCACTCCCTATCATATAGCACATCAAAACCTAAGAATTGCAACGATTGCTGGAAGCTGATATATTAAGCAATCAATGCGATGTCCACCAAAAACTATGAGACCCTGCATCACACACAGAAGCATATAACTGAAGAAAAGGTGTATTAAAGGTTGCATAACCTCTGGAAGGTCCTAGCTAGAGGGTGAGGGTAACGAACCTTCCTTTTATATACGTAAATATAGCTGTAGCTAAGAGGAAAAAATACCGGGGGTGCATAAAGTAACCTTATTTCAATAAGTAATTAAATTAAGCCAAGGCTTAGCTGTTTAATCGATTTCAGCTGGGTTTAACATATTTCTCTAATTATTAAAAACTAATAACTAAAGCTTTTACGATATTAAACAAAGGCCCAAAAAGGAAATACCGTAATATTTAAGATAAAAATAAGGAAAATAAAAGGTTAGAAAAATGCATTATAAAATATTTTTTACGACGTACCTCCGAAATTTTTAATAGGATTCGAATTTATATTTTTAGATATTAAGATTTGATATTATATTGTTAAATTATAAAAACTTTATTAAAAAGTTTTTTTATTAACTTTATTTTTAAGATTATTTAAAGATAAAAATTTAAAAACGATTAGGGAAGAAATGATAAAAAACGGAAGAAATAATTTGCCGTTATTAAATAATATTTAAAATAAATTAATACGTTTTAAATTTTGTTAGCCTTAAAGTAACGTTTTAAAAAGTTAATAATTTAATTAATTTTTAATATTACGAAAATTTTAAAAATTTAATTAACTTATTTATTATTATAATATTAATAAATATTTATTCGATTTTTATTTTATTTTTTTATTATATAAATTTTGTAAAATTAATAATTATAAATATTAACGTATTTTAGTTTCGTAATTAAACGGATATTTTTTTTGTAATTAATTATAGTATTTCTTTATTATTTACCTAAATAATTAAATTTTTATTAAATTTTAACCTTATAATCTTAAATTATTTTAATATAAAAAAGTTTTTTTTATAATTTATAATAAAGTTAATAATTTAATTTCCGTATTTAAATTAATAATTATAATTTACTTATTAACCCTTTATAAGATAAAAAATATTAAAAAGTAATAATACGAATATTTAAAAATTTTTACTTAAGGTTATCCGTAAATAAAACGTTATTTATGTATAAAAATAATCGTACGATAAAATTTTTATTAATTCCTTATTTTAACATTAAAATACGTATAAAATAAACGTAAAAATAATTTTATTAAGAACGTTAAAATATATAAAACTAAAGTTTTTATAATAATAAAATAAATAAAAAATTAATTTTAATTAAATTTAAGCGAATAACGATAATTCCGTATAATAAATTTCCGATTTTTTCGAAATATAATTTTTTAAATGTTATTAACGTTTCGGCTTAATATTTTTTAATTTTTTTATGTTTAAGGATTTTAAAATAACGTTTTTCGAATTTAAATAATTCGAAATATATATATAATTTTTATAATTAATATTTTATAATAATTATAATTTTTTAATTATATAATTTTTCAAAATAAATATTTTGAAAAATTATTATAAATTTTTTAAATTATTAATATAAAAATATTATATTAATTATATAAAAAATAACATTAATTAATTAATAATTATAATATTTAAATTATTCGGAACGGATTTTAATTTTAATTTTTTTAATTTTAGTATTAGGTTTTATTATTACAAAAATAATAATCGTTTTAAGCCGTATACGGTTTTTTTGAACCTTAAATATAAACCCGAATATATAATACTTTATAATATATATATATATATATTAATTTATTAAAATTATTATATAAAAATATATTAATAATATTAAATTAATTAAATTTATTATTAAATTAAATTATAATAATTATAAATATACGAAAATATTTATTTATTACTTTAAAAACATTAATATTAAAATTTTATAAAATTAAAATTTATTATAAATAATTATTTTAATTTTAAATTTTTAAAATATTTCGTATTTATAACCTTTATATATAAATATTTATATTAATAAAGAAATATTATTAAAATTTAGATTTTAAATTATTTTTGTAATAAAATAATAATAATTGATTATTTTATTTAATGTATTTAATTTTATTTTTAAGGTAATTATTTTTTAATTTTTAATATATTTATATTATATAAATTTTCGTTAATTAGTAAATATAAATAAAAAATTAATATAATATAAATAATTATATTTAATTATAATCGAAAAAATGATATTAAAAACGGTTAAATATATATTATATTTTTAAAATTTTATTTTAGAATTTTTATTAGCCGAAAATAATTTTTCTTTGCCGTTTTATATTTTAAAATTAATAAAAATTATTTAATTTAAAAAGTTTAATTCGGTCCGGTATTACCGTAATTACAAAAAACTTAATAATATATTTTATCTTTTATTTATTAATAATACATTAAATTATTAATAATTTTAAATTTTAAAAATTAAAATTCTTTTTAATATAAACAAATAAAATTATATAACTTTACTTTTTAAATTATTTATTTTATTAAAAATGCGAATAAATTCTTTTCGGCATTATTATTAATTATTAAATTAAAAAAATTTCGTTAAAATACGTATTATAAATTTTATTAATTTTTATTCCCTTCATTTTTTATAAAATTCTTTAATTACAAGAATTTATTATTATTACGATAATATTATAAATAATTTTTTAAATTTATTTTATTTTATTAATTTATTGATTATTTTAATAATATTTATTTTTAAAAAGTATTATTAAAAGTAAAATAAAGATATTATTAATTTAATTATTTAATTTTATAATTTCGAATAAATTTTTTTTTATTTTTATACGTTTTCGTTTTATTAAATATAATATATTTAATAATAATAATACGTTATTACGAAAAGATTTATATATAATATATATTATTAATTACGTATTTTATAAAATATTTAATATATATTTTAGGATTTATTTTTTTTAAGTATTTTATTTTTTAATAAATTATTTCCGTAAATATATAAACTTTTAATCCGAGAAATACGATATTTATTACGTTTATATTTAAATTTTTTTTAAAAATAAATATTTTATTTTTTTAATTAAATATTCGTTAAAAATTTAAATACAAAGTTTTTCAGTTAAAATATAAATAAATATATTATTAACGATATGTATAATTATTTTTATTATTTTTAATAATTAAATAATACGTTTTCGTATTATTTATATTTCCGGTATTTTTTAAACGTTTATGAATTTTTAATATATAAAAATAAAGATTTATAAAATATATTTATGTTTAAATTTCTTTTTAAAATTCTTTTTCTAAAAGAAATTTCCTATTTAATATAATTATTTTAATTTTAATATAACTTTGTTTTTAAAAAAATTATTATATTTATTAAAATAATTAAAAAGTATTTTTTTAAAAATATAATTAATATAATTTTAATAAATAAATATTTAATAATTAACATTTTTATATGTTTATTAAAAATATTATTAATGTCCAAAAATTTATTAAATATTATATTAAAAAACCTATTTTCCTTAAGTAATTATTATAATAATATTTTTTAATATTTTAATAATTTAATAACTTTAATATTAAATTATTAAAAATAAATAATATTTATTTTCAATAATTATTTATACTGTTTTTTTAAAATATATATATTTAAATATATAAAGTTTTTATATTATAATATAATATTATATTTTAAAGTTTTAAATAAAACTTAAAATTATTATTATGAAATTTTTATTATAAAATTTATTTAAAAAATAAATATTTTTAAATTAAAGGTTTCGGAACGAAATTTTCGTTTTCGTTTTTGAAAATAATTTTATTTTTTAAATTATATTAATTTTCCGAAATAATAATAATAAATTTTTTAGTTATTATAAAAACTATTAAAATATTATCGTTTATTTTATTTTTCCATATTATTGTAATATAATATATAACAGATTAATATTTAATTTAATTAATTTTTACCATTTTCGTTTTTAATATTATATAATATACGATATTAATCTTATAACTTTCACATATTTTAACTTAATAAAAGAGTTTTTTAAAATAAAAATGTTAAATTTTCTTAACGATATAATAAATATAATATTTCAAATATTTTCGCTTATAATATTAAAAAAAGAATTTTCGGTTTAAAATATTTTTTACATTTTAATAAAAATAAATTAAAAATATTAAAATTAATTAAAAAATTTATAATTTATTTTTTTTATAAACATTTAATTTTTTTATTAAAAAAAGTTTTCGAAATATATTTATTTATTTTTTTCTTAATTTTAAGAATTTCGTTTTACTTATCGAATTTAATATTTTCGTTAATATAAAAATAATTTTTAAAAAAATAATTTTTATAATAACATTTTAAATTAAAATAATTATTGTTATTACCGCCGTCGTTATTCTGGTTATTATTATTTTAATTATTTAAAAATATATTTGTTTAATTAAAAATTATTTATTTAAAATAGTGTTAAACGTTTTTTATAATAATTATTTTATAATAACGTTTTAAATTTTGCGTAATTTTATATGGTTTCGGAATTGTTTTATAAATTTTTATATGGATAAAAACTTAGGAAAATGTTTATTTTCGAATATAACTTTTTTTTATTTTAATTTTTTGAATAATAAAAAAATTAAATAAATAAACGTTAATAACTTTTAAAAAAGTAAAATAACCTTAATTATTTAAAATAATTAATATTTAAAATTTGGTAATTTTATAATATATTTTTTAATATATAAATAATTAAATATTTATTTAAATCTTATTAACTTTTAACGTTTATTTATATTAAACGTCGATTTTGTAAATTCAAATATTATTATTAATTTTAAATTTATTTTTTAAAATAATTAATTTTTTTCGCAATATATTTTTTTCTAATATATTTAAGAATAATTAAAATAAATGGATTCTTTTAAAAACGTATTAATTTTAATAAATATTTTTTTAAATAATATATAAAAATTATTTTTTATTATATATATTTAAAGCCTTTTCGACTTTCGAATAATTCGGATTATTTTAGGCATATTTGTTAATTATTTTATTTTAAAAGTAATAAAATTGAAAAAGATCGGTATTATTAATAAAAATAATAATTAAATTACGTTAAGATTAATATATGTTTATAATATATTAGTTTTCGTATTAACGTAAAATTCGAAAATATAATATTTTTTAAAAGTTTTTTTTAAATAAATATTTAAAAACGTATTTTGAAAAAATTCGTGAAAATTTATTAATTAAGCAATTATAACTTTAAAAATAATGCAAAAAGTAAACGGGTTAAAATAATTAAAAACGTAATAATTAGATAATATATATCTTTAATAATAAAGGAATAAATATATTACAAAAACGATAGCAAAGTTTTAAATAATTTTAATAAAACGTATATAATAAATATATCAAAACGCGGCTAAAAAATGCGGACCGGGTTTATAATTATGAAACCCTATATTGTATATAAAAGCATATAACTGAAGAAAAGGTATATTAAAGGTTGCATAACTTCTGGAAGGTCCTAGCTAACGGGTGAGGGTAACGAACCCTCCTTTTATATACGTAAATATAGCTGTAGCTAAGAGGAAAAGATACCGGGGGTGCATAAAGTAACCTTGTTTCAGTAGGTGATCAAACTAAGCCAAGGCTTAGCTGTTTGATCGACTTCAGCTGGGTCTGACAAAAACGCTCCATAATATATCTGTAATATGCACACCCAAAAACAAACGCAGCAACATGTTGCCCCTGGGAACATACCGATAGGTGCGTGCCTAGAATTGTTGGAATAGGGGCCAAATAGGGGGGAAACGACGCACATATGGTTCTGTATTCCAAGCCCCTGAAGCAGATCATTAAGCGTGGATCATAACAGGTATTCCAACTATCTTCGACAAGAACTACCCCCTCGTAACGAGATAGTGTACGGATTATCTTGGCGACCCCCATCACTTCGCGGGTTATGACAATGTCAAGCAAGAATTTCGCGGCGGCACTATGCCCTTCCAAATTTCTACAGAGACTGAATCTGCAAAAGCGACATGTCAGACTGGCTGCCTCCAGAGATATCGGGCGGCCAGATAACGATATGCAAGGTACGCGGTCACTACCAGGTGATGTCCTTAGGGGTCTATGGTTAACTGCGAAGCAAGGACATGCGGTTCATTTAAAGGAGTCAGTACCGGGAGAGACGGGCACGAAACCAAGGAACTTCGAGCGATACAAGCAGGCAACTGCACATATCAGTAGAATATCAAGGTGATAGACATCCACCTTTGTTCTTCTACACAAGGTCGAGACCGTACGGGCAAAGGAGGACCAGCTTACAAAATCCAGCATCAGAACACGCCTAACAGTAGATTCGTCGGTGTTTACTGCCATAAGTATCACTTAACCCGGTTCCGATGCTATGCAACTCGTAGCTTAGACGGCGCTCCACGGGGAACCGCCGGCTCGGCTGTGTTCAGCGGTCAGTGCCAAAGCCGAGGGGACAGACACAACAGCGTGCCTCGTCAGATGTTACGAAATTCGAGGACTTTCTAACATACTAGTGCTATGATCCAACCAACCCAAGGAACACACTCCAACCTCATATTGATTTCCGTAATTTCCTAATAAAGGAAGGGACACCGGTCCAGATACGTTAGGTCACCACCACATGCTTAAGGGGAGTGGATTTATCACATAAGCCTGCTAGTTCACCTGATTTATGCTACTGCCGTAGGCAATATAATCCGAGGAAACAATCAAAGTGCTCTCCGCTCTCCACCCTTTGGGTCTTGTGGGTTTGGCCCAGTTTCTTTAGTATGCTTCCGACTAGACATCGCAACCCTAGACAGTCGAATCAGCCCCTTGATCATAAACTTGCCTAGGTAGGTACGTATCGGTATGCATTTCACTAAGTCCCGTGGTGGAACCACCCCCGGTTTGTCCGATAAACTACCCACTTGCAGGTTCACCGAGCACAACTTAGAAGTATACCCCAAGCGCGAGGAAGAAAACCCGCCTTCATATGAATGCATATGCGGCAATAGAGCCTACAAGTACATAGTACAAAAACACCCCTAACGTGCCGGAGTCCCAAATTCTATGCGGGCGCCCACGCCTTTCCTATCACGTGTCCTATTAACTATGCTGCTTTTTGGCTTTTTCTTCCGCCCGTAGGAGGACGGGCAGATGCCACTCCCAACATCCCCGAAGCTGCGAGCATGGCCTGGGCGCAGCTTCAATGTTTATGGCATCCTCATCTTCCTGGAGTCGGTCTTGCGTGCTCATCGTCTCTTCGTATAATCCCCCCTAGTATTTCGGGAGCTTGCTTACACCTTCAGCATCTTGGCGGCGTACTCCTCGATCAGCTTCTCTGTGGGGAAGCTCATCTCCTCAAGCTTCTGGGCGTACGGCGTCGGGACTTCGGCGCCGGTGATACGCTGGGCGGGGGTGTCGAGGTAGTCGAAAGCGTACTCCATGGTCAGAGCGAGGATCTCGGCACCGACGCCGAAAGCGGGGAAACCGGACTCGACGGACAGGAGACGACCGGTCTTCTTGACCGACCTGACGATGGCCTCGACGTCAAGAGGCTTGACGGACCGCAGGTTGATGACTTCGGCATCGACACCGTAGTTCTTCTTCAGGTTCTCGGCGGCGACCATGCACTGGCCGACGGTCCGGGAAAGCGAGACGATGGTCAGGTCCTTGCCCTGGCGCTCGATCTTGGCCTTGCCGAAAGGCAGGACGAAGTCGTCCCTCTGGGCGGCCTCGGACATGGGGAAAGAGACGCCATACATCAGCTCGTTCTCGAGGACGACGACGGGGTTGGGGTCACGGATAGCGGCCTTCAACAAACCCTTGGCGTCCTCGGCAGACCAGGGAGAAACGACCTTCAGACCAGGGATAGAACCGTACCAGGCACTGTAGTCCTGAGAGTGCTGAGCGGCGACACCGGCGGCGAAACCGTTGGGACCTCGGAAGGTGATGTTGCAGGGCTGAATACCACCGGACATGTAGAGAGTCTTGGCGGCACTGTTAACTATCTGGTCAATGGCTTGCATAGCGAAGTTGAAGGTCATGAACTCGCACTAGATATCACATGGTTTTGTTAGCCAATCTCCTTCCGACCCGAGCTCCCCCCAAGATTCCATAGTTCGAGTACGGCAAAGCCTCCATCGTCTTGCGCTTGCACCTCTTGTTGCCAAAATCCTTTGTTCATATAACAGGGAGAGTGTCGACTCACAATAGGATGCAGTCCACTCAACGCCGCACCGACGGCCAGACCACAGAAACCGCTCTCCGTGATCGGGGTGTCGATGACCCTCCTGTCGCCGAACCGATCCAGCAATCCCTTGGTGACCTTGTAGGCGCCGTTGTACTGGGCGACTTCCTCTCCGAGAATGAAGACCTTGTCGTTGGCCTCGAGCTCCTCGGCCATAGCCTCGTTCAGTGCCTCTCGCACGGTATAGTCCTTGGTACCCTTGGCATCGGCATACGTCCTCCTTTGCGAGACGGCCAGGGTGGCAGAGGCGAATCTGGGGAAGGCTCGGGGTGTCGTAGGGACGGCGACTGACCGCGCTGAGGCAGCTAGTCGAGCTGCGGGACGGAGGTAGCGCGACATTGTGCGTTATGATATAAAGTGCTCAAGCGCGGAGGGGCACAAAGAAACGAGGGATTGAAAATGAGGTTAGTTGCGGGAAACTGATAGCCGGCACAAGGAGGAGGATAGTGGCCAACCCGACGCAGCTTCACCACAGACAGTGCAATCAGTTATTATTGTGCTGGGGACGAAAGGGGAAAAGAGGCGTCGGAGGGTTGAGGAGGGAATTTTCAAGCTGCCGTAAGCTTTTTTTTTTGGGAGTTGCAGGCCACTGGGCGATGCGATTGCCAATCAATCCGAGCCCAGCGCCTTGTCCTCCCCCCAGTCCCTTCCCAACTTTTTTTCGGGCGGATTAGGAGCTGCTTATCGGGCTTGTTGGGTTCGGATTGAGACGCTATGCTTCATCGGGCTAGTCGCTTAATGCCCCTCCGAAACCGCGTCCACCAATGTCGTCGTTCAATGCATACGTAAATACCTGCCTAGGGATGGTTTAGACTACTACACCATGTACATACCTAGGTATCTGTTCTAGTACGTATAAGAGCACGAATTCAATTCTTACATTGTACATCTCAGCTACATCCCATTTTTATTTTGGCTTAAACTGGATTCCTTTCGCCTCCAGAGACAAGTAAGGGAATGGCTCCTGACTGTTGTATAATAGTAATAATAAGAGGCGGTTGTTTGATTTAAGCAGCCGGAGACCATCCCAGTCCCAGTTGAGTCGCTTGTTAAACATTATGATATCAGAGACCACGTGAGCCCTGCTTTGCAGTTCATCGTTTGGAGTCCGTCGGGACTGCCCCAGAAAATGGAGGCACATATATGATTAGAGACCTGGACTCCGGCAGGGCGATCACACTAGTGGCCGGGCGCCTGTCTCTAGAACGCGACGCCGGTACGAATGGCGGCTGGCGCTGGCACCGTGTCGAGAGGGATCATGGGTGGCTCGGCTTCCGCGAGGCAGTCTCGGGTAGATATCTAGGTCATGACGGCAGTGGCGGGTTTCGTGCCGCGGCCGACAAACTCAAGGGCTGGGAATACCTTGTTCTACGGCCACTCGCAGAGGGAGGATACCACATAATGACAATCCACTGGTGGACGTTTCGACGGATGGGCATTGGAAAGGGTGGAAATCTTGTCGAATGTGCCTCAAGGGATGGAGCAGCCAGATGGGAGTTTATCGAGGTGTGAGAGTCCAAGTTATAGGAATCACTCTTTGCGCAGACATTCCCCCCAGATATCATAACACGGCGCCCGCTATGTTCCTGCTATCATTCCCTTTAGCATTCCGACACAACTTGGCTCTAAGTAGAACCTCGGGTATATTACTATGAGATCACGATACTCGTTGATGAAATAACACCTTCCTCTCTTGTCATACATGCGCATGGGGATGACCATGTTTATATACACTTCACATCATCAGAGTCGCTTGAGTTATAAAGTGGCAGGAGCGGCTTAACGCAGATCTAGCCATTTCACCACGGGCAAACTTTGGCATGCTGGGTTTTGATCCTCTCTTCACTTTAAGTTCTCAGTCTTGGCTATAGTTGTAGCTTCATAATGGCTTCATAGAGTAAGACTTCAAGGTAATTCCAAAGTCACCGTGGAACAAGAAGCTTCGTGATACACCCTAACCATCCTCCAACGCATTCCACCCAATTCACCTCCAACCCTTCTGCACCCAATGCCTCTTCCCATTGAAATCAGTTCAGTGGACCCAAAGCTAATAGTGCGAAGCTACTGATGTACTCCAACCTATCTTCTAACTCTATATCGTCCTGGCGGCTATAATCTCTCAATCCCCTCTTCCCCTCGGCCAGAGACATACACATATTACCTTTCCTTAACTAGTCGCGTAAGTCTTCAGCCGCCATCCTACCCATCATCAACTGTTATTTTCGCGAAATTATTCGATTTCCAGGAACTCGCCATCCAGCCCAAAGTTGTCCTCTCAGCTCTTTATTACCCTATCCACACTCCAGCTTTGATGCTCAACACATCTTCCAATATTTTGCCCCATCTCGACACACTCTTATGGCAGTCAATAACAACAACTTCACCTTTACACGTCTTGCGGCGATCCATAGGCAGGAAGTTTCTCAACATGGCTTTAGGGCCTGAGGTACTCTATATCAACATCTATCGTATGCGAGTTATGCGCAACTTCTCACTAACACAACGCCATGGTACATTTCAGCCTCTACATCCATATATCAGACCTCAGATCCCTCTGTATCCATATACCCCACTGAACTTCTTCCAGAAGTCATCCAAAGTCAAAAGGGTATATGCTCGCTCCGGGAATGAGCTGAGGATGTTGACGTGAGCATGATTTTGCATCGAAGGGGAGCTGGAGGAAGGTGCCGAATTCGCAATATCGAACATACGGCACGGAGTGTCTGCTGACTCATCCCAGTCCACCATTCCGTTCTCGGTTCTGCCACACCCGACCGCCTTGACGTCCCCTAAGCGCCGAGCTCTCCGTTTTGCCTTCCGTATGCGGCAGCCCGGACAACCGTCGAGGAAAACGGAGCCGGTCGAGGGCCCCGGGCGTCTTACCTCCTCCTGCTCCGCACGATGCCGTCCCTCCTCCGCCCACCCCATTCCTTTAATCCGTCCACTCCAACTCGGCCGCTGCCCTGGCTTAGCCGCCAGAGGCCTGTCCCTGGCTATGGCTGAAGTCCCTGAAAAGGGATGGCTGCTTCGACCACGGCGCCGCCAGATATATTTAATAAAGGAAGGGCGCTTACTATCCTTATGCCGCTAAGCGTACGGTGAAATTGGTTTCATTCCCCCTTTTTTCCTTATTATTTAATATTATCGCGCCCGGTTTTTCATTGTTATGACCCGACCAAGGGAGGGTCTCGGAAACGGTCACTTGGTGACCAAAACAGGACCCAAATGGGTCAAAATCACGTAACATGGGTCCGGAATAATCCAAGGGATCCAACGGGATCCATGCAGTTATCCGATATGGATCCGGAATAATCTAAGAGATCCAACGGGATCCATGCAGTTATCCGATAAGGATCCGGAGTAATCCAAAGGATTTAACGGGATTTATAAGAAAATATATATGCTTATTATTTCCATAATTTATATAACTTTAGCTTATAATAATAATTTGTTATCTAAAGCACTTTTAATTTTACGAAACGTAATACGTTATTATATGTATTACTTAGATTTTTACGATATTTCTGCCAACATAAACCCGTACGACTAAGATTTAATAATTGGTTAAACCCTTTAGTTATTATACGTTACAAATTGTTATTCAGTAATACCGTTAAACTTTGAACAATATCGCCGATACTATATCTACTAGTAAACAGCCCGAACAGCCTATTTATTAGGTCTCTAATTACCCGAACACTGGAATGGAATCCGAAAAGGAAAAGGAGAAACCTCGTTTTTTTCGCGAAAAAGTTCTTCGACGACTGAAAACTATAAACGAACGTATCCTCTAGCTTAAAAAAGATAATAACGATTTTAAGACGTTTTTTTAAACCGCTTATAAAAAGCTTAAAAAAAAAGAAAGGCTTTAAAAACCGGGAAGCCTTTTCGAACAACTTAGGTTATTTAGCTAAACTTTATTAAGGAATTAAAAAAAGTCCTTAAACTTCCTAAGCCAGAATTTTTCAATAGATTTTTAACCAAATTATAATTATTTTTAACTTAATGCCAAATATATTTCGGGTATTTTTTTTGTTGGATTAATTACGTTTATTATACGAATCGAATTCGTAATTAAACGATTTACCGGAAATACAATTACTTAATTTAAATCCGTTATAAGAAAATATAGTATTTTGCTATTAAAAAAACGAAACTCGCAAATAATGCGAATTTATAGCAATTACGAATAATTCGAATAAATATTAACGAAAGTTTTCGAAATAATACACGAAAAAAATAAAAACCGAAATATAAATTTAATAATTACAATATAAAGGATTAACATCCATTTACGGCAGTACGTTAGTTCAATTAGCCGCAAAATTAAATTAAGGACAAAAAATATTAATAATTAAATTTTTCAATGACTTGAAAAAAAATATAAGAAAAACTTTTTAAGTTTAATCTGCCTAATTATTTATCGGATTATATCGTTATAGCAGTTAAAAATAACAACCAATAATACGTATGGCGTACTAGAGGTATTAAAGGAAAAAATGATAATAAATTTCGATATACGGCTAATACCAGCGTTTTTCGACATAATACTATTTCTTACGGTACGGAACTAAGATTTATGGAACAAGGAGCTACTTATAAAAAGGATTGAAGCCAGACCAAATGTTATAATTGTAACAAAATGGGACGTAAAACAGCATGGTATAAGGTACCTAAAAAGTTCTGTTAAGATAACTAAAAACCTATACCTGAAAAAATAATTTAGAAAAAATCAGAAAAACGAAAACAAATCTATTGACATAATACGGCCTAGGTATATATTAAGTCCCCTATAGAAAAAGGTTTAATAAGGATTATTACAATTAGAAATTCGACGAAAAATGCGAAAAACCAAAAAATTAGCTTAACAAACATCGCGAGCATAATAAGAAGTATTATAAGCATAACTGCGCAAATATCAGGATTAAACGGAAAAAGTTTATCCAGGAACCCCCGATCGATACGGCAAAATATACGTTATATATTGTCGACGACGAAAATGTTCCAATTACGAAAAATAAAAATAATGTATTTATAAACGAATTATTCGTATATATTATAAAAGATTCGACTATTTAAGCCGTACCGGAGATAATAAAAACGATAAATAATACTATCGATATTTTCAATTCATAGCCTCAGGAGATATTTAATAACTGGCCGAAACAAAAAACTGGCTCGAAGGAAAATAATATCCGTAAAAAAACCCCTTTCGTTATTACTAATAATGCAATTACCAAACGGAAAAAAAAATAATTTAGTACATAATGGAAAAATATTATGAAAAATTTATTATAGATCTTTATTTTTAGTTAATAGTTATTGTAAACTTTTATAAAAAGAAAGCTATTAAAGAAAAAATATATTAATTTATAAAAGAACTTTAAAATAATAATTAAGATAATATATAATAAGATATAATCGTAAATATAAGAAAATAATTTATTCGATAAGAAAAAAAATTATAGCAAAATTAAGAATAATTAATATAACTAAAAGAAATGATACGCCGACAATAACGACAGATATAACAATTTAATACGCTAAACGAAAAAAAGTAAATAAAGTTCGATAAACTTAAATAAAAATTAAAAAAGAGTTATTTGTAAAAAAGCCGCAAAATAACGGGACCTACAAAAGCTAAAGGGAATTCCCAAAAAAGGTTTTAAACGCGACGATAAAAGCCGTTAATAACTTTATTATTTTGGATATACGAATCGAAACGTACTGGTATATTGCAACAATAAATTACGGAGCTTTAGACGAGAATTATATTGCACCAAATATAATAAATAAGTTTAAATTATTATAAAGATATAAGTTAAAACTTTACATAACAATAAATACCGAAAGTTAAGAATTCGCTTACGATAACAAAAAAATTATACGCGAAATTAATTACTTTGAGATTTTTATTTAAAAACGATACTAAACAAGTAATTTCGATATCGTTCTATTTGGGAATTACAATATAATCTTAGAATTACTATAAATACGCTAATACAAAATTTTAATTAATAAAAGGATTAGCTAAATAAGGTTTACCTTATATTTTATTAGTAAACCAAAAAAAATAAGATCTTAATATTCGATCGATAATAACGACAAATGTAAAGATAAGGATACGACAAAAACCTTACTGTCTAAAAAGATAAGATCTAAGAAAAAAATGAGTTTTAAAGAAAAATACGACGTATCGTTATTATTATTAAAGCGAAATTAAAGTAACTAAATAACAACTTAAAATAACAGCAACTCCAAAAATCAAAAGATTTAATTAATATATTATTATAATGCCATAAATACGAAAAGCTTTTTAAAAAGGAACTTAATACGAAATTATCAGAATATAACAAATAAGATTATAAAATAATTTTTCAGGAAAAACCTTCGACGAAATTTTACCTTATTCATAACTTTAACGGAAACGAATTACGTATTTTCAGAAAATATCCAGAAGATCGGTTATAAAAAAATAAATTTAACCATCGAAGTTACGAATAAGATATTTATTATTTTTCGTAATAAAAAATAGAAAATTACGATTTATAATTAATTATCGATAATTAAACGATATTATCATTAAAGATCAAATACTATTACTTTGAATTACGGAAATAAAGGACCGATTTTACGGAACTAAATGGTTTATAATACTTAATTTTAAAATCGGATATAATTTTATTAAAATTAAAAAAATACAAATAAAAAATAACTCTTATAAAGAAATGCAAATTATTTAAATAGTTGGTTATACTAATAGAACTTATAAACGTACCAGCAATTTTTCAACGAATAATTAACCATATGCTACAAAAATACCTTAATATTTTCGTCGTTTATTATTTCGACAATATTTTTATATTTTTAAAAATGGAAAAAGTATATACGGAATACATTCATAAAGTTTTTCAAGCCTTATAGGACGTAAGGTTATTTATTAACGCAAAAAAAGTTAATTCCACAAATAGGAAATGGAATATTTGAGATATATTATTATCCTAGAACATATCAGAATAAACCTTAAGAAAATCGCTGCAGTTATAAAATAACAGACGCTAACGACAATCAAGGAGATATAGGCATTTTTTGGATTTGCTAATTATTATGGAAAATGTATTCGAAACTTTAATAAGATAATTATACTTTTAACGAACCTTACAAAAGAAAAAAGTTTATTTAAACGCCAAATACAGAAAAAATATTTTAGGATATTAAGGATGCGATTATTAACGAACTAGTATGAATTATGTACGATTTAAACCGCTCTGTTAAACTAAAAACCGATATTTCGGATTACGTATTAAACGCAGTAATCAAATAATACGATAATTAAGATAAATTATATCTTATTGCATTTTTTTCGCACAAATTAAAAACGATTAAATTTAATTATAGCATTTTACATAAAAAATACATAGCTATTATTATTATATTTCGGGAATTCAAATATTTCTTAAAAGGAAATTTGCACCAGGTTAAGGTTTATACAGATTATTAAAACCTTACCCGATTTATTACAACCAGAATATTTATAAAATAATAATTTTATTATATAAAAAAGTTAACGAATTTCAATTTCGTTATTATCCATAAAAAAGGTTTAGAAAATAATAAAGTAAATACTTTAAATAAGCGACCGGACTTTAAAAAACTTAATTAAAATTAGTTATATAATTTTTAATACTATTATAAAAAAATATTTACGCTTATAACAAATTACAATAATTCGAACATTAGCTTTCGATATATATTAAAAAATTTACTAATATAATAACGGGTTTTTAAAAAACTAAAGAAAAAATAAGATATAAGTTTTAAAAAAACACCGGAAAAATTTAGTATTAAAAATACATAAATATCAATTATGCGAATATCTATAAATCCATAAGATTTTAAAACAACTTTAACATATATATTTTTTTCCTAAAATAAAATTAATAATATAAAAAGTTATACGGCAATACAATATTTATGCCAGAACGAAAGTACAATAATATAAACCATACGGAAAATTACAATTATTATTAATTACGAAACGATTATAATATTTAATTATATTCGATTTTATTACTAAACTTTTTATGTTAAAGTTTTTAGCTATAAGAATATATTACGACAGCATTTTCGTAATCGTCGATCGATTTACGAAATCTTCTTATTTTTTACTATATTACAAGGATATAAATGACGAATAAATGGCATATATTTACCTTAAATACATTTTCAACATATATAAATCATTAACGGAAATTATCTTAAATAAAGGATCGATATTTACATCTAAGTTTTGGTAAAGCCCTATAACATAAATCGGTTTAAATTACAAATTATTTAACGTATTTAAACTTTAAATAATTAAATAAATAAAACGAATAAATTAAACCTTGAAAATTTATTTACGATATTATATTAATTACGTAATTAACTTATAATATTAATTACTATAAAAACATGAAAATAATACTTGCAAAGACAATTTTTAAATTTATTTTAAAAGTTTAAAAAACAATATATAACGATAACCCAACTAATATTAAAATAATTTTTAGATCAGAATAGTTACAATAATTATATTAAGAAATAAAAATAAAACTATAATTCGTACGTAATTAAATAAGCAACTATTACAACCAGAAAAAATTAAAAAAACCAATTTTCGAAAAAGGGGAAATAGTTTTCTTTATTACAAAAAATATTTAAACAAAACGACCTAACAAAAAAATTCGATTTCAAATATATCGGTCCATATAAAATCGCTAAGAAAATCTCAGAAAATAACTATGAATTAAAACTTTTATTAAAAGTCAAATTTGATCTAATTTTTTACGTTTCTTTATTCGGATTAGCAGCGGGTGTAATTAAGGTATATACGATATAAAACGACGTAAAGCGTGACGGCTTGGCGGTTTAACCAACTATTAAACCTTAAGTCGACGGGTTTATATTGGCAGTAGTATCGTAGAAATCTAAGCAATAAATACAGTAACGAATTACGTTTCTTAATACCTTGTTATTGCAAACGATTGATATAAATAAGTGTTATAAACTGAAACTATTTAAACTATGGAAATAACGAACGTATATATTTTTCCTAAACTGTTTTAAATCTTTATTAAATCTTGACACCGTTACAGATCTAATGCTATTAGATTCGATTAGTTTTATATGGATTTATTTAGATCTTAATGCCAAAAAAGATCCAAATTACGTAACCCTTTTTTGTATAGGTCCGACCGTTTTCCGCGACCGATCTTGGCTTAGGTCGTAATACGATCTTCCTTTTTCTAAGATTTTTACCCTTAAAGATTTTTTTTCCGAGTAAGTTCTTAACTTTTATTATGGCAGGTCGTATTGTTAACTGTAAGCCTTATAGTCGTCCGAATTAAAAAGAAAGCTTAGATTCCTTAACTGTTTATATTATTAAGTTTGGTTTTGAAATAATGCCATATACGCTTTGTTTCGAAAATGGTGCCAAATATTAAATAATCGAAAAAATTTGTCGTTATAACGAATATATCAAGAACAATCGTCGTTATAATAATTTTGGCGTTCTTATTAATTCTTCACGTCGTATTAGCAAAAAGAAATCGTTTAAATTGTGAAAAGGCCGTCGTTAAAAAGACTTTTTTACGTTTTTAGCAAGAATTCAAAAAAATCTAACGCGCAAGTACCGTGATATTAACGAGACAATTAGCCGCCTTTTTCGACTTTATCGTTAAAAAAGATTTTTTTATGCTAAAGAAATTAAAATTATAAATTACGGACTTTAATTAATGAAAAGATTGGATAAGTAGGAACGCGCCGAAGTTAAAATTTCTTTCTTTGTACCACCCGTTAATTCCTTTAATTGGTTTATTCTCCAAAACCTCGATTAGGAGGTTCTTTTTGGTGAATCCGCCGCTATTGGTAAATATTTTTTAATAGGCGCTGAGCGCCAATAAGATTTTTGGTGGGTTCTTAGGTGTTTTCGGAATTTGGATATTTTTTCCATTTAATTAGGTACTAGGTAAATCCGTTTTGTTTTCGTATATCGAAAATTTTCTCCATTTCGTATTCTTATTCGTCTTTTACTTTTACGTTATCTTATGCCGTATATACTTTAACTATATCTGTTATTAATTCGAATAAAAAAATGTATAAAATTAAATAAAATTTAACTTTTAATACATATTCTAATTAATAATTATTTTTTAAGATTTTCTTAATAAATTTATATAGACCGATATATTTAAAATCGAGTTTTTTATTTGGTCGTTTTATTTAAATATTTTTTACAATAATGTAAATTATTTTTCCGTTTTCGAAATTTAATTTTTTTATTTTTTAATTATAATCCTTATTTATTGAATTACGTACGAATTCTAATTTTACTTTTATTTTTTATTATAATTATTGTAATTATTTTAACGTAAAAATTGTTTGAATATTAATTAAACTATCGTTACGTATTTTTTTGTAAACTTTTAAAATAAAACTAAAATTTGCGTTTACTGATATTATTTCAATATTTTCGTAATAGCTGGTATTATAATTTAATTAAATATTAGGTAATTTTTTAATTTTATTACTTTATTTATAATTAATATAAAATCGTAAATATATTAATAAAGTTTAATTAATTCGTTTTATTTATTTATTTATAATTTAAAGCCGTTAAATAATTTATAATTTAAGCCGATTTATATTATTAGGCCTTATTAAAACCTTAATACGAATATCGATCTTTTATTTAAAATAATTTCTATTAATAATCCGTAATTGTTAAAAATATGTTTGAAAAAAATATATATTATTTATTCGATATTTATATCCTCACACTATGATAAAAAAAATAAAAGAATTTCGTAAATCGATCGACAATTACGAAAATACTATCGTAAGATATTTTTATAAATAAATTCTTTAATATAAAAAATTTAACAATAAAATCAAATATAATTATATACTATAATCGCTTTACGATTAATAATAGCTATAGTTTTCTGTATAGTTTATATCGTCGGGCCTTTATTTTAGCGCAAATATTGTATTGCCGTATAATTTTTTACACCGTAATTTTCATTTTTAAGAAAAATATATACGTTAAAACCTTTTTAAAGTTTTATAAGTCCCTAAATATCTATATAACTAATATTCGTATATTTCTCGTATTAAATCTTTTCGGTAAATTTTTAAAGTTTACATTTTATTCGTTTTTTAATTTTTTAAAAGATTATTATTATGTTATTAAATCTTTTAATGCATATTGAAAAGTATTGCCCGAATAGTCATAATTTGTTATGGACGTAAATATTTTTTAATAATAATATCAAAAATTATATAATTAATTTTAACCAATTTTCCTTTAAGGGTTAATCGTTTGCTTAAAGTATTTATTTTGCTATTTTTTAAGGTTTTCTTATACATAATAATAAAATCGAAATTCGCCAATTTTTCCGCATAACGAAATTATTATCTTATAAATTCCCTGGTCGTAATAAATCGAATCAAATTTTGATAATCCGTATTAACCTTAATTTAATATAAACTTTTTTTTAAAAAAATACTTAAATTTCCGGAATGCCATAATAATAACCATACATCTTTTGTCTGGAATACCATAATTAAATTTGGTTCCTTTTAATTTATACGAAAAAAATACAATAAGGTGCCATTTGCTTCAATTATTTTGTTATCCAATTATTACGTTTAACGCATAATCCGAAATATCGGTATTTAATTTAATAATATAATTTAAATTATATGTAATTAATACTAACTTATTAATAATTCCATGCTTAATATCACGAAATATTTTTCCGTATTTAACATTTATTTAAATATTTCTTTCTTTATAAAATTCGTTAAAAATATAATTATTTTGTTAAAGCTTTTAATAAACTTTTTATAATAATTAATGAATGTAAAGAATATTTATATCTTTTTAATCGTAATTAACAGTTATTATTTTGTAATTATAACGATTTTTTAAAGGTTTATTTTAATAGATTTCAAGATAATAATATATCCTAGATATTTTACCTTTTATATATAAAATTAACCTTTTTCCGCATTAATTAATAACCTTACGTTTTATAAATTTTTTTAAAAAAAAATTATAAAAGTATTTTACATATATTTTTGATTTTCCAAAAAATAAAGATATTATCGGAATAATAAATAACGAAAATATCGCAATATTTTTATAGCATATTATTCACCATTCGGTAAAAGATTATTAATACGTTCGTAAGTCCTATTAATATAACCAAATACTTAAATAATCCGTATTTCATTTTAAAAGTTATTTTCCATTCGTATATTTTCTTAATCCTAATAAGGTTATATTTATTTTTAAGCTCAAATACTATAAATAATTAAAATTCATAAAATCGGTTTTTTATTTCCGTAATTAAAAATAAGAATATTCGATTTTTAATTATAATATTATTTAATTATTAATATTTAACCATAAATCGTAATCTTTCATTTTTGTTTCAGTACGGAAAATATCGAATATTCTGCTAGTAATTTCCGAAATTAAATTTATCCTTTTTATAATCGATTTTTTAGGTATTTTTTAATAATACGTAACTTATTTCCGTTGTAATTATAAATAAGATAAAACTTTATCAAAAATTCTTCTTTTAATATTATCTTACAGTTTTATTTGCTATATTTTAATAATTTCGTATTAAATTCCTTTATAAAAAGTTATTCGTATTTATAATATTATTGTAATATATTAATTAAATTTTTTAAGTTTTGAAATTATTATTTTTGTATTTAAAATTGAATTTAATTACCTTAATTTCGCAATAATAATAATAATAACAATACGCTATATTTTTTTAATACTCGTTTTGTTTTTTATATTTTATTCTTTTAGGTAATAAGGTTTTTATCGTATTTTTATACTTATATTCGTCGCTATCATCAATTAAATATTAAAATATTAATTTCTTTTTTTTCATTTATTAATAAGATATAAGGTAAACTTTATTACTTAATTTTTCTATTAATCAAAATTTCGTACTAACGTATTTATAATAATCTTAAAATTATGTCATAACTCCCGAAGAAAATAATATTAAAATTGACTATTAAACATCGCCCTTAAACGAAAATCTCAAAATAATTAATTTGGCATATAATTTTTCCATTATCGTAAATATATTTGTGATTTTCGGCATTCGTCGTTATATAAAGTTTTAATTTATATTTTCATAATAATTTAAGTTTATTAACCATATCCGATATAATATAATTTCCGCTCAAAGTTTGGTAATTTCTTATTACGATATATTAATATGTTCCAATTCGTCTTTTTAAAATAATAAAGTTATTAACATTTTTTATCTTTACATTTAAAGCCTTTTTCGGAAATTCCCTTTAATGTTTCTAAATTTTGTTATTCTGCGGTATTTTTATAAATAATTTTCTTTTTTTAACTTTTATTCGAATTTATCGAACCATATTTATATTTTTTTTATTTGATGCATTAAGCTGTTATATTTATTGTTATTGCCGGCGTATTAATATTTTTAAACCATATTAATATTTCTAATTTTCTTATAATTCTTTTTCTTAACGAATAAATTGTTCTTGTATGCTTATAATTATATCCTATTCTATATTATTTTATTTATTATTTTATAAACCTTAAATAAATTAACGTATTTTTTCTTTAATTACATTCTTTTTAGGAATTTATAAAGAATATAAATTAAAAAATAAAAATCTGTAATAACTTTTTAATAATGCTTTTTTACCGTACGTCAAATTAATTTCTTTGCCGTTTAATAATTATATTATCCATAATAATAAAAAAGGTTTTCCTACGGGCATTACTCTTTTTCGGGCTAACTTTCTATTTCGACTAATTATTGGACATTCTTTGAGGTTATGGTTCAAAATTATTAATATTATTACTTATTATCCTTATTATTTCCGGTACGGTTTAAAAAATCGAATTTCTTATAAAATGTACGGGTAATTCGTTTATAGATATATTATTTCCAGTTTTCGTAACCGGAATATTCTCGTCGTCGACAATATATAACGTATATATCGCCGTATCAATCAGGGTTTTCTGGAAAAATCTTTTCCGTCCAGTTTTAATATTCACGCAATTATCCTTATAATATTTTTTATTATATTCGTAATACTTATTAACCTAGTTTTTTGGGTTTTCATATTTTTTGTCGCATTTCCTATCGTAATAATCCTTATTAAACGTTTTATTATAAATTTAATACATATTTAATTTAAATTATGTTAATAACTTTCTTATTGTTTTTTTTAATTATTCTTAAATTCTTTTTCCGGTACGGGTATCCAGTTATTTTACCGTAACTTCTTAGGTTTCTTATATTTATATGCCTTATGTCCTATTTTGCCACAATTAAAGCATTTAATATAACTCTAATTTTATTTATAGGTAACGCCAAATTCTATAAATTCTAACGCCGTTCCGTAAAAAATAAAGGGTACGACTCGTTTTTCTCCTTGGTTAAACTTATTATATCCCGAACGTAAAGCGTAGTATCCTTTTTTTTGTCGTATTTTAAACTGTCGATTATTAGTTTTAATTACTTTTACAATATATGGGTTTCAGGTAATTAATTATTTCATTTAAATAATCTTGTTTTTCATATTATCCTTTAACCCTTCATAAAATATATTAATAAAAGTATTAATTTTATTATTTCCTTATTTTGTCATAACTCTAAAGTTTTTAAAGGTTACGGCGTATTTTGGACATAAATTCTTTTTATCGGAATTATAGGAATTACTGGGCTACAAATCGTTTTTCGTCGGGATTGCCAAAATTATCGTACATTTTATTTTCGAAATTAATATAAAACGAAAAAATCTTATTAATAAAATTTTTTTGTTTAATTTTCTTATTTCCAGAAACTTTCTTATAATGGGCTTAAATTAATGAATTGCATTTTCCGTTAAGTATATTCTTATTATTAAAACCTTAATTATTAGGTTATTAAGGTTTAAAAATAAAGGTAAATTTATACTTAAATTAAAAAGGTCTAAAAGTTACCTTTTCTATTATAAGGCTTTAATTTCCTTAATTTTATACGGGCAAAAAAAATTGAAGTAAATAACGTAACCTTAATTGGTTGGATTTTTTTCTAATTTCCGAATTCAAACTTAAAGCTGCTAAATAAAGGTTTCTTAAACGTTAATTAACATTTTAACAATATTAAATATTATTCAGAATTTAACAGTATTATTAAATAAAACCTTATAACGTATAACGGCTTAACGGTTTAACCAACTATTAAATCTTAAGTCGACAGATTTATATTATCAGAAATATCGTTAAAATCTAAGCAATAAATACAATAACTTATTACGTCTTTTAATACCTTATTGTTATAAACGATTAATATTAATAAATATTACAAACTAAAACTTTTTAAACTATGGAAATAACAAACCTATATATCCTCCTTAATTTATTTTGGATCTTTATTAGATTTTGATACCGGTATAGATCTCATGCCATTGGATTCGATTAGTTCTTTATAGATTTAGTTGGATCTTAATGCTAAAAAGATCCAAATCACGTGACCCTATCTTGTGTGGGTTTAACCGCTTTCCGCGACCGATCTTGGCTTGGGTCGTAACATAAAGATAAAAGACGAATAAACGTACGAAATAGAAAAAATATTCGATATGCGGAAACAAAACGGATGTACCCAGTATTTAATTAAGTAAAAAAAAATATCCGGATTTCGAAAACATCTAGGAACTTGCCAAAAACCTTATTAACGTTTAACGCCTATTAAAAAGTTTTTACTAATAACTGTTACGGTTTGGGGATACCGTACAAGCTCCAGTATATATATAGCTGTAAGCACCAGGATGATTGCCACAATTGCGATCATTCCACCAATCTTTTGAGCCCCGGTGGTGTAACGGTATGGTGCAGCCGTAACAATAACGGCGGAATTACCGAAGATAATTGTGTTCTAATTTACGTTCACAATGGAATTAGAAAAATAAAACTATTCGGAGAACATAATGTAAAATTCGGTCTCCAAATATTTACGTTTAGCTTTCAAACGATCCTCCTTTTCCTATTTTTCCAATTTATCCAGTAATTAAAAACCCCGGTTGATTATTTCCATACCATTTTTATAAAAGAATTTTTATTTAGTACGAAAACATTTTAAACGAAACAATACCTCGTCCAAGCGACGGGATACGGTTAACAACATTTGATAAATATTACGAAAATATTAACGGGCAAAAAGTTTTTCTAACCGTAAACGCTTTATTTTCTTATTAATATTATTTAAGAGAAAAAAAAGAATATCAAAACCGTCGTAATAACGTTTTTTCAGGTTATATTATTAACAACGCTTTATACCATCCGATAAAATGCAAAAGTTACTAATACAAAAACAAATTATATAAAGCATAATTTCAAAACCAGAATTAAATATAAAAAAAGCCAAAATTTCGCACTTTTTCTTTTGGTTAATACGTTTACAGTTTTTAACAACTTAGCCGGATATGGTAAAATAAAAAAGGAACTTACCAAGAAAAAATCTTAAGGGCAAGATTTGGGGAAAGGGGAGATCGTGTTATAACCCGACCAAGAGAGGGTTTCGGAAACGGTCACTTGATAACCAAAACAGGACCCAAGTAGGTCAAAATTACGTAATATGGATCCGAAATAATCCAAAGGATCCAACGGGATCTATGCAGTTATCCGATATTGATTCGGAACAATCTAAAAGATCCAACGGGATCCATATAATTATCCGATATAAATCCGGAATAATTTAAGGGATTTAATAAAATCTATAAGAAAATATATACGTTCGTTATTTCCATAATTTAGATAGCTTTAGCGTACATTAATAATTAGTTACCCAAGGCACCTTTAGTATTACGAAACGTAATACGTTATTGTATTTATTACTTAGATTCCTACGATACTCCTGCTAACATAAACCCGTACGACTAAGGTTTAATACTTGGTTCAACCCCTTAGCCGTCATATTTATGCTATTTTTTTCCAGCTTTATACGATCTCTAAATAATACGATTTGCTAAGATCGCATTCGATATGGCCGCTATTAATACCTGCCGAACGCTTTTTACGTAATACCATTCGTGGTCGGTTTTTAAAAAGGCAATAAAACAAACGGCCTTAGCATATTTCGAAAAATACCTATTACGCCCGGCAAATAATAAGTTTTTCGTTGCAAAAAATATTTAAAAAAAGCGTAACCGTTTATAACAGAATTAAACGAAGTAAATAAATTCTCCGATTCGTTTTTGCTTATTTTTTTCTCTTTTTACTTTGCCGTCCGCTTAACTTACGCAACCTTTGCTAATTGCTTATAATATAGGTTTTGTAAAACCGTATTTATCGATAACCGAGCCGCGTAACTGTAATTTGTTACACATTCCGAAATTGCTAATACTTAAACTTTTTTCAAATTGTTTTTACGTACTTACGCGAAAACGTTAATACAAAAGCGGGTTATTCTGGGCCCTTAAAAATACGAATATAAACGTATGGTTAATTTAGCGTTTATCGTAACAGAAATCTGGCGGAAGCTAGTTACTTACGGAGAGCATTATGTTATATAGTAATACCGGCGTAACTTCTCATTTCAGATCGATACCTGGAAATTAAGATAGATTAATAAGGAAAAGGGCAATAAAAAAAGCCCAGTATATCGTATCGTTAAGGTTTGTATTCTTTTTCCCTAAATGTCGCTCTAAAATATCCTGGTAATTATCCCATATATCGTACGGTCCTAATCCTCTTTATTATACAATGGATATTCGTTAAGCTGGCCGGCAAAATCGGTTTAAAAACCGCCCCGATTTATAAAAAAACTAAATCGCCGCTTACGAATATTTACGTAATCCTTATAACTTTATGATCGCGTTCGGACGATATCCTATATATATTTATTATGCGGGTTTCGTTTTATACGATTATATTTATAATTGTTATCCCCAGCTTTCGGCCGGGCATCTTAATAAACCTCATATATTCACAATTCCAAGTAACCGTTTTACGTAACCCGGAAAACCGCAACCAAATCAAAATTGTTATTTCGGTTTAACTAAAAAAAATAAAATCAAAAAAACGTCCAAAACGAGCCGTTTACGAAATGATAACTAATAAATTATTTATCGGTAAAATTATTTCCTTTCTGCCGCCTACTCCCGTTTCTCTAATTACCGTAATTAATAAAATTTATAGGATTGGTTTCGATATTATGCTAATTCTTAATTACTTTTTTTTATTTCGCTAGCATAGTTTTTATACGTACGATTTAAAATCGCGCCTTTAAATCTAGTTTTAATAACGTTAATAAGATATTCCACCGACTTAACTTAAAGTTGGTTAATTTCGTATAATTGAAATAAAAACGGAATATCTTGAAGTAATAAATATTCTCGATTACATATAAGACATTAAATAAATTCTGGTATCGTAGCTTTTTTGTAACGGCTAAGGGGTTTAACCAACTATTAAACCTTAGTCGTACGGGTTTATGTTGGCAGGAGTATCGTGGGAATCTGAGCAATAGATACAGTAACGTGTTACGTCTCGAAATACCAAGGATGCCTTGAGTAACGAATTGTTATATTGCAAACGATTGATATTGATAAGTATTGCAAGCTGAAGCGATCTAAACTATGGAAATATTGAACGTATATATCCTTCGTCTTTTGGCTTAATCACTTATAATTACGTAGCCGGTGGTGGTCATGATCACTTGAGATCACCTTTAATCACTGATGATTACTGGCTTGGCGGTGATCACCGTCACGTAACTTATGAGGTGGTCCGTATGATCCTTATTTGACCGTTTCCTGAGGCCGGAGCCTGTTAGGTCGTAACCATACGTTAATTTATAAACGAATTCTGGAATGATAATCAGAATGACGCATAATAGAATACAGTCGCAAATATAAAAAAACAATGTATTTAAAAAGGAAAGAAATTACAGCAAAATTAAAAACAGCTAATATAACTCAAAAAAACAATACGCCGGTAATAACGACAAATATAGCAACTTAACGTGCTAAACGAAAAAACATAAACAAAGCTAGGCAAACTTGAACAAGAATTTAAACAAAGTTACCTATAAGAAAACTACAGAATAACGAAACCAAAAGGAATTAAAAAAACTTTTAAAAAAAGTTATAAAGATAACGATAAAAATCGTTAATAACTTTATTACCTTAGATATACAAATCGAAACGTATAAATATATTGCACTAATAGATTACCGAACTTTAAGCGGAAATTATATTATACCAAATATAGTTAATAGGCTTAAACTGCTATAAAAATACAAATTAAAACCTTATATAACGACAAATACCGAAAGTCAAAAATTCGCTTACGATAACGTAAAAATTATACACAAAATTAATTACCTTAAGATTTTTATCCAAAAACGATACCAAATAATTAATTTCGATATCGTTTTATTTATGTCATGGCCCAACACGCTTGGCATGTCCGGAAACAGTCAAAACAAGTGGAGCACCAGAAGGAAGGTCACGTGATGGATCATTGGGATCATTGCGAGATCCACGAGAGTCAGGATCATTGGGATCATTGCGAGATCCACGAGAGTCAGGATCATTGGGATCATTGCGAGATTACAATGATCCAGCAGAACCAGGCGCTGACAGACTAGTATATGTACGCTCGTTATTTCCATAGTCTAGATAGCTTCAGCTTGCAATAACAGTTCGTTACCCAAGACGCCCTTGGTATTACGAGACGTGACACGTTACTGTATCCATTGCTCAGAATCCCACGATACTCCTGCCAACATAAACCCGTCGACTTAGGTTTAATAGTTGGTTAATTAGCCTAGCCGTCACAATTTAAAAATTACAATATAATCTTAGGATTACTATAGGTATGCCAATACGGAATCTTAATTAATAAAAAGATTAACCATGTAAAATTCGCCTTATACTCTATTAACCGATAAAAAAATAAGATCTTAATATTTAATCGATAATAAGGACAAATATAAACATAAGGATACGACAAAAACCTCATTACCTAAAAGGACAAAATATAAAAAAATAAGCATTAAAGGAAAATACGACGTATCGTTATTAGTGTCAAAACAAAATTAAAGTAACTAAATAACGATGTAAATAAATAATAACCGCAAATATCAGAAAATCTGACAAATATATTATTATAATATCATAGATGCGAATAGCTTTTTAAGAAAAAGTTCGATACGAAATTATTAGAACATAGCGAATAAAATCATAAAATAAGCCTTAAAAAAGGATCTTTAACAAGGTTTTACCTTATTTACAATTTTAATAAACATAAATTACGTAGTTTCAGAAAATACCTGGAAAATAGGTTATAAAAAACTAATTCGAGCTTTGAAATTACCAGCAGATTATCGGATATTTTTCGTGTTTAAAAAATATAAAAAATTATAACTTATAATTGATTATCGACAATTAAACGATATGATAATGAAAATTTAAATATTATTATCCTTAATTACAGAAATAAAAAACCAATTTTACAGAGCCAAATATTTCATAATATTCAACTTCAAAAATAAATATAGTTTTATTAAGATTAAACAAATATAAATAAAAAATTAACTTTTAAAATAAAATGCGGATTATTTGAATATTTGGTTATATTAATAGGATTTACAAACGTATTAATAACTTTCTAACGGATAATTAATTCCGTATTACGAAAATGTCTCGATATTTTTATCGTATATTATTTCGACAACATTTTGTTTTTCGTAGAAACGGAAAAAGTACATGTAAGATATATATATAAAATTTTTTAAGTTTTACAGTCCGTAAAACTAGTAATTAATATAAAAAAAATCAGTTTTATAAACAAAAATGTAAAATATCTAAAACATATAATTATCCTAGAACATATTAGGATAAACCTCAAGAAAACCGCTACAATTACAGAATAACAGACGCCAACTACGGTTAAAAAGATATAAGCATTTTTGAAATTCGTTACCTATTACAGAAAATATATTCCAAATTTTAACAAAATAATTATACCCTCAACGAATCTTTCGAAAAAAGTTAAAAAATTTAAATAGATATCCGAAATAGAAAAAACGTTTGAAAATATTAAGGATATAATTACCAGCGAACCAATATTAATTATGTACGATTTAAACCGGCCCCGTTAAACTAAAAGCCGACGTTTCGGATTATGCGTTAAACGTAATAATTAAATAACTAAATAATTAAAGCAAATTACATTTTATTATATTCTTTTCATATAAGCTGAAAAAAACAAATTTTAATTTAGTATTCCAAATAAGGAATTTATGGCCATTATTATAGCATTTCCAAGACTGAGGCATTTCTAAAAGGGAAATTTGCATTAGGTTAAGGTTTATACGGATTATCATAATCTTACCCGATTTACTAGGGCCAGGAAACTGACAAAATAATGATTTTGTTATGAAGAAAAATTGGCGAACTTTGATTTCGTTATTATTTATAGGAAAAGCTCAGAAAATAACAAAGCAAATATCTTAAGCAAGCAATTAAATTATGAAAAAATAATTAATTAAAATTAGCCATATAATTTTCGATACCATTATAAAAAGATATTTACGCCCCTAACAAATTACGATAATTCGGGTAATACATTTCGATATGCATCAGAAAATCCAGCGGTACAATAACGGTCTCCCAAAAAACCAACGAACAAAAAAGATATAAATTTCAAAGAAATACCAAAAGATTTAATATAAAAAATATACGAACACCAGTTATATAAATATCCAGGAATTTACAAAATCCTAAAGCGATTTCGATATACATATTCCTTTTTTAAAATAAAAATAAAAATATAAAAACTTACATAATAATACGATATCTGCGCTAAAACGAACTTTTAACGACATAAGCCAAACAGAAAATTACAGCTTTTACCAGTCGCAAAACGACCATAATATTTAATTATATTCGATTTTATTACAAAACTTCTTGTATTAAAAATTTAATTACAGAAATATATTATAATAGCATTTTCGTTATCGTTAATCGTTTTACAAAATATTTTTTACTTTTTATTATATTATAAGGATATAAACGCCGAACAAATAACATAAACTTTCTTTAATTATATTTTCATCATATGTAAATTACTAATAAAAATTGTTTTTAATCAATAATTAACCTGTACATTTAAAATTTAAAAGGACTTATAATATAAATCGGCGTAAATTATAACTTATTTAACGTATTTATACTTTAAACGAATAAATAAATAAAATATACGAATTAAATTTTAAAAACTTACTTACTATATTATATTAATTATAAATAAAATAATTATGTAAAAAAATTATTAATTGCATAACTAATTTATAATAATAATTATCATAAAACTATTAAAATAATATTTATAAATGCAAACTTTAATTTTATTTTAAAGATTTACTAAAAAAATATACGACGATAATCCGATTAATATTAAAACAATACTTATGTCAAAATAACTATAACAGCTGTATTAAGAAATAAAAAGGGAATTAGAATTTGTACGTAATTAAATAAGCAAATATTATAATCAGAAATGATTAAAAAAATTAATTTTCGAAAAAAGGGAAATGGTTTTTCTTACTACTAAAAATATTTAAACAGAATAACCAAATAAAAAACTCGCTTTTAAGAATATCGGTTTTTATAAAATTACCATGAAAATTTCAGAAAATAATTATTAATTAAAACAATTACTGGAAGTCAAATTTCATCCAATTCTTTACGTTTTTTTATTAGAATTAATTATAAATATACTTAAAATACATACGGCATAAAATAATATAAAAATAAATAAGTATACGAAATAAAGAAAATTCTCGACATACGTATATAAAACGGATTTATTTAATACCTAATTAAATAATAAAAATACCCGGATTTTAAAAATATCTGAAAACCTGCTAAAATTCTTATTGGCGTTTAGCGTTTACTAAAGAACTTTTATCAATAACGACGGAAGTATCCCAGTTAACAGTTAACCAGTTAGTAGCCGGGATATCGGGCCAATCGGCCGCGGCCTGGGCTGATGTGGTAGCCGTAACGGCGGCCTCCAGCTATTTTTGTTCTTTTTTGAAACGTTAAAATTGCTTTATCGCCTCCGTATCCTAGATGTTGCGGCGAAACATTTTAATCCTACGTTAGCGAAAGAGCTTCTTTTGTTCTTGCAAACGGCTTAAATAACCAAATAATTCGTTAAAATATTATTAAATTTTTAAAAAAAACTTTTTTAGTAATACGTATTTTTAACTTTAGACGGTTTTCCTCGGCAACCAATTTCCGGTATTTAAATTCGAAAGGACCAAAAAAATCATAAGGACCCCCGTAAATAATACAAAATGCATACTTCACCGAACTGCGATAAACTTTATAAATTTTGTTATTAAACTTGTAACGGAAATAAAAAAATATTCGAAAACATAATATAATTAAGGCAGTTAATTTGTTTTAAAACAACGAAAGCGTTAATACGTTTGCAAAACTTGGACTTTTTAATGCAACTCGACATAATAAATATGAAAAAAGGAAAGTTTCTTATTAAAAATTAACAAACAAATAATTTAATCTTTAAGGATAAAAATTCTGAAAAAGGGGAGATCGTGTTATAACCTAACGGTTTTGGCTCCTGGAAACGGTTGGGATCCTGAAAAACTAGACCTCGACTCAGCCAAAAGGTTACGTAACTGGTTTAAAAAACTTAAAGGCCCTAGTTGGTCAAAAAGTCTTAAGTTAGTTAAGCACCAGAAAAGGCTTAAAGGAGCTTAAGGAGACTTAACCAGAAAAGTGTTGTTAAGCCGTAATAAGCACCTTAAGCCAGAATAAGGATATATATTCTTATTATTTCCATAGTTTAGATAACCTCAGTTTATAATAACAATACGTTACCCAAGGCACCCTTGGTATTACGAGATGTAATACGATTATTGTATCTATTGCTCAGATTCCTACAATACTCCTGCTAACATAAACCCGTACGACTAAGGTTTAATAGTTGGTTAAACCGCCTAGCCGTCACATTGGGCATAGCGTAAGTTTACCGAATTAATTAGGAAAATTTCCTTTGGAAGATTTATTAAAACCTTTAAGGAATTTAACGATTGGTTCTCGGCCTTATATTAAGAAGATAAGTTAAAAGTTGAAATTAAAACCTTTGGGATTTTCGTAATCCTAGGCGGTAGATTATTTTCAGAAACAAACGTAACGTCGCCACCTAATCCCATTCCTTTTCCGTCTAAGGTATCTAACAAAAAAAACCAGAAATACTTATATCTCCCTATACTAAATAACAGATATCCGTGGAAGCCCGGCAAATGCGGTGTATTGCGTTATGCGATTACCGGGGTAATTATATGCCGAATCCGTTGAATTAGTTCTACAAAACAGAAAAAGATCCGAAACCGTTTTTTAAGCTAAGCCGGTGAAAAAACCTCCGTTTCGAACTTTTTAAGTTCCCTAAATAGGAAGAAACGTTTAAGAAATTAGGAAGATTATCGTCCAATAATAATGCTTAATTCGGTAACATTACTATAACGCTGCTGGATCTCCAGATTTTCGCTGCCCTTAAATCTGAATTAATAAAGATTTATACCATTATTAACTTCGAGAGATACTCGTTAATATTATTTACCCTAATCCACAACTGTAGAATAAGGCATTTGGTAAACAGCTAAAACCTATTCGTTCTTAGTACTTTCGTGTCTGATATTACGGGACAAATAATGGAAACAGGAATTTCTTTACTTCTAATTAGCGGTACTGAATAACAAGTAATTAAGAAATCGTTATTCGGAATTAACGAAACGCTAAAGCATAATTTTATCCTCAAAAAAATCGTGATAATAGAAGATTTTTACGTTGATATTATTTTAGAAGCCTTGTTATATAAGGCCGGGATCTGGTAAAACGATATGGATTGTTATGACGGCTATGCGGTTTAACCAACTATTAAACCTTAAGTCGACGGGTTTATGTTGGCAGGAGTATCGTGGGAATCTGAGCAATAAATACAATAATATGTTACGTTTCGTAATTCCAAAGGTGCCTTAGGTAATAATATTGAATTATAAATTAAAGTTATTTAAATTATGGAAATAATAAACCTATATATCCTATTTTTGTTAGCTGCATTACTATTCGTAAATTAATAATCAGGCTTACTGGCTTACTGCCAATAAGTTAATAATCCGGCTTACTGGCTTATTACCAGTAAGTTGATAATTTATTACGTAACTTACCCTACCGCGCATTTATGGTTAGGTCGTAGCAGACCGTTTTTGGAAACCGTGGCCCGTTGGGTTATGATACGATCTTCTCCTTTCGCAAATTTTGCCTTCAAAATTTTCTTTTTATTTGGTAAATTTCCTATATTCGTTCAATATATTTTCCGTTATCGCCAAACGTCGTTCCCGTAAATCCAAACAGTAACTTGCTTTGGTTAATTTAATTAAACTCGAAAGTTTTGACGTAATGCTTTATTTTTTTTGCTCCGCCCAATAGCTTACTTATTAAATAATAAATAAGGGTTTTTGTTATAAGAAATATATCCGTCAAGGTCGTTCGTACAACGAAATAAGAATTTTTATTTCTATAATTAATCGCCATATCGCAAAATCGAAAAAGTTAAAAAAAAAAAAACTGGCGGCCGAGAAATCTTTATGGGAAACTTTTACGCGCTTTTTTCGCATACGTCGTTAACGCCAATATTATTAATCCCAGGGTGCAAAATTTGTTAATCGTATTTTTTAGTCCCTAGATAATTCTAACGATTTTGCTTATTTGGAGGCAAAATCCATAATTAAGATATAGATTTCGGGTAAAGTGGACGTTATTAACTGGAACGCGGTAAATTAAGGGTTTTTTTGGATTTTATGGACTGGAATGTTATTATTTCGGGTGGTTCCGTTAGTGTTGGTAAAAGTTCTCTAATAGGCGTTAGGCGCCAATAAAACTTTTGGCGGGTTTTTAGGTGTTTTCAACATCTAGATATTTTTTCCATTTAATTAGGTATTAGGTAAATCCGTTTTATTTTCGTATGTCGAAAGTTTTCTTTATTTCGTATGTTTGTTCATTTTCCATTTCCATATCGTTTTGTGCCGTATATACTTTAATTATGTCTGTTGTTAATTCGAATAAAAAAACGTAAAAAATTGGATAAAGTTTAACTTTTAGTAAGAATTCCAATTAGTAATTATTTTCTACGATTTTCTTGGCGATTTTATATAAACCGATATATTTGAAATCAAGTTTTTTGCTAAGTCTTTTTGTTTAAATGTTTTTTGTAACGAAAAAAACAATTTTCCCTTTTTCGAAAATTAATCCTTTTAACCTTTTCTAGTTATAATATTTACTTATTTAATTTCGTACGAATTTTAATTTTGTTTTTATTTCCTGATATAATTATCATAATTATTTTAACGTAAGGATTACGTTAATATTTATTGGACCGTTATCGCGTACTTTTTTGTAAACTTCTGGAATAAAACCAAAATTTACGTTCGTAAGTATTATTTTGATACTTTTTTGGTAATTGGTATTATAAGTTGATTATAAAATTAGTAATTTTTTAACCCAATTATTTTGTTCATAATTAATGTAATATCGTAAATAAGTTTCTATGGTTTAATTTATTTAATTTATTTATTTATCCGTTTAAGGTTTAAATACGCTGGATACGTTGTGATTTAGGCCGATTTGTGCCATAAGGCCCTACCAAAACTTAAATGCAAATATTAATTGTGTATTTGAAATAATTTTTATTGATAATCCGTATATATTGAAAATATATTTAAAAAAAAATATATGCCAGTTGTTCGGCGTTTGTATCCTTATAATTTGGTAAAAAATAGGAGAATTTCGTAAATCGGTCGATAATTACGAAAATGCTGTTATAATATATATCCGTAACTGGATTTTCTGATATAAAAAGTTTGGTTATAAAGTTAAATATAATTAAATATTATGGTCGTTTTGCAACGAGTAATAATTATAATTTTCCGTATGGTTTATATCGTCATACTTTTATTCTGGTACAAATATTGCATTATTGTATAATTTTCTATATTGTTGATTTATTTTAAACAAGGAATATATTCGTTAAAATCGCTTTAAGGTTTTATAAATCCCTAGATATCCGTATAATTAATAATTGTATATGTTTCGTATTAGATTTTTCTAGTATTTTTCGGGTATTTATATCTTATCGGTTTTTTGGTTTTCTAGGAAATTATGATTGTATTATTAGATTTTCTAATGCATATTGTTGGGTACCGCCTAAATTATTGCAATTTATCGTAAGCGTAAATATTTTTTTATAATAATATCGAAAATCGTATAATTGACTTTAATTAATTCTTTTTAGAGGTCTAATCGCTTGCTTAAGGTATTTGCTTTGTTATTTTTTAATTCTTTCTTATAGATAATAACAAAGTTAAAGTTCGCCAATTTCTTTACGTATTTTAATTATCGTTTTATAAGTTTTTTGGTCGTGGTAAATCGGGTAAGATTTTGATAATCCGTATAAACCTTAACCTGGTATAAACTTCCCTTTAGGAAGTACTTAAATTTTCGAAATGTTATAATAGTAACCATAAATTCCTTTTTTGAAATACCGTAATTAAATTCGGCTTTTTTTAATTTGTACAAAAAGAAAGTAATAAGGTATAAATTACCTTAATTATTTCGTTATCCGATTATTATATTTAACGCGTAATCCCAAATATCAGTTTTTAGCTTAACGGAACTGTTTAAATCGTATATAATTAATATTAGCTCGTTAATAATTGCATCCTTAATATCCTGAAATATTTTCTTTATATCTAGCGTCCATTTAAAATTTTTTCTTTATAAGATTTATTAAGGATATAATTATTTTACTAAAATATCGAATAAACTTCCTATAATAATTAACGAATTCAGAAAATACCTATATTTCCTCGATTATCGTTAACGTTTGGCATTTTTTAATTACAACAATTTTCTTAAAATGTATCCTAATATATCTTAAAGTAATAATATATTCCAAATATTTCACTTCCTATATATGAAATTAACTTTATTTCGTATTAACAAATAACTTTGCGTTTTATAAAGCTTAAAAAACTTTATAAACGTATTTTACGTATGCTTTTTTTATTTTCGAAAAAATAAAAATGTCGTCGAAATAGCAAATAACAAAAATATCGAAATATTTTCGTAATATATAATTAACTATTCGCTAAAAGGTTATTAATGCATTCATAAATCTTATTAATATAACCAAATATTTAAATAATTTATATTTCGTTTGAAAAGTTATTTTCTATTTATATCCTTTTTTAATCCTAATAAAATTGTATTTATTCTTAAAATTAAATACTATAAACTATTTAATTCCGTAAAATCGGTTTTTTATTTCCGTAATTAAAAATAATAACATTTTATCCTTAATAATAATATCGTTTAATTGTCAATAATTAATTACAAATCGTAATTTTCCGTTTTTTTAAGTACAAGAAATATAAGATATTTTGTTCATAATTTCGAAAATCAAATTTATTCTTTTTGTAATCGATTTTCTAGGTATTTTCTAAAAATACGTAATTCGTTTCCGCTAAAATTATAAATAAGGTAAAACGTTATCGAAAACCTTTTTTTAAAAATTATTTCGTAATTTTATGCGTTATATTTTAATAATTTCATATTAAGCTTTTTTCTAAAAAAACTACTTATATCTATAATATTATAATAACATATTAATTAGATTTTCTAACTTTTAGGGTTATTATTATTATTATTTTAAATCGTTATTTAATTACCTTAATTTCATTTTAATAATAATAATAATGCGTCGTATTTTTTTAATATCTGTTTTTTTTTATATTTATTCCTTTAAGTAATAAGATTTTTATTATATTTTTATGCTTATATTTGTCGTTATTATCAATCGAATATTAAAATCTTAAATTCTTTTTTATTTATCGATAAAGTATAAACTAAACTTTATCTGGCTAACTTTTCCATTAATTAAAATTCCGTACTGGCATATCCATAATAATCCAAAGATTATATCGTAATTTCCGAATAAAACGATATCGAAATTAAATATTTAATATTATCCTTGGACAAAAGTCTTGAAATAATTAATTTCGCGTAAGATTTTTCCGTTATCGTAAACAAATTCCAACCTTTCGATATTCGTCGCTATTCAAAATTCTAACTTATATTTTCATAATAATTTAAACTTATTAAATACATTTAATACAATATAATTTCCGTTTAAGATTCCGTAATTTATCATTACGATATATTAATATATTTCGATTTGTATTTTCAAAATAATAAGGTTATTAACATTTCTTATTATTACATTTAAAACCTTTTTTAGGAATTCCCTTTAATTTTTTTACGTTTCGTTATTTTGTATTTTCTTTATAAATAACCTTTTTTTAAATTTTTATTTAAATTCATTAAGCTTTACTTATATTGTTTCGTTTAACGCGTTAAATTATTATATTTATCGTTATTTCCGGCGTACTGTTTTTCCAAACTATATTAATTATTTCTAATTCTTTTACAATTCTTTTCCTTATTAAATAAATTGTTTCCTTATGTTTACGACTGCATCCTATTATACGTTATCTTAATTATTGTTCCAAAGATCTCCTATAAATTAACGTATTTTTTCCTTCATAATTTTTCTTTCCTGGAAATCCATAATAAATACCAACTAGAAATAAAAATCCGTCATAATTTTCTAATAATATCTTTTAACCGTACGCTAAATGAACTTTTTTTCCATTTAATAATTATACCATCCATAATAACAAAAAATGTTTTTTTACGGATATTATTTTCCTTTAAACCAGCTCTTTATTTCAGCCAGCTGCTAAATATTTTCTAGGGCTATGGTTTAAAGTTATCGATACTATTGCTTATCGTCCTTATTATTTCCGGTACGGTTTGGAAAATCGAATGCCTCGTAATATATACGGGTAATTCGTTCGTAAATATGTTACTTTCATTTTTCGTAATCGGGATATTTTCGTTATCAACAATATATAACGTACATTTTGTTATATCGATCGAAGGTTCCGGAACAAACATTTTTTATCTAATTCTAATATTTACGTAACTATCCTTATAATGCTTTTTATTATGTTTACGATACCTGCTAAACCAATTTTTTGGCTTTTCGTATCTTTTGTTAAATTTTTATCGTAATGGTCCTTATTAGACTTTTTATTATAAGCCTAATATATATTTGGCTTGGAATATATTAATAATTTTGTTATTATTTTCTTAATTATTCCTAACTTATCCTGCCGGTATAAAGGTCTAATTATCCTATTATAACCTTTTAGGTTTTTTGCATTTATAAGCCTTATGTCCTATTTTACCGTAATTAAAATACTTAATCTGGCTTTAATCTTATCTATGGGTAACGCCGAATTTCATAAATCCTGGCGTCGTTCCGTAAAGAATAAAGGGTATATTTGATTTTTTTCCCCTGGTTAAAATGGTTATATCTCGAACATAAGGCATATTATCCTTTTTTTAACGTTTTTCAAATTGTCGATTATTAATTTTAATTACCTTTATAATATATCAGTCCAAAGCAATTAATCGTTTAATCCGAATAATCTTATCCTTTATATTATCCATTAGCCTTTTATAAAACATATTAATAAAAATATCGGCCTTATCGTTTTCCCATTCCGCCGTAATCGCAAAACTTTTAAAAATTACAGCATATTTAAACACAAGTTCTTTTTATCGGAATTGCAAAAATTGCTAAGCCGTAAATCGTTTTTTGTCCGAATTACCGAAATTATTGCGCACTTTATTTTCGAAATTGGTATAAAATGAAAAAATCTTATTAATTAAATCCTTTTTATCCGGGTTTCTTATTTCTAGGAAATTTTTCATAATAGGCTTAAACTAATTAACCGTATTTTCCGTTAAGCATACTTTTATTATTAGGACCATATCTGCTGGGTTATTAAGATTTAAGAAATAAAGGTAAATTTGTACCAAAGTTAAAAAGGTTTAAGGGTTGCTTTTTGCGTCATAAAGCTCCGGTTTCTTAGGTTTTATACGGGCGAAAAAGGCTTAAGTAAATGGCGTAACCTTAAATTATCGAATTTCTTTTTCCAGTTCCCGAATTCGAACCTAAAGCTGTTAAATAAGGGTTTCCTAAATATTGGTCGACATCTTAACAATATTAAATATTGCTTAAAATCTAACGGTATTACTAAATAAAAACTTATAACGTATAACGGTTATGCGATTTAATTAATTATTAAACCTTAAGTCGACGGGTTCATATTAATAGGAATATCATAAAAATCTGAACAATAAATATAAAAAATATGTTACGTTTCGTAATTCTAAAAAGCCTTCAAATAACGTTATTATATTGTAAGCTGAAAATATCTAAATTATAAAAATAATAAGCGTATATATCCTATTTCTGTTAGCTGGATTACCACTCGTAAATTGGTAATCCGGCTTACTGGCTTACTACCAGTAAGTTGGTGATCCGGCTCACTGGCTCACCACCAGTGAGTTGGTGATCCATTACGTGACTTGCCTTACCGCGCACTTGTGGTTGGGTCGTGGCAGACCGTTTCTGGAAACCGTGGCCCGTTGGGTCATAACAATTGTTCGCTTAAAGGAAATGGGATTAATTACAGCATGATTTTTGCAAAGCTTATTCGTCTTTATAATTTAGTTTTTTTTAATATAAGCCGTTATTCTGTTATTCGAGCATTTTACCTGTAATTCTATAAAGATCGGCAGACATTTTGATATTTCAAATAATTAATAAAAAAAAGCATGCGAAAACGTAGAAACGATCCCGAGATAATTTACGTGTTCGTATAGGAACAAAGGATTTTTTGTACCTTAAGTTTAGACATTTAGGACCTCTGGCGTTAAGATTATTTATTAAGAATGTTAAGAACGTTATTATTGACGGCATTTCGCGCTTAAAGTATGAAAAATATATTCGTACGTACGTTTTTCAGGTAATCTCGAGGCGTACGCAATAAAGCCGAATTTGTAGATTGTTTTGACGTATTACGTAACATTATTTTTATTATCTTATAATTTACGATAATTTTTAATAATTCTTAGTAATTAAACAGAAGTATAATAGGAAGCTTTTTGCCTTTTTTATAATCGCTCGTTTTTATAAAAAAGCGTTCCGGATTATTATAGATTTCCAATATTAGGTACGCAGATATTATAAGTTCCTTATTTACAAAATTAAGCAGAATAACGATATTAGGACGATTATAATAAATGGATTTACAGAATATTAAAAGTGGTATGTGGAAAAAGGTATCAAATGAAAAATATTTTTTTATATATTAAAGACCTTATAGAAAACGAACGAACCAATTGGTTAAAAGTTAATTCATAAAGCTTCTAAAATAATATTAAAAGAATATTGTCTTAAAAACCTTGCCATTAAAAAAATAAAAACGGCAACGTAATTACATAATATAAGCTCGAATTACGCGTATAATTTTTTATATCGGATAAGGTGTGCGTTCGTTAATTTAAATAGTATTTTCGTTAATATAATCCCGTTATTATTAATACGATTATAATAAATCTTAGGCCAGATTAGTCTGGGATTTACGTATATGGCGTACGAACGTATTCGTTAAAAAAAAACGAAAAGCGAAAAAAGAAAAGCGAATATTTAAAGTATAACTGAAAGCTTATATCGGTTATTTGGTGAGGTACCGAATTTTCAATATTTACCAAATATAAGTACCGGAATTCCGAAAAGTTATTATTACGTATAACGTTATATTTAATAAGAAAATCTTTTATTAGCTAGAAAAAGGGGGAAAAAAGCGTTCGTCTCAGTTATAAGTAAGAAGTTTGTAAATAAGTTATATATCCCTAAGTATTGAGTTAAAAAAAGAATCTAATTTTCGAAATGGTTAATACGTAATATAATTTACATAACGATTATAACGCTTTAAAAACCGTAAATAATTGTAATCCTGAATATAAAAATCTAATAGGTAGCCAATTAAAAGGTTAAAATTCGGGAGTAAGGGAGCTTATAGGCAAAGTTGGATTTGATTATAAATTTTTAACCCCTAAAAATATTCCTAATTCGGAAAGCGAATCCAAGTGAAGCGCTTAAAAACACGTAACTTAGCAATTAGTTAAAAGGATCGATCTGTCGGAATATCCGCAGATTGATCGCGGCGAAGAGGAAAGTATTGATGAAACCTCTCAGGAAGTGTATTTAACGAGGTCCACAGGTAATTTGGATAATTCGCCAATATTTAGAATCAGGCTCGGGACTCCTATAAATAAGGAATCGTCCGGTAATTAGCAGGAATTTGCGCGCCGAATTCTTAAAGCAAACAGAAATAAGGCAAAAAAGCCGCAAGTACTTATTTGCAGGAGTAAAAGGTTACGAAAGCGGGAAATTCCTGACGATCCCGAAGGCGACAGCATTTATATTTTGAATATTACCGCAATTTAGGGCAATAACGTAATATGCTTAGCCTTAGATCGAAACTAGGAAAAAGTTACTTATATATTCCCGTTAATACAACATATAGGAAAGTAAAAGTATAAGGAGGTACATATTTTCCATGTAATAATTATAATAGTGGAATTGCAAAAGAACGCGGAATACCTTGGCGTTATATTAAGCAGACCCAGGATTTATAGAGATTATTTGGAAGGTAAGCCGCCCAAATTTTAAAAGGATTTCGATAAACATGACTTAGGAAGTTCCTTTAAGGAAGAGATTAAAAAAGAGATTAAGGCATTTAAAAAATGTAAAATATGGAAAAGAAATTCCGTTTACGTAAATTAAGTTTAAGTTAGTCCCTTTAAAATAATGTGACTGGTAGGGAATTTAACCAACTATTAAACCTTAGTTGTACGGGTTTAGGTTAGCAGGAATATCGTGGGAATCTAAGCAATAAATACAGTAACGTATTACGTCTCGTAAGACCAAAACTACCATAAATAACGATATTATATTGCAAACTGGAATTATCTAAATTATAGAAATAATAAACGTATATATCTTGATTTGGGTTTCTAGCTTACCACTAGTAAATTAATAATCCGGCTTATTGACTTATTACTAGTAAGTTGGTAACCCGGCTTAATGGCTTATTACTAGTAAGTTGGTAATCTATTACGTAACCTGCCCTACCGCGCATTTGTGGTTAGGTTATAGCAGACTGTCGGCTAGCAGGGGGTGCTCTAGCACCCTATATACGGAAGATTCCCTTTGATCGGAATATATATATTCGGAGACTAGATTACCTTAAAGTGCAATGGGCGTTTTAGAGTATTAGCAACTAATTATTAATATATACATAATTAAGATCCTTTATATTTAATAATTAAAAGTTTAATTCGTTTAATTAAGGTGTATATTAATTAATTATCTATTATTAAAACGATTTAAGTTATATATTACTTGTAACTATCGAAATATGCTAATAATAATAATGGCGACCGTACCGTTAATGTCCCCCATTATTTATAAGAGATTTAAAAACAGGGATTGTTTTAAAGGCGAATTCTAATTTAAAATATACGCGTTTGATATTTGGAATTATATTGATCTTAAGTGGAATCTTTAGTAACTTATTAGACTTACAAAATTTAATATAGCTTTTTATTTAAAAAAAGGAATCCGTTATACGATACGAATTGATACCTTAAGCGGTTTTTCGTTTATATTTATATTTTTCGGCGGAATTACCGAAAATATAAATTATACCAGTTACTTAATAAATACCTTGAAAATGACGACCGAAAGTAGATAAGCTTATAATCAGAATTTTACGGCATATACCTATAAAGATTGGAAATATGATATTTTTCGCAAAAACATTAATGACGATACGAAATAAGTCCTAAAGTCGGTATTGTCAGTAATTAAAAATATTAGCCTTTTTCTAAGAAAAAGCTTACGAAAATAATATGCATGTTTAGGCGAATCCGGCAAGGTATACGATAATAAATTCCTGATTAATATTTAACGAAAATATCGCAAAACGTTAAAACAAATTTCGAAATTGGGTAAAAAGTTAAATAAATAAATTATAAAATAACAAAAGATTATAGCCTTAAAATAACGATATAATATTTAAAAAACGAAAACGATAATTGTATAAGTTAATGATTTATGCATAATATTTGCTTTTATAATTGGAATATGGATTATTACTTTCCAGATAATAAAAAACGCCGAGATCGATAACGGTACGATTAGTTTTTAAAAAACGGTAGTTAATTTTCTGGATTATTAAGTTATGGTTTATTTTATATTTATATTATAAAATATGAAGGTAACGTTTTTAACGTTTTACGGAATATTTGTAAACTCCCTTAGTTAAAATGATTTTAATTGAGAAAATCTTAAGGATATTAACTTTTAATTACGAAAAATGATCTTAAGCTATAGACCGAAATAAGGTAACTGTGGAGGTTTTTATACGGACCGAAGCGGTAATAAGCGAAAACGTTAAGAATTAGACGTATAAGATATTTGTTATAAAACGTACCTAATTAATTATTATATATTATTTAATTGATATTATGTATTTTTTACGAAAACCTGAAAAGGTTTCCGTTTTAACGGTAAGATAATAATATATTTTAAGGACGAATTTCTGCCGATTAACTTTTAAAAAAAAAATCGACCGCTTATTAAAAATTATAGAAATATTTATTATATAAAAAATAAATTAATTTTTTAAAAAAAGTGCGACGAATATTGGCATATTTCTTGATTATTAATTTACGTAATGCTATAAGTACCTTATTTTATCTTTTAAGGAATTTAGTTATTCTGGATTTAAAATTTACGATATATATTTTTAACTTAGTTAAGAAATTCAGGAATTTTAAATTTACTGTATAAAATAATATGATATACGTAAATAATAGCTTTATTCCAATTAAGAGATACGAAAATATTAATGTAATTTTTCGAAATTTTAACCGTAAGAAAACGTTACGTTTGTATAATATAACTTATTACGAAAATTTCGTACATAATTTGGTATTATTCCAGTAACTTCAGAAAAACAATTTTTAGTAAACTACCAGAATAAATAAAAACTCTATTTAAAAGATATATAATTAGGTAATTATTACGTTAATAAATAAATTTAATTAATTCGTTATCGAACATATTAGCGTAATAATTATTTATGTAATTTTAATAATTTATAAACGGAACGGTATTTCGTAAATAATAAAATTATTACGAATCGATAACGGTATTATATAGTACCTAAAATAAGGATATTTAAGATCTGAGATAATCGTTTAAATATAATTTTACACGAAAAAAGTCCGGTTAAAGAGTTTTATAACAGTCGAATATTAAATATATAATCAGGCGAAAGCTAAAAAGTTAATATGCCGTGAATTAAAAAAAAATTATCCCGATTAGGATAAAAAATCGTTATCGATTTTATAAATTTTAAAAAAAACTTTAAAGGATATAGATACGTTATGTTAGCTACCGATAGATATTTAGGTTTTATTTGAGATATTTCCCTTAAGAACCGAAAACAGAATATATTAATTGTAACGTTTCGATATTTCTTAAGAGCTTTTAAAAACTAACATAAAGTTTTTTTACAGGTAATCGAATATAATAACGAAACCCTGAAAAATTACTAATTTTGAAATATATTTTAATTTTTTTAATATTAAATTTAAATTTTTAATATTATATATATAGGTTTAAAACGGGAGTATAAAACGTTTAAAAGGTCAAATTAAGGAAAAAGTAATTATAAGGCGAAATAACGTTAAATTATTTTTATTTTTAATTATTTATATTTTTAAAGCGGTAATATACCTATATAACCGTACCCTTAAATAAGTAATGTTTTAACAAAGCCTATACGAAATTTATTATATTTACTTAGTATACAAAAACGGCGTTATAATGCTAAATCGAAAATTTTAATAAGTGTACTTACGAATATACGGTTATATAGCTTACGTTATAATAATTATCATTATAAAAAAATTAAATATTTTAAAAGTTAAATCTTAAAATATAAATTGGTTATTTCCTTGGTTACCGATTTACGAATATTTACGAAATTTGGAACCTATGAATTAATAAAGTTTTTATTATTCGAAATATATAGTTTAACGAAAAAGCTATTTTTTTAAATAATATTAAAAATTTAAAAAATAACTTTTTGAATATTATAGAAAAAGAATTATAAAAGTTATTCCGATAAGTAAAAATACCTGGTTAAAACGATAATTATTTAATTTATATATAAAAAATAGAAATTCAAGTAAAATAATTTAATTATCGGCTAAACAAAAAGAATAATTCCAAAAAAGTACTAATATAGAATACGTACGGAATAAAAAAACAAATATATTTATAAAGAATTACTTATCCTTATACGATCGTTATATTCGAATTATTTCCGTTTTTTAAACTATTATTATTAATGTTTACCTTAATAACTATTATGATTATTATGTCGACGGAAAGAATAAAGGTAGCTTTAAGTTTTTTTTATATTGTTTAACCTAGAGTAACGGTAAAAGACGAGAGTATTTTACAGGTTGTAAATATAAGCTCCCTATATATTCCGTATTAAGAAGGTATTATCCGAAATAAATACAAAATATGGGAAACCGTATTTAATACAAAACGTTTAATTTTTTTATAGGTATTATAATAACCGGCCGATAAACCGCAGATATTTAAAAAAAAGATTAATTATCCGGAATACGTATTACTTTAATCGAAAAACAATAATACCTTAGTATATGAAAAGATATTTAAGTTATAGGACCGGATATATGGGCGTAACTTACCGTTACCGCCATAAGACTATAAAAAGCTAAGTATATACTCGTTAAAAAAGATGTTCCGTAAAGCCGAAAAGGTTTATTTGTAAAGCTATAAGGAAATGCGATTTTGGGAAACCGTTAATTAATTTTCTGCTAAAGGAAAATAGGTTTTAAGGTATATATAGATATACGTTTATAAGTTTAATAAGTATAGTTAGTTCCAAAAGTATAAAGCCTGTTTTGTCGTACGAAGCGATTAATAGCTTAAAACCGCCTATAACGATATATACGTAATTACCCTTATTAAAAAATCGTTTCGAACTTTAATCGTTATTACAGTTAAATTTGACTTAAAGCGTAAGTATTATAACGTTATAAACGTTTTTATAAATGTTAATTTACTTTACGAAATATACATAAAAACGTCCTTAGGATATTTATAACGTAATAAGATTTTTTAATTAGGAAAATATTATATAGATTAAGCGAATTATTTTTGTTATAATTAAAAAATTTTATTAAAACATTTAAAAATTTTGGATTTAATCTCGTTTCTTACAAATCTTGTTATTTTATACGTTAAAAGGTATTTTTTATAAACGATAGTATTATAATAATTTAAAAAAATTAAAGTTTCGTCGATTAATTAATTTAATAAATATAAAAACGGTATACCTTATTAAAGTGTAAAAACATATAATCGTTTTTCGATATCGAAATAATTAAAGATAAATTTAATAAAAAAATCTGATTATTTTAATCCTATTTCATAAATCAACTGCTCACCTTAATATCTAAAGAAATTTTAAATAATTTCTTGAAAATACTTATAAATAATATTAAATTATTGCGGAATTTTAATTTGGTTTATCCAGATTTTATTAATAAATACCCGAAAAAATCGGTTTTATTTTTTTCGTAATAATTAATATGTAACCCAATATAATTTTTGCGGTATTCTAATTTGTTTAATTTAACTTAAACCTTAATAACATATATTATAAAGTTGCGGACCAAATTATACTATAGTTAATCGAAATTAAAGCATTAATATTATCGTTTATCGGTAAAAATTTATTAAATATTTGGAATAACGCCTGTTTTATAGATAATACGATTAACCGAAAAAATTCTAAAACTTACGTTATAAAATTATTCGAGAAAGTAATAAAATAGCAGGCGAATAGGCAAATTATAGTAAGTATTTTTATAATAAAAACGGAATTATTATTTTTTATATAGGCTATAAAAAAACCTTATTTAAATTTCGATTAATTAAGAATTTAAGAATTATCTTAAATATAAGACCGTTAAATATATAATACGATAATTAATAAATTACATAACTTATTAATGCCGATAATACCTTACTAAAAATAAAACTGCGACATATAAATATATATAATTACTGCTTATAATAAGTCGTAAAAAAAAACTTAATTATAATAGATTATATACTTACGGGCGATATATTAGCTGACGGTTTAACGAAAACCTTATTACGCGAACCTTTTAAGCACTTTAAAAAGCAATTAGAATTAATAGATATTACAAAAATTTTCGATTAGCGGAAAAACGTTTTGCGAAAAATTTTAAAGGAGGAATTAGCTAATTAAAAAGATTAAATAGCCGGAAGAAAGATGAAATAAATAATTACGGCTTTAGAAATTATGACAATTAGTACCGTAAATGCTTTAAAGTACTAAGAGGATATATCGGTTAGTAGAAGGTGCTCTAGCACCCTATATACGGAAAATTCCCTTTGATCGAAATATATATTCCGGAACTGGATCACCTTAAAGTGCAGTGCGCGTTCTAGAGCACCAGAAACTAGTTATCAATATATATATAACTGATGTCCCTTATATCTGACACAGACCGTTTCTGGAGGCCGTAGCTTGTTAGATTATAATACGATCTCCTCCTTTTACAAATCTTGCTCTTAATATTTTTCTATTTTCTTTTGATAAATTGCTTATATTCGTTTAATATATTTTCCGGTATTTCTAAGCGTTATTTCCGTAAATCTGAAAAGTAACTGATTTTAATTAATTTAATTAAATTTAAAAGTTTTAACGTAATGTTATATTTTTTTAATTTTGCCAGATAATATAATTGTTAAATAATAGACGGAAATTTTTGTTATAACGAATATATTCGTCGAAATTGTTCGTATAACGGAATAAAAATCCATGTTTTTATAATTAATCGTTATATCGCAAAGTTGAAAAGATTAAAGAAAAAAATTAACGGCCGAAAAGCTTTTATCCGAAATCTTTACGCGTTTTTTTCGTATACGCCGTTAGCGCCAGTATTATTAATCTCAAAGTGCAAAATATATTAATCGTGTGCTTTAGTTTTTGCACAATTTTAACAACTTTATATAATTAAAGTCAAAGTTTATAATTAAAGAATCGATTTTGAATAAGGTGGATATTATTAATTAGAATACGATAAATCAAGGATTTCATTTTTTAAATCTTATAAATTAGAATGCCATTATTTCGAGTGGTTCGATCGTTGCTGGTAAAAGTTTTTTTAATAAACGTTAGGCGTTAATAAGATTTTTAGCGGGTTTCTAGGTGTTTTCGGAATCCGGGTATTTTTTCTATTTGATCAGGTACTAAGTAAGCCTATTTCGTTTCGCATATCGAATATTTTCTTTATTTCGTATACTTATTCGTCTTTTACCTTTACGTTATTTTGTACCGTATATATCTTGATTATATCCGTTGTGAATTCGAATAAAAAAACGTAAAAAATTGGATAAAATTTAAGTTTTGGTGGAAGTTTTAATTCATAATTATTTTTTAAGATTTTCTTGGCGATTTTATAAGGACCGATATATTTAAAATGGAGTTTTTTGCCGGGTCGTTTTGTTTAAATATTTTTAGTAATAAGGAAAACTATTTTTCATTTTTCGAAAATTAACTTTTTTAAATTTTTTAATTATAGTATTTGTTTATTTAATTACGTACGAAATTTAATTTTGGTTCTATTTTTTGGTATAATTATTTTAAGTATTTTTATATAAGGATTGTTTTAATATTAAATAGACCGTTATTACGTACTTTTTTACAAGTTTTTAACGTAAAATCAAAATTTACGTTTACAGGTATTATATTAATATTTTCGTAATCATTAATATTATATTTTAGTGATGCGATTAGCAATTTTTTAATCTCATTATTTTGTGCGTAATTAATATAATATTATAAGTAAATTTCCAAAATTTAATTCGTCTATTCCGTTTATTTTTCCTTTTAAGTTATAAATATGCTGGATAATTTATAAATTAGGCCGTTTTTTGCTATAAGTCTTTATTAAAACTTAGATATAAATATCAAGCCTTTATTTGAAATGCTTTTGATTAATAATTTATATGTTATTGAAAATATGTTTAAAGAAAGTATGTATTATTTGTTCGGTATTTACATTTTCTTAATACAGTAAAGAATAAGAAAATTTCGCAAATCGATTAACTATTACGAAAATGCTCTAATAATATATCTTGTAATGAAATTTTGAATATAAAAAATTTTATAATAAAATCAAATATAGCTAAATATTATAATCGTTTTGCAACTAATAATTGTTATAATTTTCAGTATGATTTATGTCGTCGAGTTTTCGTTCTGGTGCAAATATCGCATTGTTATATAATTTTCTGAACTGTTAATTTTATTTTAGGAAAACACTATATGCGTTAAAGCCGTTTTAAGGTTTTATAGATTCCTAGATATCCGTATAACTGGTATTCGTATACTGTTCATATTAAATCCTTTAATATTTTTCTGGAACTTATACCTAATTTGTTTTTTAGTTTTTTCAGAAATTATTATTATATTGCTGAATTTTCTAATATATATCAAAAGGTATTGCCCTAATCATCGCAATTTGTCGTAAGCGTAAATATCTTTTTATGGTAATATCGAAAATAATATAGTTAATTTTAACCAATTTTTTCTCGGATTTGGTTGCCTACTTAAGGTATTTGCTTTGCTATTTTCCGAACCTTTTTTATAAATAATAACGATATCGAAATTCGTTAATATTTTATAGAACCAAATTATCGTCCTATAAGTTCCCTGGTTACAGTAATCGAGTAAGATTTTAATAATCCGTATAAACATTAACTTGGTACAAATTTCTTTTTAGAAAATATTTAAATTCTCGAAATGCTATAATAATAGCCATAAATTCCTTATTGGAATACCGTAATTAAATTCGACTTCTTTTAACTTATACGAAAAAAATATGATAAGGTATAATTTGTCTTAATCGTTTCGTCATCCGATTATTACGTTTAACGCGTAATCCGAAATATTGGTTTTTAGTTTAACGGGGCGGTTTAAATCGTACATAATTAATACTAGCTTATTAATAATCGTATCGGATATTTATTTGAACTTTTTCGTTTTTTTCGTAAGGTTTGTTAAAAATATAATTATTTTGCTAAAATTTCGAATAAATTTCCTATAAAAATTGGCAAATCCAAAGAATACTTATACTTTCTTAACCGTCGTTGGTATCTGTTATTCTGTAATTACAACAATTTTCTTAAAGTCCGTCCTAATATGTTTCGGAATAATAATATATTTTAGATATTTTATTCTCGACACACAAAATTATTTTTTTTCTGTATTAACAAATAAATTTACGTCCTATAAAACTTAAAAAACTTTATGAACGTATTTTACGTATACTTTTTCCGTTTCTAAGAAAATAAGAATTTTGTCGAAATAGCAAACGACGAGAATATCGAAGGATTTTTGAAATATATAATTAATTATTCGTTAGAAGGTTACTGGTACGTTCGTAAATCTTATTAATATAACCAAATATTTAAATAATCCATATTTCGTCCTAAAAGTTATTTTTCATTTATCAACTTTTTTAATTTTAATTGGGTTATATTTATTTTTGAAATCGAATATTATAAATTATTTACTTTCAGAAAGTCGATATTTTATTTTTGTAATCAAAGATAATAATATTTAATCTTTAATAATAATGTCGTTTAATTATTAATGATTAATTACAAAGTATAACTTTTTATTTTTTTTAGGTACGAAAAATATTAAATATTTTATTAGTATTTTCGAAAATTTAATTTATCCTTTTTACAACCGATTTTCCAGATATCTTTTGAAAATATGTAACTCGTTTTTATTAAGATTATAAATAAGGTAAAACTTCGTTACGGATTTTTCCTTAAATATTATTTTATAATCTTATTTATTATGTTTTAATAATTTCGTATTAAGTTTTTTCCTGAACAACTATTCGTAGTCATAGTATTATAATAACACATTAATTAAATCTTCTTATTTTTGGGGCTACTATTATTTAAATCATTATTTAGTTGCTCTAATTTCGCTTTAATAATAATAATAATACGTCATATTTTTCTTTGATACTTATTTTCTTTCTTATGTTTTATCCTTTTAGGTAATAAGGTTTTTGTTATGTCCTTATGTTTATATTCGTTACTATTACTAATCGAATATTAACATCTTAAATTCTTCTTTTTTCGTTTATTAATAAGATATAAGATAAACCTTATCTGGCTAATCCCGCTATTAATTAAGATTCCGTACTGGTATATCTATAGTAATCCTAAAGTCATATCGTAATTTCTAAATAAAACGATATCGAAATTAACTATTTGGTATCATCCTTAAACAAAGATCTCGAAATAATTAATTTCGCGTATAATTTTTTCGTTATTTTAAATAAATTCTTAAATTTCGGTATTTTTTATTATATAAAGTTCTAACTTATATTTCTATAATAATTCATAATTTATTAACCTTATCCGGTATGATATAATTTCCGCCTAAAATTCCGTAATTTATTATTACGGCATACCAATACGTTCCGATTTATATATTCAAAAAAATCAAGTTATTAAACGCATTTATCGTTATATTTAATGCCTTTTTTTAAAAGATTTCTTTTAATTTTTCTAAGTTTCGTTATCTTACGGCTTTTTTATAAGTAATCTTTTTTTAATTTCTATTCAAATTTATTAAACCTTATCCATATTTTTTCGTTTAACGTGTTAAGCTACTATATTTATCGTTATTATCGGCGTATTATTTCTTACAGCTATCTTAAGCATTCTTAATTTTATTATAATTTCTTTTCTTATTAAATAAATTATTTTTTATGTTTACAATTACATTTCATTATGTATTATCCTAATTATTATTTCAAAGTTCGCTAATAAATTAACGTAATTTTTCTTTAATAATTTTCCCTTTATAAAGGTTTATAATAAATAAAAATTAAAAATAGAAATTTATAATAACTTTTTACTAATGTTCTTTTTATTATATTCTGGATTAATTTCTTTTCCGTTTAATAATTATATTACTAATAATAACAAAAAACGATTTTTATAAGTATTATTTTTTTTTTCAAGTCAACCTTTTATTTCGGCCAATTATTAAACATTTTCTGGGGCTATAATAGAAAACATCGATACCATTATTTATTATTTTTATTATTTTCGACAGAGATAAAACAATCGAATCTTTTATAATATATACGAATGATCCGTTGGTAAATATATTATTTTTATTTTTCGTAATCGAAATATTCCCGTTATCGGCAGTATATGGCATATATTTTGCCGTAACGATCAAGAGTTCCGGAATAAACTTTTTCTATCCAATCTTAATATTCGCATAATTAACTTTGTAATATTTCTTGCTATATTCGTAATACCTATCGAATTAATTTTTCGGCTTCTCGTATTCCTTATCAAATTTCTTATTGTAATAGTTTTTATTAGACCTTTTGCCATAAGGGAGCTGGTATATATTTAAGCTAAATTATCTTAATAAGTTTATTTTCATCTTTTGGATTTTCTTTAATATATCTTTTAAATATTAATTTCTAATTATTTTAACGGAGTTTTTTAAGTATCTTATATCATACTACTTTATGCCCCATTTTGTTACAATTATAATATTTAATTTAATTCCAATTTTTTATAAGTAACTTTTAGTCTTATAAATCTTAGTTTTATGCTATAAAAGTGTTATTTTATTAAATAACGTTAATATTAGCCGTATATCGGGATTTATAATTATTCTTTTTTAATGCCTTTAATACGTTATGCATATTATCGATCATCGATGTTAACTATTATAATAATATAATTTAATAAATAATTAGGCCGATTAAATTTAAAAAATCCTTTTTATATTTCTCTTTTCAAGGCGTCAAAACACTTAATTATTAATATTTTTTTATCCTTAATTTAAATTCGAAATTAATTGACTTAACGTATTACCGTAACTAGATATTAATCCTTTTTATCGTAATTATTAGATTTGCATTTCGATTTTTATTTTTTTATTTATTATGCCGAAAAGTTTCGTTAAAATTTATTTAAATTTTTCGTTATCATTATAAATTTGTATTACCTTTTTATTATATTTATCGATTAATAGAGTAATATATTTTCTTATAATAAATTTAAATTAAATAACCGTAATTCCGGTAAATTATCCGCTTATAAATTCGATTCGTATAATAAACATAATTAATCGAATAAGAAAATATCCGAAATAAATTCGGTATTAAATTAAAAATAATTATAATTTAATTAAAACTTTATCTAAAAGTTCAAACTTGGAAAATTTAAAGACCTTTTTTAATTCCTTAATAAAATTTAGCTAAATAACCTAGTTCGTTCGAAAAAGCTTTTCGGTTTTAAGGGTTTTCCCTTTTTCCTTAAATTTTTTATATGTTACTTAAAGGGATATCGTAAGATTATTACTATTTTTCTTAAGCTAAATAATTCGTTTATTTATAATATCCAGACGTCGAAAAACTTTTTCGTAAAAAAAACAAAGCTTTTTTTTCGGATTTTATTTTAATATCCGAGTAATTAAAAACCTAGTAAATAGGTTCTCTGGTCTGTTTGCCGGTCAATATAATATCGGTAATATTGCTTAAAGTTTAACGGTACTATTAAATAAAAACTTATAATATATAACGGTTAAAAAATTTAATTAATTATTAAACTTTAATTATCCGGGTTTCTATTAGCAGAAATATTATAGAAATTTAAGTAATAAATATAATAACGTATTATGTTTCGTAATATTAAAGATGCTTTAAGTAACCATATTATATTATAAATTAAAGTTATTTAAATTATAAAAATAATAAGCGTTTATATTTTGATCCGGCTTATTAGCTTACCACCAGTAAGTTGGTGATCCGGCTTACTAGTCTACCACTAGTAAGTTGGTAATCCGGCTCACTGTTACCTCATCGTGATCAGGACTCCATTTTGGAAGTTGTAGCTGCGCCTGCGGCGCAGCAGTCGTAACCACAGCTATAGCTTTTAATCAAGAAATATCTGTCAGAAGTTTAATGGATTAGCTAAATTCCTTTAAGAATAATACCTACAAAAATAATAAAACCTCCAAAATAAGGCCTAATAACAAGTTATAATTTTTTCGTTCCGTTTAGTAGGTTTTTATAAAAATTTGCAAAAGTTATTATTATCACTTTAAGAATATATATTAATTATAAAATTCCCAGTATGTTAATATATATAATTTAATATAAAATTTAAAGTTTTATTTTATAATATAATAATAATTTTAATTTTATATAAAATAAAAATTATTATAACAAAAATTATCCCAAAATGTTGATTAATATATATTATAACTTTTTATCTTTTTTATGCCAGTATAATACTAATATAATCTTATAAGCCAAAATAATAATATATAAGGTTTAAAATTTTCTATAATAAATTTCGAAATATATTTTTTTTTTCGAATTAATTAAATATAAATAATATATTCGAAAGTTTAAAATAAAGATTTTAAACCTTTAAGTATTTAATTTTTTAAAACGAAACGTTTATTTTTATTGGATATTTTTACCGGTTTTTTGCCGATATAAACGTAATTAATCTATATATTAACGTTATGTGTACGGCCGATAATTTTACGGAAACTTTATATCGTCGGTTTATTCGCCTTATATTAGGCGCTATATTTAATGGATAAGGCCGTATTTTATTAAAAATTTAAATCGATATAATATATAATTTAGTTTTCAAAAAGCTTAAAGTTTTTTCATTATTAAAATAAATTTCGTAAAATTTTTCATTAATTAAATCTTTTTTGTAATAATTAATGTAATTATTATTTAAGTTGTATTATTAATAAAATTAACAGAAAAATAATAAATTTGTTTATTAATAGTTTTATATTTTATTTTTATTTTAATATTTGTCAATACGAAAATGCTTAACCCTAAAATATTTGATTATATAATTACCGGGTAATATTATTATATTAATTTTGGTTTTAAATAAATATTGAATAATTAATTCCGGATTACCATATTAAAGCTTATTTTCGAATAACGATATGATTTGGTTATTATCGACGAAACATATTTATTATCGCAATAAAAAAATTTCCGGCCTAAATATATTAATATTTACAATCTGCGTTTTAATTTCCTTATTTATATATATTAATTTGTATATATAATAATTACTAGTAATACCATAAAAGAAATTGCGTAATATAATGGTTTTCGTTAAATCGGCAGCTTAATTAAATATGGCTATAAGGCGAAAGTTCGGCGTTTTAATATTAATCGTTTCGAAATCAATATTATTATTTTCCTTTTACCCAGAAATTAACGTTCGAATTAAGTATATTTAAATTTTTTTAATAATTAATATATTCGGGCTATTAAATACTATCTCCTTAATTTAACTTAATAATTTATATTTTATTGTTAATATTATTCTTTATATTAATAATAAGGCAAAAACTATAAATATTCGTAACTACCTAATTTAAAAACTTAAACCAATTAAGGGCAAACGTTTTTATAAAGCGTTAATTTTCGTCTAAAATGGTGTAAATTACGTTAATTTCGATTAATAACTTTTTTGGCAGGCGGCGGAATCCAAGCCCTTTTGCGAAAGTTACAAGTTCCTTATATAATATATTATAATATCTGTATATAACAAGGTCTTAATTAGTAAAAACTCAAAATTCCTGCCAACTTTCGCATATTAATAGCCGTTCGCGTATTCGTTTTTTTTTTAAATACATTAATTAATCGATTAATTCGAACGGTCGAACTAATAACTCGGCTTAAATTATCACAAAAAACCTAATTACGAATAAAATTTTTAAACGTTATATTAATTTTTTATGTTAATGCCAGAAATTCAAGGTACGTGTACGTATGTTCTGTTTTAAGGGCGTGGCCCAGTAAAACTGGGAAAATTCGGATTTATCGTATTTTAAAAAAGGAGATAATAACGTAACGAGTTCGGCTTGCAGCTATTATATGCATTAAAGTTTAAAAATGGCAAATAAGTTCTAATTAGAACTAAAATAATATTAATAATAAATTATAACAAAAATAACAGTATATATATATATATTTATAAAAAAGGGTTTTGTTATTAAGTTATCACGGATTTTTATTTTTTTAAAAAAAATAAATATATTAAACGAAGCCGTTTTTACGCAATTACAACTCAGGCCTCGCTGGCTCGTTACGGGGATTTGGGATTTGATTGGTTAATATTTAGCGTTGTGGAGCGGTACTTGAGTGACTTTGAAGAAATTGGGAAAACGAGGTAGAGAGGCCTGAGCTAGCTGAGGTAAGCTCACTGGTTCACCACCAGTGAGTTGGTGATCCATTACGTGACCTGCTCCACCGCGCACTTGTGGTTGGGCTGTAGCAGACCGTTTCTGGAGGCCGTGGCTCGTTGGGTCATGACAAATAAGTATTTACATATAAGTTCGATAAAGATAAATGGTTAAAACGCTGTAAATTACGTATCTGTATGCGCGGTAATTTCCAGGAAACCGATTCGATTATTAACATATACGCTGTTACGTTCGCAGCCAAATTTTTTCGAACCGCTATAGCTATAGCAGCCGAACTTGACCTTAAGGTTTGTTAATATGACGTAATGCAAGCTTTCTTAAACGTTTTACGCGTAAGGCAAGCCCCCTTAACCTGTACTTTCTTAGACGGCTTTAAGAAAAACGGGATATATACAAAACTTGAGCGAACTTTATACGGACTAAAAGATTTACCCTTATTATGGCACCGCAAGTTTTTTATTATATTATAAAAATTAGGGCTTATGCCGTCTCTAAAATAGCTATACTTATTTTATAACGAATAACGTACGTTTATTTTTATGTTTTTTATAGACGATCTGTTATTTTTTTATTGCCGAGATTATTAGAATAAAGCCGATAAATTTGTTTAAAATTTAAAGATATTATACGAGCTTAAGGATTAAGAAAAAGTAAGCTGGTTTTTTTGCATTCGGGTGATCCGGGATAAATAAAAGAAAAAGTTTATTTCTAATGCCGAAATGGTTTTTAAGAAACAAATAAAAAATTATTAGAAACGCGTTAATTCTATTCTGTATATAATAGTAATAATTCGCCTAAACGTAACTTTCGCCGTATGCTTATTATTAAAATTCTTAATTAAACCGTTAATTCAATATATTGCAATAATTAATAAGGTGATCCGCTACCTTTATTATATACGTTTTTTAAGAATCGTATTTGGAGATATAATGAAGAAAGCCAAAGTTTTTAAAATTATTGGAAATATATCATCCGTTAATAATTCCGAAATACGGCAATTTTTCTAAGGTTATATTATAATGTTTTTTAAAGAACCGGTTATATATAAAGTTATTCGTTAAATAATAACAACGATCTTAACGATTAAAGTGAAATTATTCGAATTAAAATATACGGTTAAGAAGGCCATAGTTTTTAAACGCTTATTTCGTAATTTTACGTTAAAGTTGGGCGAATTTGGAATATTTTTTGCGATAATTAATAAACGATTAAGATAATAATTAAAGAAAACGAAAAAATTATTATTAAGTTATGTTATATCAATATTTAAAATATATAAATACGTTAAAAATAAAATAAAAATTTATTTAACGTAATTTCTTTATTTATAGATTAAATATTTATTAATAAATTAACGAAAACGTTTTTTAGATAATAATTCAAATATTTTAATTTATTTTTCAATTTGTAGAATTTACGGTAAATATTATTAAAAAATCGCGATAGCAAAAATAATAAAATATATAATTTTATTAGTCCCTAGACCCCTCGAACGAATTTCTTTTTAAAAAAAAATTATTATTATTATTATTATTAACCCAGTAATAAGTTTACGATTTCCTTAATTAAGGCAAAAACGCGCGTACGTACGACAGCCGTACCCGCAAACGTAAGTACCGGTTATTCTCCTTTTTTTTGACTTTTGTTATTACCTTTATTCTTTTTTAAAAAAGGCGCGTACGGCTGTACGTAAACGGCGGGTCTCCTATTATATAATTAACATTTTCTCTAGAACATACGAATAAAAAAGGCAGGGCAAGTAAAAAAGAACTTATAACGGGATTAATATTAGATATAAAGGCCGTTGCCCGGCGTACGGCAAACGGTCGAGCAAGAGCAGGGCTAATTAGCGATTAGCAGGGGAAAAAAACCCCGGAAATCAGGAAAGTACGTATATCGGAATGCAGATATACCCCGAGATATAACGCCAGTAACGATTATTTACGGCAATATCGAAATATTCGCCAATATTTTTATCCGCAAATACGGAGCGTAAATACCTTAAATAAAGTTCGGCGTGGCCTACGCCACGTACCGGACGTAAATGTTAGCGGTTGGCCGTTAATATGGCAGGCGCGGGCGAAGCGGGCGGCGCTGAAAGGACAGGCGCGGCAGGAACAGACGCGGGCGTAACGGGCGTAAACGCGGATGCGGGAACAGGTACGAACGTAGCTGCTACGGCGGCGTTAGCGTCGGCTGTTGCGGCGGCGGCGCCGATACGCTTACGGCGCATTTCGCAAATACGGGCGACGGCCGTAAGCTGCGCGGCAGAAACGTAACGAAATATTTTATTATAACTATTATTAATAAGTTTACGCAAAATTATTTAAGAAAAAATAAATTTATATTATTATTAATAAAAATAATTATAATTACTAATTAATATATTTAATGGTTTATAACGTATATAATATATACGTAAAAAACTAAAAAAAATATTTAATAATAATAATCATAATAATAATAATAATTTTGCATTAAACGTTAATATCGTAATTATTTTTCCTGAGCTTAGGGCATTTACAAAATTAATATACGAACCGAGAAAAAAAAGAAAAAAAGTTTTAATACGCGAAATTAATAGAAAAATAAACGTACAAAACGTAAAACGTAAACTTATTATTATAATATCTGTTATTACGGCGATAATAAGGGAGAAAAAATGTAACAATAATTTTTTCCCGCGTATCTAATATATATGGCCTATTTTTTTATTAATCAAGTTAAATAATTACGTTATTTTCTTTTTTTATTACGATTATTTGAAAATTATACGAATTACGATAAGCAGATTTAAGGGAGTACCTCTTTTTTATCTAGGGGGTATGTCGTAAAATAAGGGGTATCTATGTTAGTTATCAAGCTCCCAGCACCCCGGAAAAACCTTATTCCGGCGCGCCCACAGTATATAGAGAGCTTCCTAGCCACCGCTCCCTAGAGCTCAATTCTAATCAGACAAATTATCACTTCCCACACTCTATGTTACCTTATCCTCTGATCAGCTCAACTGTCACACAAGCTCTGGGCTCACAACTTTGTCAAACGCTAGCCAGAGCTCCGTACGTGTTTTACACGTAGCTACGACTACTAGAGGGCCAAATACAAGGATCCAAAGGTCATTGGCATATGGTTTGCGCTTGTATAGAATACCAAGGCCAAGTACGGTATTGTGGATGACGATACCTACGACTTCGACGAGACTGGGTTTATAATGGGTATTATCTGTGTGTGTATGGTGGTTACAACCTCTGATGGCCGTGGCAAAGCAAAACTAGCCTAGCCTGGCAACCGCGAATGGGCAACGGTGATCCAGGGAGTCAATGCCCTCGGCTAGGCCATCCCTCTCTTTATCATCTTAGCCGTGCAGTACTACCTTGCCAACTGGTATACCGAGTGTAACCTCCCGGCTGACTGGCGTATTACAACTACCGAGAACGGCTGGACTACCAATATAGTAGGCCTAGATTGGATCAAGCACTTCGACTACCACACTACGCCTTGTACGAAGGGCAAATACCGGTTGTTGATCCTCGACAGCAACGAAAGCTACCACTCGACCAAATTCGAGCGCTATTGCTAGCAGACCAATATTATCACGCTCTGTATACCTCCGTACTCTTCCTACAAGCTCTACCTACTTGATATTAGCTGTTTTAGGCTACTAAAGCAGGCGTACAGTCGCCTGATCGAGGACTTGATGTACACGCATATCAACTATATAAGCAAGCTCGAGTTCCTCTGTGCCTTCTGCGAGGCCTTCTTTGCTTCTATGACAGAGAACAATATACGGGGTAGCTTTGTAGGGGCCGGCCTAGTGCTGTACGATCCAGAGAGGGTACTTTCCAAGCTAGACGTAAAGCTTCGTATACCAACACCTCTAAGCTCACAGCCCGGCATTACACAACCTTGGGTCTCCTAGACGCTATACAACCCTCGACAAGCCGACTCGCACTCAACACTTATTAAGACTCGCATTGCCAACCATCAAAACAGCTCCCCGACTTCAATACTAGGTGCTGTAGATCAACTTACCAAGGGTACGATGGCTATAATACACCAAGTGGCCCTCCTTCGGTCAGAGGTCTCTTCGCTCTGCAAGGCCAACGAGGCACTAAGCAAGCGCCGGAGAGCTAAAAGAACACGTGTACGGCTTGGAGGATCACTTACTGTGCAAGATGCACAGGATCTACTAGACCAGAAGGCCGTGGGTAGGGAGGGAGTACAAGAAACACAGCCGGATAGTAGTGGTGCAGGGGGGTCTTGTACGAGGATTCGGTGCTGTGGTGTGTGTGGCAAGCCTGGTCATAATGCACGTACTTGCCAGGAGGCCGCAGAATCATCTGATTCAGCTGCTTCTGATGTAATTATAGTTGGTTGCTAGTGTTGTTGTATTGTAATTGAGGATAGTGTTCGTAGGGTGGTAGAAAGTGGCCCGTTCGCTTATATGGCCCGTTCGCTTATAATGTACGTTATATGCTCGATAGATTAATCCTTTGCTTGAGTTCCAAGTCATGTCAATTTTTCTGGCGTGCTAGTGTGTACGGATTACTAAAGTCAAGCATTATTTGCCAACTAACCTAGGTACCTAGCCTACGAATCGTTTGGAAACATTAAGAGGAGGCTTTAAGTGCCAAACCTTAGAGGGCTACAATAATTACCTCTGGACCGGATTGAACTGATTCTTACCTAGGTTTAAGTCTACTAAGACCTACTAACTAATGCATTTAACAAGATGTTGAGGTTTCGGGGGGATGAGAATGATCGAGGTCGAAGCTCTCGGCACAAGAAGAATCCCCATGAAGCTCTGCATGTGCGAGAAATAACATGAATTGGGTCCTGAAGTAGCGTGTGGTATGCTAGTTATCCCACGAGTCCAGGACGCGGCACTACAGGATGCGTGACTTCAGGATGCGGATTTACAGGATTGTACGGATTAGGCTTAAACATGGATTTGCGCCACAAGCTTGCTCGCTGGAATGCAGGATTGGCTTGAATGCAGGATTGGCTGGAATGCAGGATTGTGTTTATGCAGGAATGGTTCGGTTTTTCGCGGCCCGCTCATAGTCTCAGATGCTAAGCCCCAGTGTGGCTTGTAATGGTTACATTCACCAAAGCTCCCATGTCCCATTTTCGGCTTTGTCATCATCTAATGTAATGTTCTGGTTCAGGCAGCAAACTGTACATACAATCCCAGAGTCTGCGATCCTGCATTCCTGCAATCTACGATCCCCCATTCCAGGACCTTTCAGTGCATACCCGAGAACCGAGAACCGGGGAGCTTGCTACAGGACGAGACTGCCTGCAATGCTGCAACTTGTATGGTTGCAATTTTGACAGATCCCGACAGACAGGTTTCTTCTCTTTATTGAACGGGAGGATGGCATGCAGTGGAGAGAGAGCAAGGATCCTGCATTCCTCACTTCGGACCCTTGAGTTGCCAATTCTGAGGCTGAATTAACCTGTTGCAAAGCACCATTCAGGTCTACCTACATGTACCCGTTAGGCTTGGTATCGCAGCTATACACACCCACTTCCACTCTCTGTGCGAGCTTCGGAAGCCAGCCAGGCTCTCGTCTGTTCAGTTGTGACCCTCATCTGTTCAACTGTTATATTTCGAATGTTCACAACTACAGAGAGAGAGTTAGAAAGTTCGCTTGTTTGACATCCGCGCAGGCGACGTTCCTTTCTTCGGTGGCTTACTCCCAGCTTGACACTGCTAAATTATCATCCGACCATCATACCACCATCATCATGCTCCTGGACGAGAATGCTCTGCACGCGACCATGCGTGGCGGGCTCGCCTCCGCCCTGAACCTCACCCCAGAGCAGTTGCGGCTGGACCGATCATTCTTGGCCCAGGGCGGCGACTCCCTCAGTGCCATCCAGTTTATGGCCAGGTGTCTGGCCCAAGGTGTCCAGGCCAACATCGCCGACATCTTGAAACACGACACTCTGCCCCAACTTCTCTCCGAACTCGTCGTCAGGATGTCCACTAGCAGCCTACCGAGTCTTCCATCGCCCGTGGAGTCCGAGCAATCAGTCGCCAAGCGTAGTATACTCTTTGCTCAGCTCAAAGCCGTCGCACCGCCTCGGTCGGCCATGTCGACAGCATTGGGCCCTGCTCGTTGATGCAGAACCGAATCCTCATCGGCCAGGCCGTCCATCCAGCTGCCTATCACTGCAGCTTCATTCTCACCGCCCGTACGCGAGATCGAAGCCTTCTGTCGGCCAATGACGTCGCCAAACATTGGCGGTCGGTGGTCGACCGCCATCCCAGTCTCCGCACAACCTTCATTGAGAGTACCGAGCGCTCAGGCACCTTCGATCAGGTTGTTTGGGATCAAGTGCAACCAAGTGTGACCATCTTGCAAGATGAGAGCCAGATTGACCAAGCCCAGGCTGTCCACAACAACACGGCCAAAATCGGCCATCATATGTACCTTGTCCAGATGACACCGAGCCAAGTTATGCTCAGACTAAACATTTCTCATGCCATAATCGATGGTCGGTCCGCCGGCATCGTTCTCCGCGATTTTTGTGATGCATTCTCTGGCAAGATGACTCCCGGCCAGACTCTGCGCCATGCAGATTTCGCCATCGCCGAGGACCAACTCGTTGATGACACCACCGAAGACTTCTGGAGGACCTACCTGCACGGCGTCGAAGAAACCTACCTCGCAGGCAATAATGTCACTAACAAAGCTAAGACCGGTCTTCACACGCTGCAAGGAAAGTTGCACATATCTGCCGAAAAGACACGCAAATTCTGCCATGACCACGGCATCACAGTGGTCAACGTGTGTCAGGTTGCCTGGGGCATGGTTTTCCGAGCTTTCGCTCTCAGGGACGACATCTCATACTCGTACATTACTTCGGCAAGGCAGACGAGATTGCCAGGAATGTCTGAAGCTGTTGGGCTGTTCATAAGCAGTCTTGTGCTGCGCATGGACTTTGCCACCAACACCAAGGTCCTAGACCTGCTCAAAGCCGCCAATGGAGATGTGCTCCGACACATGCCTCATGACCGAGGCCTCAGGAAAAGATCATCGAAATGGGGTAATTCAATTCTGTCATTTCAGAGAGCATGGCAGACAGAAGCGAACGAGAATGATTCGCTTCAATTCGAGGTGCTGAGACGCCTGAGTCCAACAGATGTGCGTATCTGCGTAACCTTTGAGTTTTCAGAATCAGTGCTGACATCTGAACCAGTACGACCACTCTCTCAATGTTGAGATTGGAGACGACACCATCGTAGTGGACTACGACATTTGGAAGTCAACAACTGACGTGGATTACGCCAACAACATCCTCAGCGCCTATCTACGGGCCATCGAATTCGTCCTCACCAGCCCCGAGGCTGATTTTAGTGAAGGGGATCTCCTGGGTTTGGAAGACTCGAAGCGATTGCAGCAGGTGAACAGGATACCGCCAACGTCCAACTCTACCTGCATCCACGCCATAGTAGCAGAAGTGACGAGCCGTCAGCCAGATGCTATGGCTGTTTGCGCCTGGGACGGCACCATGACCTTCCGGCAACTCGACAGAGCCGCGGGTGCCCTTGCAAACCACGGTGAAAAAACCTCAAGAACTTTTGGCTCCCTGCTTATTTCGCTGCCCTGGCTGTTTGCCCCGGCCGACGGAAGCAAGGACTTTACTGCGCAGAGTGCCAAATACGACTGTACGATAAACGTTTTCCAAAACGGGATGTATTATAAGTAACATAACGGTATTCGTATAATTTCTTTAAGAAACTATGATTTAATACGATCGGCATTCAGTTATAATAATAATAATTACCGGGAGGGGAGCTGTCGGGATTATATAAATACGCCTTTTGGATAATAAGAGGCGAAAGGGCTAGGATGGCGGCATTAGTAATAAATTTATCGTTTCGGACTTGGGTATCCGGCCGGCCGGAATTGCATTTCTGTTCGTGACGCCGGATTTTCGTAAACCTAATCCGTCGAACCAAAAAAACAAAAGAAAAATAAAAGAAGAAAAAAAAACATTCGGCTCTATGTTCGTCCGATACATATTCCGCTTAAGGAGCGCTTCGCTCCCATGTTCTGTTACGTAATACCGACTGGTTTGGTCCCGGGAGTATCTCATACTATTTAATGCCTGTATCGGAATTGATGGTAAATTTAGGAGCTAATTAAATGCCCCACAACGTGGGCAAAATATCTATCTAGGCATAGCGTACCTATGCCCCCGGATAATGGGTCTCCGGCCTTTCGCATCTGTTTGAACAGAACAAGGCAGATATACAGTATTACAAAATGCAGCGTATTAAACCCCACCTGTTGTTAACCAATTAACTGTTTAATTTATGCTTTCTTGTGCCTGTAACTGTTGGTTCCAACAGCAGGACCGCTAACGCTAAACTATATTCGGTTACCGACAAAAAAGTTAAAAATCGGGAGCTGCCAAGCCTTTTTCGAAAATCCTAAAATCCTGCATTTCTGTTCCCATAGAAAGGTTTGCCTTCTCGGAATCCCCGGATTACCTAAATCTGTTAATACTTAATAAACAGTCTAACGATATCGACTTCTTACTTTCCAACAATCTAGTCCATCGATTTCAATTCAGTACGATGGCGGCGGTATACCTAGAGTCCGCTAGCAACTCTCCATCGTTGCGCGCTACAGAGTATCTTGCACAAAACCGATTCCATCGACGGTTCATACTGCCTGCTACAGCAGACCATGGCGAACTGCAAGTTAGTTACGCGGACGTTGGACTCACTCCGAAACAAGGTGACGATGGCACCCATTATCCAACGATTCTATTCATTCCAGGAATGTTCGCATCGCGCTATCTTAGTGTCTGGATGCATGCTATCGCAGAAAAGCTGGGCGTTCGGGTTCTGGTCGTGGACAGGTAAGGCTCTCTAACAATGCGGTTGCTCGATTCAGATGGACTAACCGACTTGTCTCCATCCAGGCCAGGGATGGGCCATTCAACTGATGTACCGCTTCGCCAGCGAGTCAATATCTGGATCGAATTGGTGCCTCGCCTTCTGGCGCATTTACAGATAGAACATGTTACCTTGGCGTCTCATAATGCAGGCACGATTTACCTTTTTAACACTTTACTTCGCTGTCGTAATATCTTTTATCCTAATAGGCCACTGGTTGCCTTAGTAGGTATGATTCTCATTCCATCCATGAACACCATAAGGTAGTGAAGCACACGAAATAACTTGGCAACAGCACCGTGGGTCGATCCGGCCCATTCTCAGGTCGTGGCTATGCAGATGGCACAGAACCTGCCCACCAGTATATTCGGCACTTGGCATCACATACCCAAGTTTGCATCGGCTAGCAGGACGGCGTTCAATAAATTTTCCAAATTACTGCCTTCCAGCAGCGGTGTTAACGCTGTAGAAACGCCTCCGCTGGAGAGAAATCGCCAGAGAATAAAGAGCGACTATGGGCTGCCTCTGGAGCTGCAAAAGGAGCTGCAAACCCTAACTCTCAAGTCTATGTTCAGCGAAAACATGGTCGGTGCGGATAGCGAGGCACTGCAGTGCCTCCGAAAAGGACCTGCTGGGCTCTGGGGCGACTGCGAAGACTATACGCTCTTTGTTAGGAAGCTGGCCGAACTTGAGAGAAGCCGGCGAGCAGACGAGGGCGGTAGCAATAAAGAAAAGCTAAGAATCAGCATTTACTTTGCCGAAAGCGATATTATGATCGGTAAAAGAGGCCAGAGCTACATGGAGGATTGCTGGAAAGGTAGTGGGGGAGACGAGTTTCAGGACGTGCTGGAGTTCACGACCGCGACGACTAGCAAAACAGATCACGATAGTATCGTGCAGTCCGTCGAGGTTCTGAAGCAGATATTCCCTAGTGTTAGTGGTGCTACGCCGGCGAGCCTTAGGATGGAGTTATCAAGGACCGAAACATGACGTTTATCTTTTGAAAGCCAAACAATATTTGGCCTACGCGCCGTAAGCCGGTTTACTTTTGCTCGGTTATCTTAAGATATTACCTAGTCCTCGCTCGCTTAATGGTAGATTCAGAGTCGAGCACGCCTGAATCAAATTTCCCGAGGAACCACCTCCTTTCGCTACCCCGCGCTTGATCGGACGGACGTTCTACTGGGGCCGGCCGACTAGATAGCGCTCAGCCCGACGGGTAGCTGCTTGTTTGCCATACCGTCCTCTTTCCATCTACTTCGCCAGTACAGTCCGCGACCATCTTTTTACGCAACCCGGAATTCGTCGCCTGGTATACAGGATTGGCGGAGCGCAGTAATGCAAGTAGCCGGCAGTACCCGTACTTACGTGCGTCGGCAAGTTCTTGCCCAATTGCGAACGGTAAATATTCATGGGAACGAAAAGGTTGGGCATATCCTTAATGTCATGCTTCTCTTCACTCGCTCAATATGAGCACCTCTGCATTGGCCACGTCTATCATATCATCTATAGAGGAACTCGGGGCATTTCTTTCCTCCATAGCTCCTTCTATCACACTTTATCCGGATTTTGAAGGGAATTATCTTAGCCGAGCACCCTTTCCGTTATAACCATTCTTATCCATCCGCAAGGGGTGGTGCGACTGATCGATGTCCTGTCCCTCGGGAAACTGTCTTTCACCACGAAATCGAACAACGGCAAGACTCTTAGGTCCAGCCTCGAAGATCCCAATATCCTGAAATGCCTCTGAGACTGGCGGAACGATGCCGACGCGCTCTGGGTCATTTACCAGGTCGGACTCGCTGGGGTCATGGATATCCAGCTTTTTAAAAATGCGTCTCGTACTAGGGTAACCTCAAGTTCGGCCCGCTTGTTGGTATTGGCGGCGGCGTCCCCGTCAAGACGGCCACCGGAATGATCCGGCTCGGGGACGTCGTGGTCAGCAAGCCGGCGGGTGGACATTCCGGGGCGGTGCAGTAAGATCACAGAAAGGCCAAGGCGGGGCCGTTTAAGCGGACGGGGGCCTTGGCACCGCCGCCAGCTGTTCTCCCGGGCGCCGCACAGGACTTAGCAGCGAGACGGGCGAAGGATCCGCTCGAAGATAACATCAAGAGAATCGACACGAGCATGCGGACCCTCTGGCGGTATAGATACCCAGGCGCAGCAGAGGATCGTCTGTATGAGCCCGATTATCTGCACTGCCAGCCCGTCGTACCTTGCGACAAATGTGGATGCGATCCGCTAGAGAGGATCCCGCGGGTGATTGACGACGAAGACGGCGAGCCGTACATCGCCGTTCACAGAGGCACCATCGCGTCCAGCAAACTCGTGGTCAAGGACACCTTGTTGAGGACCGGCCGGCAGAGGAAGCTGCGGGTTGCGTTCCGGTATAATATAAGATCTGGTAACAGCTGGCAAGCTGGATGCGGTGCCGTTTACCGGGGAATATATTTGTATCATACGCGATATTAAACGTTAAGATAATCCGTAAATTTTTTACGTTAAGTACCGGCTTGCTATCGATGTTCGGCGGCCGGTGGCCAAAGCGAGGAATTAAGACGGATTTATAATACTGGCTGCGTATTAGAAATGTTTACAGTTCGGATCGAATAATCAGCTAGCTATGCCGACATACCGGGATGGACAAATTTTTTACATACTTTGTTTACCTTTTTGGCGTCATTCCGGTCCACATACCGGCCGTTTACCGTTGTGTATAGCTGCTGGAATTAACGGATATATTTTTCGCCGCTGCCTTGTAATTTAATTTTGTATTGCTTATAGACATAAAATGTATACGGATGGAAGGTTTCCAAATATCTATTATGTTTTCGCCTTTTAAAGGTATAAATGCTTATGACGGCTAGGGGGTTTAACCAACTATTAAACCTTAGTCGTACGGGTTTATGTTAGTAGGAGTATCGTGGGAATCTGAGCAATGGATACAGTAACGTATTACGTCCTATAATACTAAGGGTATTTTAAGTAACGATATTTTATTATAAGTTAAAGTTATTTAAACTATGGAAATAATAAGCGTATATATCTTTCTTTTAGCTTAAGGTGCTTAAGCGGCTTAAACCCTTAAGCTCGTTAAGCCTTTTGAGCCTTTTCGCTGGCTTAAGGGGCTTAAGGTGCTTGGTATTTTAAGACCTTTAAGCCGGTTACGTAATATCTTGGCGGGGGTCGGGGTTTATCTTTTTCGTGGGCCCGACCGTCCGCTAGGAAGCCAAGACCGTTAGGTTATAATACGATCTTTTCTTTTCCAAGATTTTTGTTCTTAAAGATCAAATTATTCGTTGTCGATTTTTGATAAGTATTTTTTTTCATATTTATTATGTCGGATCGTATTGAAAAGTCTCGTTTTTGTAAGCGTATTAATACGTTTATTCTTTTAGAATGCGTTTAACGCTTTGATTTTAAAATGCCTTTTTGTTTTCGTTATGAAAAGGAAGGCATAAAATATAAAAATGTTCGGGATTCTTTAAAATATGCGCGCTGTATTTATCATGGCGGTCCTTATAATGTTTTCGGCCTTTTAGAAATTAAATATCAAAATTTTCTGAATAAAAAAGATCGTTTGAAAGGTAAAAAGGAATAGATTCGTAAGGCGTTACGAACGGTTGCTAATAAGTTGAACCGTTTGCAAAAACAAAAGCGATTATTCCGTTGTTATAATATCGAGATGCTTTATTAAGGTATTAAAAGTACGAAGGCCATAAAGAAATTCGAACGTTTGGAAAAAAAGTAAAAATAGTTAGAGGCCGTCGTTAAAGCTGCCATATTAACGTAAGCCGCGGCCGATTAGCCTAATATCCCGGTTATTAACTAGTCGATTATAAATTAGGACGCGCCTATCGTTATTAGTAAAAGTTCTTTAATATGCGCTAGATACCAATAAAATTCTTGGTAGGTTCCCAGGTGTTTTCGGAATTCGAATATTTTTTTCATTTAATTAGATACTGAATAAATCTATTTTGTTTTCGTATATCGAATAATTTATCCATTTCGTACGTTTATTTATTTTTATTTTTATGCCATTTTATACCGTATGCACTTTAATTATATCTGTTATGAACTTAAGTAAAGAAATATAAAAAATTAAATGGAATTTAATTTTTGGTAGGAATTTTAATTAATAATTATTTTCCAAGTTTTTTTAACGATTTTATATAAACCGATATATTTGAAATTAAACTTTTTTTAGGTTGTTTTATTTAAATATTTTTAATAACGAAAAAAACTATTTCCTCTTTTTCGAAAATTAATCCTTTTAACTTTTTTATTTATAATATTTATTTATTTAATTTTCGACAAATTCCAATTGTATTTTTATTTCCTGGTATAATTCTTATAATTATTTTAACGTAAAGATTACTTTAATATTAATTAAACCGTTTTTACGAATTTCTTTGTAAATTTTTAAAATAAAACCAAAATTTACGTTTATAAGTGTTATTTTGATATTTTCGTAATAATTGGTATTGTAAATTAATTATATAATATGTAAATTTTTAATTTAATTATTTTGCTCGTAATTAATATAATATCGTATATAAATATTTAAAATTTAGTTTATTTATTTTATTTATTTATTCCTTTATGGTTTAAAAACGTTAAATAATTTGTGATTTAAGTCGATTTACATTATTAGGTCTTGTTAAAAATTAAATACGAATATTTATCTTATATTTAAAATAAATTTTATTAATAATCCGCATATATTAAAAATGTGTTTAAAAATAATATATGCTATTTGTTCAACGTTTGTATTTTCGTAATATAATAAAAAAATAAAAAACTTTCGTAAATCGATCGATAATTATAAAAATATTATCATAATATATTCCCGTAATTGACATTTTTAATACAAGAAATTTAATAATAAAGTCGAATATAATTAAATATTATAATTATTTTATAATTAGTAATAGTTGTAATTTTTCGTATAGCTTATATGGTCGAACTTTTGTTCTGGCGTAAATATTATAATGCCGTATAAATTTTTATATTATTAATTTTATTTTAAAAAAGAATATATACGTTAAAGCCGTTTTAAAATTTTGTAAATTTCTAAATATCCGTATAATTAATAATCGTATGTATTTTGTATTAAATCTTTTTAATATTTTTTTAAACTTATATTTTATTCCTTTTTTCGTTGTTTTAAAAAATTATTATTATATTGTTTAATTTTCTGATATATATTAAAAGGTATTACCTGTTTTATCGCAATTTGTTGGCAGCGTAAATACTTTTTTATAATTATATTAAATATTTTATAGCTAATTTTAACCAATTTTCCTTCAAGGTTTAATCGTTTGCTTAAAACATTTGCTTTATGATTTTTTAAACCTTTTTTATAAATAATAACAAAATTAAAATTAGCTAATTTCTATGCATAACGAATTTACCGTCCTATAAGCTGCCTGGTTATAATAAATTGAGTAAAATTTTCATAATCCGTATAAGTCTTAACCTAATATAAATTTCTCTTTAAATAATACTTAAACTTTCGAAATACTATAATAATGGCCATAAATTCCTTATCTGGAATACTGTAATTAAGATCTACTTTTTTTAATTTGTAAAAAAAATATAATAAGATGCAATTTACCTTAATTATCTTATTATCCGATTATTACGTTTAACGCGTAATCTGAAATATCGGTTTTTAGCTTAACGGAGCGGTTTAAATCGTATATAATTAATATTAATTCGTTAATAATCGCATATTTAATATCCTAAAATACTTTTTTCGTATCTGGCATTTATTTAAAATTTTTCTTTTTCGTAAGGTTCGTTAAGGGTATAATTATTTTGCTAAAATTTCAAATAAATTTCCTATAATAATTAGCGAATTCAAAAAATACCTATATTTCCTTAACCGTTATTGGCGTCTACTATTTTATAACTATAGCGATTTTCTTAAAGTTTATTCTAATATGTCGTAAGGTAATAATATATCCCAGATATTTTACATCGTATACGTAAAATTAATTCTTTTTTACATTAATAAAAAACCTTACGCTTTATAAAATTTGAAAAACTTTATAAACATATTTTATATATACATTTTCCGTTTTTAAGAAAATAAAAATGTTTTCAAGATAACAAATAACGAAAATTTCAAAGTATTTCCGTAACATATAATTAACTATTTATTAAAAAATTACTAATACGTTCGTAAATATTATTAATATAACTAAATATTTAAATAATTTATATTTCGTTTTAAAAATTATTTTTTATTCGTATTCTTTTTGTGACGGCTTGGCGGTTTAACCAACTATTAAACCTTAAGTTGACGGGTTTATATTGGCAGGAGTATCGTAGGAATCTGAACAATAAATATAATAACGTATTACGTTTCGTAATGCTAAGGGTGCTTTGGATCACGATATTATATTATAAGCTGAAATTATTTAAATTATGGAAATAATAAGCGTATATATTTTATTTTTTTTGGTTTAATTTTGTGTAATTATACGGCTGGTAATGATTATAATTACTTATAATCCTTTTTAATTATTTCTGATTACTGGCTTGGTAGTGATTACCGTTACGTAACCTTATGGGGTGGCCCGTATAATCCGTGTTTAACCGTTTTTTGAGGCCGGAGCTTGTTGGGTCGTAATACGATTTTCTTTTTCCAAAACATTGCCTTCAGGATTTTTTTTCTTCTTTTTTTTTCATTTGGTAAATGTTCTTTTTTTTGCTTTTAATCATGTCGTCTTGTATTTCTAAAATTCGTCGCGTTTTCCGTTCTTTTACCGTTCGTCGTGTTAACCTTATAAAAGCCTTTGACGAATTTAATTACGAAGTTATATTTTACTTTTATTATTTCTCGAAAAATATAAGGTGTAAAATAATGGAAAACGTTTTAAAATATAAGAAATATGTTAATCGGGGTCGATTTTATAATAGTACCGGCGTACCTATTTTTTCCTTATAAAATATTTGTCGTAAATATTAACGTTTAAAATACGAAAAAACGTTTACTAAAAAGCAATTATTAAAGCTTTAACGGTTTTATTTCGAAACTTAACGTAAATATCAGAAAAAAATAAATAAAATTTTTTCGTTTTATTTATTTACGTAAGCAAAAGGCGTTAATTTGTTCGAAAAGCGTTATTATATTATAACGTAAGTTTTAATTATTAAACGAACTAAAGAAATAAAAGCGTTAGGAATAAAAATAATTAAAGGCTGTTGTTACGATTATTACGTTAGCACATATTGCGGCCGATTAGCCCGATATCCCGGTTACTAACTGGTCGGCTGTTAATTAGGACGCGCTTATTGTTATTGGTAAAAATTCTTTAATAAGCGTTAAACGTTAATAAGGTTTTTGGCAGGTTTTTAAGTGTTCTCGAAATTCGGGTGTTTTTTTTACTTAATCAGGTATTAGGTAAATCCGTTTTATTTTTATATGTCGAATATCTTTTTTACTTCGTACGGTTATTCGTTTTTTACCTTTACGTTGTTTTATGTCGTATATATTTTAATTATATTTGTTATTAATTCGTTTAAAAAAGAAAAAAATTAAATAAAGTTTAACCTTTGATAAAGGTTTTAATTAGTAATTATTTTTTAAGATCTTCTCCGTGATTTTGTATAAACCGATATATTTAAAATCGAATTTTTTGTTAGGTTCTTTTATTTGAATGTTTTTGATAACAAAAAAAATATTTTCCCTTTTTCGAAAATTAATCCTTTTAATCCTTTTTAATTATAATACTTATTTATTTGATTTCGTACGAATTCCAGTTTTATCTTTATTTTTTAATATAGCTATTATAACCGTTTTAACGTAAAAACTATTTTAATATTAATTAGATTATTATTACGTATTTTTTATAAACTTCCGGAATAAAGGCAAAATTTATATTTGCAGGTATTATTTTAATACTTTTATAATAGTTGGTATTATAGGTTAATTATGCGATTAGTAATTTTTTAACTTAATTATTCTGTTTGTAATTAATATAATATCGTAAATAAGCTTTTCAAATTTGGTTTATTTATTTTATTTATTTATCCGTTTATAGTTTAAATACGTTAAATAACTTATGATTCAGGCCGATTTATGTCATTAAGCCTTGTTAAAACTTAGATGCAAATATTGATCCTTTTTTTAAAATAATTTTTATTAATAATCCGTATATATTAAAAATATATCTGAAAAAGAATATAACAATTATTCCGTATTTATATCCTTATAATATAATAAAAAATAAAAGAATTTCGTAAATCGATTAATAATTACGAAAATACTGTCGTAATATATTCCTATAATTAAATTTCTTAATATAAAAAATTTAATAATAAAATCGAATATAATTAAATATTATTATCGTTTTACGATTAATAATAACTATAACTTTCCGTATAGCTTATGTTATCAAGCTTTTGCTTTGACGCAAATATCGTATTACCGTATAACCTTTTATACTATTAATTTTATTTTAGAAAAAAAAGTATATATATTAAAGCTTTTTTAGAGTTTTATAAATCCCTGGATATTTATGTAATTAATGTTTATATATTTTTCGCATTAAATCTTTCTGGTATTTTTTTAAAACTTATATTTTGTTCCTTTTTAGTTTTTTGAGAGATTATTGTTATATTGCTGGATTTTCTGATATATATCGAAAAGTACTGTTTAAATTATTGCAATTTGTTATAGACGTAAATATCTTTTTGTAGTAATACCAAAAATTATATAATTAACTTTAACTAATTTGTTTCGAAATTTAATTATTTATTTAAAATAATTATTTTGCCGTTTTTTAAATTCTTTTTATAGATAATAACGAAATTAAAATTCGCTAATTTTTTTGCGTATCGAAATTATTATTCTGTAAGTTCTTTAATCGTAATAAATCGGGTAAGATTTTGATAATCCGTATAAACCTTAACCTAATACAAACTTCTCTTTAGAAAATACCTGAATTTGCAAAATGCCATAATAATGGCCATAAATTCCTTATCTGGGATACCGTAATTAAATCCGACTTCTTTTAATTTGTACGAAAAAAATGCAATAAGGTGCAATTTACCTTGATTATTTCGTTATCCGATTATTAAGTTTAACGTATAATTTAAAATATCGGTTTTTAACTTAATAAGGCGGTTTAAATTGTATGTAATTAATATTAATTCGTTAATAATTGCATTCTTAATATCCTGAAATGCTTTTTCTATATCTGGCGTCCATTTGAATTTTTTTTTTCGTAAGATTTATTAGGGGTATATCTATTTTGCTAAAATTTCGATTAAACTTCCTGTAATAATTGGCGAATCTAAGAAATACCTGTACCTTTTTAACCGTTATTAGCTTTTGCCATTCTGTAACTGAAACGATTTTCTTAGGGTCCATTCTGATATGTTCTAGGGTAATAATATGTTCCAAATATTTTATTTTTTATGTATAGAACCAATTTTTTTTACGTTAATAAATAGCCTTACATCCTATAAAGCTTAAAGAACTTTATGAACGTATCCTACGTATGTTTTTTTGTTTTTAAAAAGATAAATATGTTATCGAAATAACAAACGACAAAAATATCGAGGTATTTTCGTAATACGTAATTAATTATCTGCTAAAAGGTTGCCAATACGTTCGTAAATCTTATTAATATAATTAAATATTTAAATAGTTCGTATTTCGTTTTAAAGGTTATTTTTTATTTATATCTTTTTTTAATCTTAATAAAGTTATATTTATTTTTAAAATCGAATATTATGAATTTTTTGGCTTTATAAAATTGGTTTTTTATTTTCGTAATTAAAGGTAATAATATTTAATCTTTAATAATAATATCGTTTAATTATCGGTAATTAACTATAAATCGCAATTTTCCGTTTTTTTTAAGTACGAAAAATATAAGATATCTCGCTAATAATTTTAAGGGTGAAATCCATTTTTTATACCAGATTTTCCAGGCATTTTTTTGAAAATACGTAATTTATTTCTGTTAAGATTATAAAGAAGGTAAAACCTTGGCGTAAACTTTTTCTTGAAAATTATTTTATGATTTTATTCTTTATATTCTGGTAATTTCGTATTAAATTCCTTTCCAAAACGCTATTCGTATTTATGGTATTACGGTAGTATATTGGTTAAAATTTTTAATTTTTGGGGCTGTTATTTTTTTTGTTATTCCAGATCATTATTTAGTTGCTTTAGTTTCGCCTTAATAGTAGTAATAATGCGTCGTATTTTTCTTTAATACCCATTTTCTTTCTTATATTTTATTCTTTTAGATAATAAAATTTTTGTTGTATTCTTATACCTATATTTATCGTTATTATCGATCGAATATTAAGACTTTAATTCTTTTTTTATTAACAAAAAATTAAACGAATTTTACCTAGCTAATTTTTTCGTTAATCAAAATTTCGTATTGGTGTATCCATAATAATCTTAAGATTATATTGTAATTTTCGAATAGAACGATGTCGAAATTAATTATTTGACATCGTTCTTGGATAAAAATGTTAAAATAATTAATTTCGCGTATGATTTTCCCGTTATCGTAAACGAATTCCTGATTTTCGACATTCGTTATTATATAAGGTTTTAACTTATATTTCTACGATAATTTAAGCTTATTGACTATATTTAGTACAATATAATTTCCTCTCAGAATTCCGTAATTTACCATTACGGTATACCAATATATTCCGATTTGTATTTCTAAAGTGATAAGGTCGTTAACGTTTTTTATCGTCGCGTTTAAAGCCTTTTTTAAAAAATTTTTAATTTCTCTAGGTTTCGTTATTTTACGGCTTTTTTATGAATAACTTTTTTCTTTTAATTTTTGTTCGAGTTTGTCGAACTTTATCTATATTTCTTCGTTTAGCGCGTTAAGTTGTTATATCTGTTATTATTGCCGGCATATTCTTTTTTCGAGCCGTATTAATTATTCCTAATTTTGCTATAATTTTTTTCTTTATCGAATAAATTATTTTTTTATATTTGTAATTATATCTTATTATACGTTATTTTAATTATCGTTTAAAAGATTTCTTATAAATTAACGTATTTTTTCTTTAATAAATTTTTGTTTAAAAATTTATAATAAATATTAACTGAAAATGGAAATCCGTAATAATTTTTTAATAATGCTTTTTTACTGTACGTTAAATTAACTTCTTTTTGGTTTAGTAATTGCATTATCCATAATAATAAAAAAGGTTTTCCTATTGGCATTATTCTTTTTCGGGCCACCTTTTTGTTTTAGCCAATTGCTAAATATTTTCGAGGGCTATAATGCAAAAATATCAATATTATTACTTATTGTTTTTATTATTTCCGGTACGATTTTGAAAATCGAATCTTTCGTAATATATACGGGTAATTCGTTTGTAAATATGTTATTTTTATGTTTTGTAATCGGGATATTTTTGTTATCGATAATATATGGCGTATATTTTGATATATCGATTAGGGTTTCCGGGACAAATCTTTTCTGTCCAATTCTGATATTTGTGTAATTATCCTTATAACGCTTCTTATCGTATTCGCGATATTTATTAAGCCAGCCTTTTGGTTTTTCGCATTTTTCGTTAAATTTCTTATCGCGATAATCCCTTTTGAATCTTTTGCTATGGACCTAATATATATTTTGCTTAAATTATATTAATGGTTTTACTATCGTTTTCTTAATTATTTTTAAATTATCCTTCCGGTATAGGGGTCCAATTATCTTATCGTAACTTTTTAAGCTTTTTATATATATAAGTTTTATATCTTATTTTGCCATAATTAAAGCATTTAATCTGGCTTTAATTTTATTTGTAAATAACATTAAATTCTATAAGTCCTAGCGCTATTTCGTAAAAAGTAAAAGGTACGTCTCGTGTTGTTCTGTAATTAAATTTATATCCCGAACGTAAGCCATATTATTCTTTTTTTTCCTATCATTTCTTAAATTATCGATTATTAATTTTAATTACCTTTATAATATACCGGTTTAAGGTAATTAATGGTTCGATCCGAATAATCTTATTTTTGATATTATCTTTTAACTTTTTATAAAATATGTTAAGAAAGATATCGGTTTTATTTTTTCCTTATCCGGCCTTAGCCGTAAGGCTTTTGAAGGCTACGGCGTATTTGGACGCAAATCCTTTTTATCGAAATTACAAAAGTTATTAAACCGTAAATCGTTTTTTATCCGGATTGCCGAAATTATTACGTACTTTATTTTCGAATTTAATATAAAATAAAAAATTCTTATTCATAAAATTTTCCTATTTAGTTTTCTTATTTCCAGGAAATTTCTTATAATAAGCTTAAATTAATTAACCGCATTTCCCGTTAGATATACTTTTACTATTAAAATTTGATCCGTAAGGTCGTTAAGGTCCAGGAAACGAAGGTAAATTTGTACCTAAATTAAAAAGGTTTAAAAATTACCTTTTTTATTATAAGGCTCCGGCTTTTTAGATTTTATACAGGCAAAAAAAGGTTAAGCAGATAACGTAGCCTTAATTTATCGGATTTTTCTTTCCAGTTCCCGGATTTGAGCTCAAAACTGCTAAATAAGGGTTTTTTAAATACTAATTAACATTTTGATAATATTAAATATTACTTAGAGTTTAACGGTACTATTAAATAAAAGCTTGTAACCTATAACGGCTTGGCGGTTTAACTAATTATTAAACTTTAAATTGACGGGTTTATATTAGCAGAAATATTGTAAAAATCTAAATAATAAATACAGTAATATATTATATTTCGTAATGCCAAAAGTGCCTTAGGTAATAATATTATTTTATAAGCTAAAATTATTTAAATTATAAAAATAATAAGCATATATATTTTACTTTTTCTTGGCTTAATTATTTGTAATTATACGGCTGGTAATAATTATAATTATTTATAATCCCCTTTAATTACTTTAGATTATTAGCTTGGTAGTAATCACTGTTACGTAATTTCATGGGGTAGCCCGCATGATCCCTGTTTAACCGTTTCTTGAGGCCGGAGCTTGTTGGGTCGTAACACTTTTTTAATTTTAATAAAATTTTATTTACTTTTAAAATTGAATATTATAAATTATTTAATTCCGTAAAATCGGTGTTTTATGTCCGTAATTAAGAATAATAGCATTCGATTTTTAATAATAATATAATTTAATTATCAGAAATTAACCATAAATCGTAATTTTCTATTTTTCTTAAATTTGAAAAATATTAGGAATTCCATTAATAATTTCGAAAATTAAATTTATATGTTTTTAACAGATTTTCCAGGTATTTTCTAAAAATACGTAATTTGCTTCCGTTAAAGGTATAAATAAGGTAACATTTTGTCGAAAATCTTTTTTTAAAAATTATTTTATAATCTTATTTGCTATATTCTAATAACTTCGTATCGAGCTTTTTCTTAAAAGGCTGCTTATATGTATAGCATTATAGTAGCATATTAATCATATTTTCTAAGTCTTAGGGCTGTTATCGTTTTAAATCGTTATTTAATTGCTTCAATTTCGCTTTGATAATAATAACGATATATCGTATTTTTCTTTAAAATTTATTTTCTTTTTTATATTTTATTCCTTTAAGTAATAAAATTTCTATTATATTTTTATACTTATATTCGGTATTATTTTCGATCGTATATTAAAATCTTAATTTTCTTTTTTTTACTTGTTAATAAGATATAAGGCGAACTTTATCTGGCTAATCTCTTTATTAATCAAAATTCCATATTGGCATATCCATAGTAATTCTAAGATCATATCGTAATTCCTAAATAAAACGATATCGAAATTAATTATCTGGTATCGTTTTTAAATAAAAATCTCGAAATAATTAATTTCGTACATGACTTTTTCATTATTATAAGCAAACTTTTAACTTTGGACATTTATCGCTATATAAGGTTTTAACTTATATTTTCATAGTAATTCAAGTTTATTAATTATATTTGATATAACATAATTTCTGCCTAAAGTTTCATAATTTATTATTACGATATAGTAGTACATTTCGATTTGTATATCCAAAGTAATAAAGTTATTAACGGCTTTTATTATCGCGTTTAAAGCTTTTTTTCGAAATTTCTTTAAATTTTCTGAGTTTCGTTATTTTACGGCTTTTTTGTTAGTAACCTTTTTTAGCTTTTATTTAAATTTATTGAGCTTTATTTTTATTTTTTCATTTAAAGCGTTAACCTATTATATTTGTCATTATTACCGGTCTATTATTTCTTTGAGTTATAATAATTATTTTTAATTTTGCTAGAATTATTTTTCTTATCGAATAAATTATTTTCTTATTTTTAAGATTATATTTTATTATACGTTATTTTAATTATTATTTAAAATTTGTTTTTAAACTGATATATCTTTTAAAAAATAAGTTTCCGTTAATAAAGGTTTATAATAAATACTAATTAAAAATAAAAATCCGTAATAACTTTTTGAGAATATTTTTTAATTATATGCTGAATTAATTCCTTTTCCGTTTAATAATTATATTATTAATAATAACAAAAAAATTCTTTTTACGGACATTATTTTCTTTCGAGCTAGCTTTTTATTTCGGCTAATTATTAAATGTTCTTTAAAGTTATAAATCGAAAGTATCGATATTATTATTTATTGGTTTTATTTTTTCCGGTACGATTAAAAAAATCGAATCCCTTATAATATATGCGAATAATCCGTCCGTAAATATATTATTTTTATTTTTCGGAATCGGGATATTTTCGTCGTCGACAATGTATGGCATGCTTTTTGCCGTATCCATCAGGGGTTCCAGGACAGACTTTTTCTGTCTAATCCTGTTATTCGCGCAGCCATTCTTATAATACTTCTTGCTATATTCGCAATGCTTATTAAGCTAGCTTCCTAATTTTTCGCATTTTTGTAACGGCTAAGAGGTTTAACCAACTATTAAACCTTAGTCGTACGGGTTTATATTGGCAGAAGTATCGTAGAAATCTGAGCAATAAATACAGAAACGTATTACGTCTCGTAATACCAAAGATACCTTAAGTAACGATGTTATATTGCAAACTGAAGTTATTTAAATTATAAAAATAACGAACGTATATATATTCATTTCTTCGTATTACTGCTTATTTCTGTTTAGTTGTATTTAACGAATTCTTATTAAACATTTACTTAATATTAATAAGTTATGTTCAGTAGATTTTTGCTGAATACTTATTATGTGACCTAAGAGGTGATCCGGATTATCCTCGTTTGACCGTTTCCTAAGGCCGGAACCTATCAGGTCGTAATACGATTTTTCCTTCCCCCAAATCTTGCTTTTAAGATTTGTTTTTCTTAGTAAGTATTAACAGTTCTTTACGATGTCGAATTACGTTGCTAAAAATTGTCGTCAGACTTTTTCTATTATTTGTTAATAAAATCCGTTTTTTGCTTTTAACGATTGTGGTTTCGAAATTATGCCGTATTTTTAATATTTTTTCAAGGGTTGAAAATGCGAAATAATGGAAAATATTTCAAAATATCAGGTTTGCGTTAAATATAAATATTTTTGCGACAAAATTAACGTTTTCTTTTTTTTTTTAGAAAATATTTGTGCCGAAAATTAACGTTTAAAATAAAAAGAGAGTTTTGTAAAGAAACGTTTTTTGGAATTATAAACACGTTATTAATAAGAAATAAATAAGGTTATTATACGTTTAACTTATATTTGAAAACAGAAAACTCTTTTTCGTTTAAAAGGAATAAAAATAGTATAACGGGAATTGCAATCGTTCGAGAAACCGGAGGAACAAAAACGCCAAGAGCAGGCCATCGCCGAGGCTTCTATGGCCGCTTTAGTTCCTCCCGTTGGTCCCGTGGACTAGTCTGGTATCGGTAATACCGATTAGTCCGCTAAAAATACCGATTGGGACGCGATTATTTTTAATAATTCCGCCGTTATTTATAAAAGCTCTTTAATAGACGTGAAGCGCTAATAAGATTTTTGGCGGATTTCTAGATCTTTTCGAAATCCGGATATTTTTTTATTTAATTAGGTACTGGGTAAATCCGTTTTATTTTCGCATATCGAAGATTTTTTCCACCTTATATGCTTATTCGTTTTCCATTTTTATATTATTTTATACCGTATACACCTTGATTATATCCGCTGTTCATTCGAATAAAAAACGTAAAAAATAAATAAAATTTAACTTTTACTAAAAACTCTAATTAATACTTGTTTTTTGAGATTTTCTTGACGATTTTATATAGACCGATATACTTAAAATCGAACTTTTTATTAAGTCGTTTTGTTGAAATCTTTTTGGTAATAAGAAAAACTATTTTTTTTCTAAAATTAGTTCTTTTAACTTTTTTTAGTTATAATACTTGTTTATCTGGTCACGTACAAATTCCAGTTTTATTTTTATTTCTTGGTATAATTATTATAGTTATTTTAACGTAAAGATTATTTTGATATTAATTGGACCGTTATCTCGTATTTCTTTATAAATTTCTAAAATAAAACCAAAATTAATATTTATAAATATTATTTTAATATGTTTATAATAATTGGTGTTGTAAGTTAGTTATACGATTAATAATTTTTTAACTTAATTAATTTATTTATAAATAATGTAATATCGCAAGTAAGATTTTAAGGTTTAATTTATTCGTTTTATTTATTTATCTAAAGTTTAAATACGTTAAATAACTTGTGATTTAAGCCGATTTATATTATCAGACCTTGTTAGAATTTTGATACCAATGTCGATCATTTATTTAAGATAATTTCAATTAATAATTCGTATGTACTAAAAGTATATCTAAAAAAATGTATACTATTTATTCGGCGTTTGTATTCTTATAATATAATAAAAAATATAAAGATTTTATAAATCGATCGACAATAACAAAAATACTATTATAATATACTTTTGTAACTGGATTTTTTGATATAAGAAATTTAATAATAAAATCGAATATAATTAAGTATTATGGTCGATTTATATTTGGTAATAGTTATAGTTCTCCCTATAGCTTATGTCGTCGAGCCTTTGCTTTGGCGCAAATATTATATTATCGTATGATTGTTTATACCGTTAATTTGATTTTAAGAAAAAAAATATATACGTTAAAGCCGTTTTAAGGTTTGGTAAATTTCTGGATATTTATATAATTAATATTTATGTATTTCTCGTACTAAATCCTTTTGATAGTGTTTTAAAATTTATATCTTATACGTTTTTTGGTTTTTTGTAAAACCGTCGTTATATTACTGAATTTTCTGATATATATCGAAAGGTATTGCCCGAATTATCGCAATGTATCGTAAGCGCAAATATCTTTTTATAGTAATATCGAAAATTGTATAACTAATTTTGACCAATTTTTTTTTCGAAATCTGATTACCTGCTGAAGGCATCTGCTTTGCTATTCTTTGTGTTTTTCCTATAAATAATAACGAAATGGAAATTTGTTAATTTTTTTACATAACAAAGTTGTTATTTTATAAGCTCTTTAATCGTAATAAATTGGGTAAGACTTTAATAATCCGTATAAATTTTAACTTAATACAAGTTTTCTTTTAGGAAATATCTAAACATTCGAAATGCCATAATAATGGCCATAAATTCCTTATTGGAATACCATAATTAAATTCAGTTCTTTTTAATTTGTATAAAAAATGCAATAAGGTATAATTTGCCTTAATTATCTCGTTATCCGATTATTGTATTTAACGCATAATCCGAAACATCGGTTTTTAATTTAACGGGGCGAATTAGATCGTACATAATAAATATTAGTTCGTTAATAATCGCATTCTTAATATCCTAAAATAGTTTTTCCGTATTTGGCGTTTATTTAAATTTTTCACTTTTTTTATAAAATGCGTTAAAAGTATAATTATTTTGCTAAAATTCCGAATAAATTTCTTATAATAATTGGCGAATTCAAGAAATGTCTATATCTTTTTAACTATAGTTGGCGTTTGTTATTCTATAATTGTAACGATCTTTTCGAAATTTATATTAATATATCCTAAAATAATAATATATTCCAGATATTTTATTTTTTGTTTATGGAACTAATTCTTTTACGTTAATAAATAACCTTACCTTTTGTAAAACTTAAAAAACTGTATGAACGTATTTTGCGTATATTTTTTCCGTTTTTTAAAAAAAATGTTATTAAGAAAGTAAACGACAAAAATATCAAGGTAATTTTATAGCATATAGTTTATTATTAGTTAGAAGATTACTAGTATATTTATAAAATCTATTAATATTACCAAATACTTAAATAATCCGTATTTTGTTTTAAAAGCTGTTTTTTATTTATATTTTTTTGATCTTAATTAAATTTCATCTATCTTTAAGTTTAAATATTGTAAACTATTTGGTTCCGTTAAGTCGGTTTTTTGTTTCCGTAATTAGGCATAATAATACTTAATTTTTAATAATAATGTCGTTTAGTTATCGATAATTAACTATAAATTTCAACTTTTCGTTTTTTTTGGTACGGAAAATATCGGATATTTTGCTAATAACTTCGAAAGTTAAATCCTTTTTTTTGTAACCGATTTTCAAGGTATTTTTTGAAAATGCGTAATTTATTTCCGTTAAGATTGTATATAGGTAAAATTTCGTCGAAAATCCTTTTTTAAGGATTATCTTATAATCCTATTCGTTATATTTTAATAATTTCGTATTAAGTTCCTTTTCGAAGAATTACTTATATCTGTAATATCATGATAACATATTAATTAAACATTCTAATTGTTTGGGCTGTTATTATTTTAGGTCGTTATTGAATTACTTTAATTTTACCTTAATAATAACAATAATACCTCGTATTCCTTTTTAATACCCGTTTTTTTTCTTATATCTTATCCCTTTAAATAATAAGGTTTTTATCATATCCTTATACTTATATTTGTCGTTATTATCGATCAAATATTAAGATCTTAATTTCTCTTTTTCTTATTTGCTAATATAGTATAAAACGGACCTTGTTTAATTAATTCCGTTATTAATCAAGATTTTATATTCACGTATTCATAATAATTCTAAGATTAAATCATAATTCTCAAATATAACGATATTGAAATTAACTATTTAGTATCGTCCTTAAATAAAAATTTCGAAATAATTAATTTCGCATATGATTTTTTCGTTATTATAAGAAAATTCCTAATCTTTAACACTTATCGTTATATAGAATTTTAACTTATATTTCCATAATAATCTAAACTTATTAACCATATCCAATATAATATAATTTCCGCTCAAAACTCTGTAATCTATTATTACGACATACTAATGCGTTCCGATTCGTATATTCAAAGTAATAAGATTATTAACGGCTTTTATCGTTACGTTTAAAGTCTTTTTTAGGAGTTTTTTTAACTTTTCCGGGTTTCGTTATCTTTCAGCTTTTTTACAGGTAACCTTTTTCTTTTAATTCCTATTCGAATTTATTAAATTTTGTTTATGTTTTTTCGTTTGGCGCGTTAAGCTGCTATATTTATCATTATTGTCGGCGTATTATTCCTTCGAACTTTATTAATTATTCTTAATTTTAGTATAATTTCTTTCTTTATTAAATAAATTATTTTTTTATGTTTATAACTATATCCTATTACGCGTTATTTTAATTGTCATTCTAAAGTTCGTTTATAAACTAACGTATTTTTTTGATAACCTTTTTTTCGTAAGGGTTTATAATAAATACCAACTGAAAATAAAGATCTATAATAGTTTTTTGGCAGTAGCTTTCCACTATATGCTGAATTAACTCTTTTTTCGTTTGGTAGTTATACTATTAAAAATAACAAAAGGGGTTTTCCTACAGGCATTACTTTCTTTCAGGCCAGCTTTTTATTTCGGCCAGTTACTGAACGTCTTTTAGAATTATGGATCGAAAATATCGATACCATTATTCGTTATTCTTATTATCTCGGATACGGTTTAGAAAATCGAATTTTTCGTAATATATACGAGTAACTCGTTTATAAATATATTGTTTTTATTTTTCGTAACCGGGATATTTTCGTTATCGGTAATATATAACATATATTTTGCCATATCAATTAGGAGTTTCTCGACAAATTTCCTTTATTTAATCATAATATTCGCGTAACTGTCCTTATAATGCTTTTTGCTGTATTTGTAATACTTATTAAACTAGTTTTCTGGCTTTTTGCATTTTTCGTCGAACTTTTTATCGTAATGGTCATTATTAGGCTTTTTGCCATAGGGAACCTGGCATATATTTAAGCTAAATTATGTTAATAAGTTTATTTCCGTTTTTCTGGATTATTCCTTAGGTCCTAGTTTTCAGTTATCTTAATAAAGTTTTTTAAGTGCTTTATACCATATTACCTTATGTTCTATTTTATTACAATTATAGCATTTGATCTGGCTCTAGGTTTTTTCATAAGTGGCTCCTAGTTTCATAGGTCCTAATTTCGTATCGTAAAAAGTATTACTACGTCGAAAAGCGTTAATATTAGCCGTATATCGAAATTTATTATTTTTTTCCTTTAATGTTTTTAGTGCATTATGCGTATTATCGGTCGTTAATTTTGATTATTATAACGATATAATCCGATAAATATTTAGGCCGATCAAACTTAAAAAGTTTTTTTGTATTTCCTTTTTCAGATTATTAAAAAATTTAGCCATTAATATTTCTTATTCTTAATTTAATTTCGAAATCAGCTAAATTAACGTACTGCCATAATTGGATATTAATCCTTTTTATCATAATTATTAGATTTCCATTTTTATTTTTATTTTTTCGTTTATTATTCTGAAAATTTTTATTAATGTTTACTTAAATTATTCGTAATTATTATAAATGTGTATTATTTTTGAGTTTCGTTTTTCGATTAGTATAGTAATATATTTTCTTCTAACGGGTTTAAACCAAATAATTGCGTTTCCGATAAATCATTCGATTGCGAACTTAATTCGTATAATAAATCTAATTAATCGAATCAGAAAATATCCTAAATATATTTGATATTAAATTAAAAATAATTATAACTTAATTAAGGTTCCGTCGAAAAGTTTTAATTTAAAAAGCTTAAAGAGTTTTTTTAATTTCTTAGTAAAATTTAATTAAATAACTTAATTCATTTAAAAAGGTTTCCCGGTTTCGGAAGTCTTTTTTTAAGTTTTTTATAAACTGCTTAAAAAGATATTGTAAGATTATTGTTATTTCTTTTAAGCTGTATAATATATTTGTTCATAGCATCCAAACGTCGAAGAACTTTTTCGCGAAAAAGGTAAAGCTTTTTTTTTCCTTTTCGGATTTTATTCTAATATCAGGGTAGTTAAAGACCTGGTATATGAGTTATTCGGGCTGCTTGCTAGTAAATATAATGTCGGCGATAGTGCTCAGAATTTGACGGCATTACTAAATAAAAGTTTGTAATATATAACGGCTAAAAGGTTTAATTAATTATTAAACCTTAATCGTCCGGGTTTATGTTAACAGAAATATCATAAAAATCGGAATAATAAATATAATCACATATTACGTTTCGTAATATTAAAAGTACTTTAAGTAATAATATTATAATATAAGCTGAAATTATTTAAACTATAGAAATAATAAATGTATATATATTGGTTTTTTAGTATTACTATTTATCTTTGCTTAATTATATTTAACGAATTCTTGCTAAATAATTGCTTAATGCTGATCAGTCGTGCTCAGTAGATCTTTATTAAGCACTTATTACGTAACCCAAGAGGTGGTCCGTGTTATTCTCGTTTGACCGTTTCCTAAGGCCGGAGTCTGTGAAGTCGTAACAATTTTTCGTCAAATTTCTTATCGTAATAGCCCTAGTTGGACCTTTCGCTATAGAGGGCCCGGTACGTACTTAGACCGAATTATGTTAATAAATTTCTTTCCGTTTTTTTGATTTTCTTTTGATTATCTTTTAGATATAAGTTTCTAATTATTTTAACGAGATTTTTTAAATACCTTATACCATATTACCTTATGCCTTATCTTATTATAATTATAATATTTATTTTGGTTTTAGGTCTTTTTATAAATAACTTTTAAATTTATAAATTCTAATTTTATGCCGTAAGAAATATTATTACATCGAAACACGTTAATATTAACCGTATATCGGGATTTATTATTATTTTTTCCTTTAATGTCCCTAATACGTTAAACGTATTGTCGATCGTTAATTTTAATTACTAGAACGATATAATCCGATAAATAATTAAGCCGATTAAATTTAAAAACCGTTTCTTAGAATTTTTTCTAAATTATCGAAAAATTGTAAAATAACGAAGGTGCGACGCAAGCCACAATACCAAAGGGTCAGCAATTCTAAACCCCCAATTTGGGTTTGGAGATCTTAATCCACTTTATAAGGACTAGCTGTGCATATCATTACAAAAATTTAGTTATTAATATTTTTTGTCCTTAATTCAGCTTAACGGCTAGCTAAAGTAAAGTATTATCATAAATGCATATTAATCCCTTTTATCGTAATTATTAAATTTATATTTCAATTTTTATTTTTTCGTTTATTATTTGAAAAATCTGTATTAATATTTATTTAAATATTCGTAATTATTATAGATTTATATTATTTCCGGGTTTTGTTTTTTAATTAATAAGGTAATATTTTTTTACAATAAATTCGAACTAAATAACCGTATTTCCGATAAATTATGTAATTACGAATTCCATTGGTACAATAAATATAATTAATCAACTAAAAAAATACTCGCAATATATTAGGTATTAAATTAAAAACAATTATAATTTAGTTCAAATTTTATCAAAAAGTTTTAATTTTGGAAATTTAAAAACTTTTTTAATTTCTTAATAAAATTTAGCTAAATAACTTAACTTATTTAAGAAAATTTCCCGGTTTCGGAAATTCTTTTTTTTTCTTTAAATTTCTTATACACGGCTTAAAAAACGTCGTAAAATCATTATTATTATTTTTAAACTAAATAATAAGTTCGTTTATAACATCTAAATATCGAAAACCTTTTTTACGAAAAAAATAAAGCTTTTCCTTTTTTCCCGATTTTATCCCAGTTGTTACAACCCAAACCAGCTGGGCCTACGAAAACGGTTCAGCCAAGATCACAAAGCTACGCTAGTTCAGGATTACGTAATTAGTGCTTAACGGGTTTTAACTAAGTACGACTAAGCATGATTAAGTACGATTAAGTAATAATAAGCAGCCGTTCAGCAAGGCTTTGCTAAATAGAAATAAGTAATAATAAAAGAATAAAAATATATATACATATTAATTCCATAATTAAATATTTTCAGCTTGTAATAAATTACTTATTAATATTAATCGTTTGCAATATAATATCGTTATTTAAAGCATTTTTGGTATTACGAGACGTAATACGATTACTATATTTATTATTTAAATTCTTACGATATTTTTGCTAACATAAATCCGTCGACTTAAGGTTTAATAATTGGTTAAACCGTTTAGCCGTTATACGTTATAAGTTTTTGTTCAATAATACCGTTAAACTTTAAACAATATTTAACATTATTAAAATGTCGACCAGCGGTTAGGAAACCCTGATTTAATAATTTTACGTTCGAATTTAGGAACTGAAAAAAAAATCGACAAATTAGGGCTACGCCACCTATTTAACTCTTTTTCGCGCGCATAAAGCCTAAGAAGCCGGAGCCCTATAATGAAAAAAATAACTCTTAAACCTTTTTAATTTAGATACGAATTTATTTTCGTTTCTTAAACCTTAATAACCTAACGGATTAAGTCTTAATAATAAAAACATGCCTAACGGGAAATACGGCTAATTGGTTTAAGCCCATTATAAGAAATTTCCTGAAAATAAAAAAGCCAAATAAGGAAATTTTTATTAATAAGATCTTTTTACTTTATATTAATTTCGAAAACAAAATGTATAATAATTTCGGCAATCAGGATAAAAAACAATTTACGTCCTAATAATTCCTGAAATTCTAACAGAAAAAACCTGCTTCCAAATACGCCGTAACTTTTAAAAATTTTGCGGTTAAAGCTGAATAAGGAGATAACGAAACCGACGCCCTTATCGATATATTTTATAAAGCGTTAAAAGATAATATAAAAAATAAAATTATTCGAATTAAGTAACCAGTTATCCTGGATCGGTATGTTACAAAGGTAATTAAGATTAACAATCGACAGTTTAAAAAACGACAGAAAAAAAAGGACAATATATTCCGCATTCGGGATATAAGTCCAATCAGGCGAAAAAATAAAACGTACCTTTTACTTTTCACGGAACGGCGCCAGGATTTATAGAATTCGGCGTTACCTATAAATAAAATTAAAGCCAGATTAAATACTTTAATTATAGCAAAATAGGACATAAGGCCTATAAGTATAAGAAACCTAAAAGGCTACGATAAAATAACTGGACTTCTATATCGGAAGAACAGTCCAGAAATAACCAAGGAAACGATAGCAAAATTATTAACATAATCTAAGCTAAGTACATATTAGGCCTACGGCAAAAGGTCCAATAAGGATTATTACGATAAAACATTCGACGAAAAATACGAAAAGCTAAAAATCTAGCTTAATAAATATCGCAAATATAATAAGAAGCGTTATAAAAATAATTACGTAAATATCAGAATTGGATAAAAAAATTTATTTCGGAATCCCTAATTAATACGGCAAAATATACGCCATATATAGTCGACGACGAGAATATCCCGATTACGAAAAATAAAAATAACATATTTACGAACAAATTACCCGTATATATTACGAAAAATTCGATTTTCCAAATCGTACTGGAAATAATAAGGACGATAAGTAATGGTATTAACAGTTTTGAACCATAACCCCAGAAAATATCTAGCAGCTAGCTAAAGCAAAAAACTGGCTCGAAAAAAAATAATGCCCGTAAGAAAACCCTTTCTGTTATTATAAATAATGCAACCACCAAACGGAAAAAGAGTTAATCTAGCATACGGTTAAAAAGCATTATTAGAAAGTTATTACGGATTTTTATTTTTAATTAATATTTATTACGGATTCCCAGAAAAACCATCAAAAGAAATACGTTAATTTATAGGAGATCTTTAGAACGATAATTAAAACGACGTATAATGGAATATAATTGCAAATATAAAAAAATAATTTACTTAATAGGAAAAGGAATTACAAAAAACCAAAAAGAATTAATACGGCTAAAAGGAACAATACGCCGGCAACAACAACAAATATAACAGCTTAACGCGTTAAACGAAAAAACATAAGCAAGGTTCAACAGATTCAAATAGGAATTAAAAGAAAAAGATTACTTATAAAAAAGCCGCAAAATAACGAAACCTAAAGAAATCAAAAAGAATTTTTAAAAAAGGTTTTAAACGTAACGATAAGAGACGTTAACGACCTTATCACTTTAGATATACGAATCGGAACGTATTGGTATACCGCAATAATGGATTACAAAATTTTAAACGGAAATTATATTACATTAAATATGGTTAATAAGTTCAGATTATCATAAAGATACAAATTAAAACCTTATATAACGATAAATATCGAAAGTTAGGAATTCGTTTACGATAACAGAAAAATTATACGCGAAATTAATTACTTCGAGATTTTTATTAAAAAACGATAGCAAATAGTTAATTTCGATATCGTTTTATTCGGGAATTACGATATGATTTTAAAATTATTATGGATACGCTAATACAGAATTTTTTTAATAAAAGGATTAATTAAATAAGGTTCGTCTTATATCTTATTAACAAATAAAAGAAAAAAAATTTAAAACCTTAATATTCGATCGATAATAGCGATAAATATAAGTATAAGAATACGAAAAAAACTTTATTACTTAAAAAAATAAAACATAAATAAAAGAACGGATATTAAAAAAAATACAACATATCGTTATTACTATCAAAGCGAAACTAAAGCAACTAAATAACGATTTAAAACAAAAAGAAATAACAGCCTTAAAAGTTAAAAAATCTAACCAATATACTACCATAATATTATAGATACGAATAGCTTTTTAGAAAAAAGCTTAATACGAAATTACTAAAATATAACGAATAAGATTATAAAATAATTTTCAAGGAAAAATCTTCGACAAAGTTTTACCCTATTTACAATTTTAACGGAAACGAATTACGTACTTTCAAAGAATACTTAAAAAATTGGCTATAGAAAAAATGGATTTATCCTTTAAAATTATAAACAAAATATCTAATATTTTTCGTACCGAAAAAAAATGGGAAATTACGGCTTATAGTTAACTATCGATAATTAAACGATATCATTATTAAAAATCAAATACCATTACCCTTAATTACGGAAATAAAAGACCGATTTTACGGAACTAAATAGTTTATAATATTCGATTTTAAAAACGGAAATAACCTTATTAGGATTAAAAAAGAATATAAATAAAAATTAATTTTCAGAACGAAATACGGATTATTTAAATATTTGGTTATGCTAATGGGATTTACGAATATATTAGTAATCTTCCAGCGAATAATTAATTATGTGCTACGAAAATACCTTAATATTTTTGTCGTTTGCTATCTCAACGACATTCTTATTTTCTCAGAAACGGAAAAAGTATACGTAAGATATATTTATAAAGTTTTTTAAGCTTTACAGAACGTAAAGTTATTCGTTAACGCAGCAAAAAGTTAGTTCCATATATAAAAAGTGGAATATTTGGAACATATTATTACCCTAGGATATATTAGGATAAATCTTAAGAAAATCGCTGCAGTTCGAAAATGGCAGACGTTAACAATAATTAAGGAGATACAGGTATTCCTTGAATTCGCCAATCATTACAGGAAACTTATTCGAAATTTCAGTAGGATAACCATATTTTTGACGAATTTTATGAAGAAAAAAAAGGAATTCAGATAAATACCAGATACGGAAAAGGCTTTTTAGAATATTAAGGATGCGATTACTAGCGAACCAATGCTAATTATGTACGATTTAAACCGCCTTATTAAGTTAAAACCCGATATTTCGGATTACGCGTTAAACGTAATAATCTGATAATAAGATAATTAAAGCAAATTATACCTTATTATATTCTTTTCGTATAAATTAAAAGGAACTAAATTTAATTGTTGTATTCCAGATAAGGAATTTATGGCCATTGCTATAATATTTCGAGAATTTAGATATTTCTCAGAGGAAAATTTATACCAGATTAAGGTTTATACGGATTATGAAAATCTTATCCGTTTTACTACGATTAGAGAGTTTATAAAACGATAACTAAAATACGCAGAAAAATTAGCGAACTTTGATTTCGTTATTATCCATAAGAAAGGCTTAAAAAATAACAAAGTAAATACTTTAAATAATCGACCAGACCCTGAAAAGAAATTAGTTAAAATTAGCTATATAATTTTTAATATTTCTATAAAAAGATATTTACGCTTACGACAAATTACGACAATTCGGACAGTACCTAGTAATATGCATTTGAAAATTTAATAATATAATAACGGTTTCTCAAAAAACTAAAGAACGGATAAAATACATATTTTAAAAAAAATACCAAAAGGATTTGGTACGAAAGATATACGAACATAAATTATATAAATACCTAGGGATTTACAAAACTTTAAAGCGATTTTAACGTACATACTTTTTTCCTAAAATGAAATTAACAGTACAAAAAATTATACGGCAATACGATATTTGCGCCAAAGCAAAAACTCGACGATATAAACTATACGGAAAGTTACAGCTATTATTAGTCGCAAAGCGATTATGGTATTTAGTTATATTCGACTTTATTATTAAATTTCTTATGTTAGAAAATCTAACTATTGGAATACATTACGATAGTATTTTTGTAATCGTCGACCGATTTACGAAACTTTTTTATTTTTTACCATATCATAAGGATACAAACGCCGAACAAATAATATATATATTTTTAACCACATTTTCAGTACGTATGGATTATTAATAAAATTCGTTTTAAATAAAAGATTAATATTCGCATTTAAATTTTAACAAGGCTTAATGGCATAGATCGGCTTAAATTACAAGTTATTTAGCGCATTTAAATCTTAAATAAATAAATAGATAAAACGAATAAATTAAACTTTAAAAATTTACTTACGATATTATATTAATTACCAACAAAATAATTAAGTTAAGAAATTACCGATCGCATAATTAGCTTATAATACCAGTTACCATAAAAGCATTAAGATAATACCTGCAAACGCAAATTTTGGTTTTATTTCAGAAATTTATAAAAAAGTACGTAACGACGGTCCAATTAATATCAAAACAATTCTTACGTTAGAACAATTACGATAGCTATATTAAAAGATAAAAATAAAACTGGAATTCGTACGAAATTAGATAAATAAATATTACAACTAAAAAAAGTTAAAGGAATTAACCTTCGAAAAGAAGAAAATGGTTTACCTCGTTACCAAAAACATTCAAACAAAACGACTTAACAAAAAACTCGATTTCAAATATATCGGTTTATATAAAATCGCCAAAAAAATCTTAAAAAACTATTATTAATTAAAAGTTTTATTAATAATTAAACTTTATCTAATTTTTTATATTTCTTTATTCGAATTAACAGCAGATATAATCAAAATACATACGGCACAAAACGATATAAAACTGAAAAACGAATAAATATACGAAGTGAAGAAAATCTTCGACATGCAAAAACAAGACGGATTTATTCGGTACCTAATTAAATAAAAAAAGCACCCAAACTTCAAAAACACCTAGGAACTTATTAAAAATTTTATTAACGCCTAACGCCTATTAAAGAATTTTTACTAATAATAACGGAACCACTAGATATAATTATATCCCCATTAACATTTTCCAGCGGCCAGGTAACGTTAGGCAGCTTAAGGGAAAAAGCTAAAGCGGCTAGAGAAGCCTTAGCGTTAGCCTGTTCCTAACGTTCCTATTTTTCCAGCTCTTTTAGCAATTGTAATTCTTGTTATACCATTTTAATTCTTTTCGAACGAAAAAACGCTTTTTATTTTTGAAAATAAATTAGCCGCGTAATGGCCTCGTTTATTTCTTGCGGATAACGTTTTTGCAATTTCAGGAAATGTTTTTCCGCAAATATTTTTTCGTATTTTAAACGTTAATTTTTGGCACGAATATTTTTTAAAGAAGATAAGGGAACGCCGTTACTATCGTAAAAATAACTACGTTTAATATATGCCTTGTATTTGGAAATGTTTTCCATTATTTCGCATTTCCAACTTTTAAAAAACTACAAGAAATACGGTATAACTTCAAAATTGAAATCGTCAAAGATAAAAAGCAGATTTTAACGTTACGTAATGGACGAAAAAACCTGACAACGATTTTTAATAATGGGGGCCGATATCTTAAAAGGAAAAAACTTACCAAAAAAAAAGAAAAATTTTGAAGGCAAGATTTAGAAAAAAGGGAGATCGTATTACAACCCAAACCAGCTGGGCCTACGAAAGCGGTCCAGCCAAGATCATAAAATTACGTTAGTTCAGGATCACATAATTAATGCTTAACGGGCCTTAACTAAGTACGACTAAATACGATTAAGCACAACTAAATAACATTAAGTAACCGTTTAATAAGGCTTTATTAAACAAAAATAAATAGTAATAAAGGAATTAAAATATATATATTTATTAATTCCATAATTAGATATTTTTAGCTTATAATAAACCACTTATTAATACTAATTGTTTGCAATATAACATTATGATTTCAGGTATTTTTGGTATTATAAAACGTAATACGATTACTATATTTATTGCTTAGATTCCTACGATACTCCTGCTAACATAAACCCGTCGACTTAAGGTTTAATAGTTAGTTAAACCGCCTAGCCGTCACACCAATATCTGGGTAATTAAAAACCTAGTAAATAAGTTATTCGGATTAGTTGCTAATAAATATAATATCGGCGATATTACTTAGAGTTTAATAGTATTATTAAATAAAAATTTATAACATATAATGGTTAAATAATTTAATTAATTATTAAACTTTAATTATACGGATTTATATTAATATTAATATTATAAAAATCTAAATAATAAATATAATAATATATTACGTTTCGTAATACCAAAAATACTTTAAATAATAATATTTTATTAAAAATTAAAATTATTTAAATTATAAAAATAATAAATATATATATTTTTATTTTGGTTTAAAATATTTAAGCGGTCTAAACCCTTAAGTCTATTAAGCTTTTTAAGCCTTTTCGCCGGCTTAAGGGGCTTAAGGTGCTTGGCACCTTGAAACATTTGAGCCGGTTACGTAATATCTTGGCGGGGGTCGGGGTTTGTCTTTTTCGTGGGCCCGACCGTCCGCCAGGAAGCCAAGACCGTTAGGTCATCACATAACAATCAATGCTCTATCATAAGTCGCATTCATTACAAATTAAAAAGAGTCTATATAATAATATTAATATGTAACGACTTGTATTCTACTATACAACCTTAATTTCCTTTAAACTTAATGTTTTATAAAGTAACGGCAACAAGAACGATCTTATTCAAAGATGCAGTCCAATTTCATTGTGGGAAGGTCACGTGAGGAAACTCAATTTGTAGGGCGTGCGTAGCATAGAGGACGCCATTTTTAGATCCCAAAACCTCCAGTCTTGGAGGCTTCTATACCAAGTAAGCATCATTTATATGCAAACTCTGTTCAACTAGAACACTCAGAGCAGGAACTACCAGCCTGTTGTCACTTACTTCCCTTTCATGATATATCAAGCTATTTGCTCACATTCTTTCTAACAGCAACAGCAACAACATCACCATCATCATCAACAAGAACACCAAACAATACAGAATCCACGCTGAAGGCTCGCTTCTGCCGGGGCAGGCCATCTCCTCCATATCACTGCGATAGTGAGACCATGAATCCTGTATCTTCAACCCATTCTCCCCAACTCCATTCTCTTCAACTCCATCTTCTCCAACTTGATCTTCTCCAATTTGATCTTCTCCAATTCCATATTACTCCACTCAGGCGAATATCCAGGCCTTTTTACGGGACAGCAAGCATAATGCCCAGAGCAAGCAAAGAGCCTGGGAGAGACTTGATGCACTCTCCAGAGGCCGGCCATGTGAGGACGAGCTAACCATGAACACTCGCTGACTCAACATTTTCTGCGTTCTCATTAACCCATTATTCTCAACCTATCTTGCTTAGCCTACCTCCAGTCTTCCCTAGCACATCTTGCACCAATCCACGGCGACCTAAAGCCTCAACTTCGACTGGTATTCTGTTCCCCGATTTTCTGCCCTCGTCTATTGAATCCTCTCCCGTCTGCCTCTTCTCCACTTCTTGCCGCGTCGAGAACCGAAGTTCGCCAATTCAAGTCTTGTTCATTTCTTCGACTATAACATACTTACTCAATCTCAGCCATGGATAACCCTGGCACTCATCAAGGAAACATAACTCAGCAGCCCGCTACCTACAACAAAGACGAGATTCCCTCCCAGGTCACGCCGTCTGGTTCCCGGGAACTGAAGAAGCATCCGATTAACAACATTTCGCCGGAGACAGCCGCTGAGACGGCAAAGGATGATCTGGACACATGGGCTGAGGGAACAGACGCCACGTTTGCAACTCCGATTGAGTGGGCGTAGGCGACATCCAGGATGTCACCAGCGGATCAATCAACAGGATCAAGCATTAACCGCCTTCCTCCTCCCGGCCAAGGCGGCTCTACGATCCAATTACCGGATTATCAATTCCCTCTGACGGATTACGATGTGACGCTCAGGGAATTCAGATTGGCGTTCCAGGTGTAGCATCCTCAGTCACAACCAAGCAGGAGAGAGATGCATAAAATACCTCTCCTCCACCTCTACCACTTCGGTTCCCCCTCTACTACTTCTGTTCCACCTCGAAAACGTCTGGCCCACCCCCTCTATCTCTACTACCTCTGCTCGGCTCTATACCTCTCCTCACCTCTAACCGTCGTGACGACCTCATCTTCTAAGGCAGCAGCTGGCGCACCACCCAAAATCCCAGAAAGAACCTCTAGCAAGAGACGACAAGAGGATCCGGAAAAAGAGCGCAAGCACTTGCGTGCCGAAGTCGAAATTGCCGGAAAAAGATCAAGCCATTACATGGCTTCGACACCGCATACTGGACTTCGGCAGCAGAAGCGAGTGAGATTTCAGGCAGACCGAACTTCGTCCCCTCGCCGACCCCTTAAGGACCGACTGGCCTTCTTCGGAGCGCCCTTTTCTGATACCGGTCGTTATTCGATATGCTAAGACAGGGTGCCTGTTAAGTTGCCCCCAAACGATGGTTCAAAAAACTGGAATTTGACGCCGAGGTATCGGATGCACACTCGTTGAACGCAAGGGAAAGGTAGCCTCGTGTCAACTCATCACGTCACAAACTGGAAGGCCTACGGATCCCTCACTGGATCCGGATAACCTCTCACCGACAAGCTTTCGCTCTAACGACTTCAGCAAGCGTGCCTGGGCTCGACCGCCGTCGGTACCGCAGACGGCATGTGTGGGACCTGTACAAGATGGGAAGCCACCCACCTAACAAAGCCTTCCCATCAACAACAGCAACTGAGAATACACTGGATTCGCTTTTGCTCATGAAGATAGGTCGTTGATTACCTTGGGACAGAAGCATTGCGGACTGGACCAATAGCCTAGCAAGACGCTAGGGCAGATGACCCAGGACCGCGGCCCCTGATACACCCTTCATAACCAAAGTCTCCAGTCCGGGATCGACCTCGCTGTAGCTCACACTTTGCCACTGCTGGCAATGTGCTTCCGACAACACCTGCCAGTCGGTGTAAGTTCCTTCACTGATCATTAAGCGCTTCTTCCTCTGTTGACCCAAGGCAAGGCAAGGCGAGGGGAGAAGTCAGAGCTTGTTTGGACAATCAGCTAACGAGAAGTTCAGTTTGGATGACTCCACTAACATGGAAAACCGTATAATCAACGATTATTCAGATTTCGGGACATGGGTGGCATGTGTCTTCGCTGAGAAGTCGTTGATTATACAGTTTCAGCGTGAAGATGAGGACACTCTTGATATTCGGCAAGTATTGAGGTCGGCTGGTCCGAAGGGCAAAGCCTCGATGACTTGTAGTTCAAGAGAATCCCATTCCCTGAACTCCTTCCAACTGCTTCGAGCAAGTTATGCAACCAAGATGAGTACTTCTTCGATTCCGAAAGGGATGCAGCAGTCCCGTACAGATGGTCTTCTTCCTCGGTTCCTCAACTTATGTTAACATCTACTTTGCAACCGGCATGCATTCATCGGCCCCACGGAGATAAGAGTCCCCCAGAGAGCCAACGGGGTCAAACATGTATCTCTGTCCGAATAGTGCCTAAATGCTGCGGTTCGAAGGCTTTGCGCCATCTGCCACCACCGCAAGCCCCGCGAGTGTCCGGACCGCACAGCCCAAGCGCGCGAGCTGTTCCTGAACTGCGTGCGCTCGGCGCTCGCTGGGCGCTCAACCAGCAAGTGCTTTGACACCACAGGGGCGAGCGGTGCTGGCGCTGCGCCAGCGGCCACCCCCCCGCGCGGTGTGAATGCTCTGTTTCAGTCAGCATGGCCATATAGGGAGTAAGACCCAAACCGTCATTTGACCTGCTGGAGTCCTCTCAGCTGATCGATGCGATTATCAACGCGAAAATGCCGCGTCCAGAGGATATGAGGTGCTTTTAGCTACCTGATCCAAAGAGCTAGTCCTGCCATGCGGGCAGAACTGAAATCGATGGGGAGGTCGCTGAGGACGGCTTTTCAGACTACCAGACCTGGCCACTCTCGGGTCTTCCAAGCCGAGGAACTTTTACTATTCCATTCACTTAAGCAACACACAAATCAGCCTCTCTCTTGTGACAGCACCATGACGACTGTGAAATAGGCAAAGAGAGGGACCGGGCCAGCGCTAAGCTTGATGAATTGAAATTCTTCGCCCAGATTAGGGGTCGGGCAGCTGATATCGTCAACGATGTCAGAGGGAGGGGTGGCAAGGCGCTTGGTGAATATACCGAATATCTCGGTAAATAATACAAGAAACAGCGTCTAGAAGCACACTCCTCTCATCGTTGGGTTCTTCTCCTCATCACATCACATACATCGTTTCTGGGCTCGTCGTCTCGCATACACCCTTTTTGGATTCATCATCAGCCATTACTTCAGCTCCCACAGACATCTCTCAGTCAGAAATTCAGCTCCCGCTGCGCATTAATTCTGTCATGGAAAAGGGCACCCCTAGCTAGGGTCTTCGGGTGATTGTTATTCCTTCCCGGAGCCCTATATCAGTGGATCGCCCACAACAAATGGGATCAACGCTTCCTAGCTTTAGACAAGTCAATATATCCTCAAGAGCTGTGCACCTGATCCTTAGTAAGTGTGACAAATTCCCTGCACGTTGACTCTCTGCACTTCGGCTCAGCTCTCTGCATTGTGCAGTCCCGAGGTAAGAACGAAGCAAAGAAAAGCAGCGACTGGACACCATTTGGCACTTATTCGGACAGAACGGAGGCGAATCTCTCGGCCGAATTTGACGCGGTCCGGAAATGGAGAGCAGACGGGGCGCCGACACCGCAAAACACAGAGGGTCAGAAGCAAAGCCAGGGCCGGGCCAAGGGACAGATGGAGACCCGCACAGCCCCTCGAACTCTGTCCCAGTTATTTCATTTGAGCTACCAAGTTATGAGTCGATGTGCATATGGAGCCAGAGACCTAACAATGATAAAGCGGACGACGTCGACCCCGGAGAGGGGCCAGGCCCGGAATGGTCGGTCTCAAGTCTAGGACCACGAGAAGTCCTGTATTATTTGACCCGGTTCAAGCCGGTCAGTTTAGTCCCTACCAGAGTCTGCGCCGGCCCTGATGTTGACGAGATTGGCTACAACTCTCTGTCTGCTTTCATACAAGATCCCCAGCCTGCCACGGTATCGGCCGCTCTCCTTATAGCTATACTTACTTTTACGAAACAATTATGGAGCAAACATTGCGTCGTGTCTATCGCCATAGCCAGCAGGCAACAACCCAGTTGTTCAGTTTGTACAGTTCATGGAGTCCTGTCAAGATCATTTCCGAAACCACCAAAATCGAAGTGTATTGCAGAGTACTCCATTGCTAATGAGGCCGCTATTAGCAAATTGAGTACACTAGGGAGAGCGAGGGGGCTTCCGGGAGTTTCCGCAAAGCACCTGTCAACAAGATTTCGCATGTCGAGACTCCACAAGGATGACAAGGAAGCGATATAAACAATGGCAGAGATACCACGAAAAAGGGAAATGACAACCGCTGGCGACAAGGAGGCCGGACAGGCGAGGACGCTCACGAAGGAGCTCGAGAAACTTAAGGAAGCTGTCGAACAAAAGGTTGGCAGCCTCATGGCCCAGGTGGATTATCTCCGGAGGCGACATGCGAAAGGATACCGACAGCAGGTTTCGGCGGTCCACTTTCGCCCTTCGCACTCCCGAACTCGAATGCCCAGACTAGCCTGCTGGTCGAGAAACCTACTCGACAAGAGATCCAAGCTTTTGCAAAAGCAATGCACCCTAAGCACGCGTCCATCGAAGGACTCGCACCCAGTAAGCGGGCACAGAGGATTCTCAACAGACCCGCTACCCTGAAGTTACAGTCGCCGGAGAAGACGCTGTTCCGTGAATAAGTGCTCAAACAGGCCGTCGACGGACAAGCGGAGCCCCGAATCCAGGCAGGGTCCGACAGGCTGGATGAGTCTCAACGAGCCCAATGGGAGTCCATGGACGATGCTGAAGACAATTTCGTCCGCATGGACTGTTGTGTAGCCTGTGACAAGTCGACGTTCGTCTGCACGGTCGCCGCCGCGATCGACCACAGCGATGACAGCGCCAAGACTTTGTACTTCTGTCCCAACAACGCCCAGGTCGACGATATCCCGGCAAAGGCGGCTCAGGTGCAGAAGACCATGGGTTACGAAGACGCGGAAATAATCCATCCGCTTAGTGTACGGTGTGCCAAGAGAACTGAATGCTGGAGTGACGAAAGTCACAGAAAAGGCTGCGGGCATAAACGACGCCAAGTTCGACGAACGCCTTACGGACGAAATATCGAGGCTTCGGATTACTTCCTGGCTGTACACGTACTCGCAAAAGTAGCAGAGAAGCATGGGCAGAGACCAAATGCTCGCCGGGCAATGGTCAGGAAAAGCGACATATTCGCGATGTGGGCTAAAAAGCGGGATGCGAGGCTGCTAAAGCTTCACATCGTTTTCCAGTTTAAAACCAGGGACCGCTTCGATCGATACTGCGCCGGCTTAGTCGCGTGCTCATATTCGCCTAATTGTCATATGCGTCAAGCTCCTACATCACGTTCTGAAATTCGGTCCATACAATCTCAGCAGCAAGGATTGTGCCAAGCGAGCCCGCAAACTCGTCGTGAGATCCTTCTGCTGGCGATCTGGAGTCTTAGGGCTCGACAGCAGCGTGGATACGAGGCATCAAAAAGCCATTGCCAGTCGAGACGCCTTTGCGACCGTCCCTCCGAGCAATCGCCTGGGGCCAAAGTGTCAAAGATGCGTTGAATACCCGTTGAATTCCATGCTAAGAGACCAGCATACAGCTGGGGAGGGCTACATATCTATATATACACAAGTGGTTTGGGGCGCTATTACCCCTATTCTAACGCAAAGACGTTCAAAGAGGCGCGTGGGACGAACCTACGGACTATGACGGCGGCTTTGAGGCATTCTTCCGGGGAGAGGGTGCTGGAGCCTGCGACATGACGTTCGACGATGTCTGCACCCTTGCTTTAGGCATCACATACTCCAGCGAATACACATATTCCTATGTCAGACCGTAGAGGAACTAGATGGCCACAGCAGCTGCCGCAGTCCTTTATGGCTGAACATCTATCGTCGCTTTGGGAGAGTCCTTCGATCACGCGTACACTTCCGCAAGTGAAGACATCACCTCGATTACTCGAAATGGTCGATTGTAGAGGACCCTACAATCATCATGGACGATTCGACCTACGGTGTCGAGGTTATAACGTCCATGCTGGATTCGAAATGACTATGGAGTGGAAGATAGATGCGATATGGGCTAGCATCGAAAAGTACTTCGACGTCGTGACGAAGTGCTTGGGAAGAGCCGACCGGAGATGGACACAGTCTCTCGCAAGAAGGGCCATGGCCAGGGGGTGGGTTCTGCAAACCGTCAACGCTGGGTTAATGAATCCCAGCTACAGCCACACCATCTCCCCCCGCCCTCCGAAGAGCCTCTGGCCGACGCCGATTATGCGCCGCAGCTATGAGGCAGGGCGAAACTCCGTGTATGCGGAGGAGCGAGGCGAGCGTCTCTGACAACTGGAGAGCCGGCAGCAGTAAGAGGCTCCCACACATCGTCCGAGATGCTATCGTATCACCTCCGTGATCCAGGAATTCCATGGACGAATAAAGAGTCCCGGCTTCGTGATGCGCTCCTTCGGCTGCCCTTCTCAGCTGCCAGGTCGGCTGGTCAGACTCGTGGGCCCTCATGACCCGACATTCGCCTGGTCGCCGTCATCCTCGCCGTCATCTTCGGTGGCCTCGCCACGGCCGTTGGGGCCTGGACTCAGGGTTTCGCCGCCAGCGTTGAGCAGGCCGGCAAGTTTTCCTTTTGGCTCGGGATTTTCTGCATACCACTGAAGAAATGCAATGGGAAGCCCGGGTTCCCCAACAGTAAAGGCGTAAGAAGATCATTCCGTTACTCGATCAAGGTTCGTTGCTCCCCACATTTTCCCTTCTTATTATTAACCGGAATACGCATTTCCCCAGCTGTTTATCGCAGTAGAAATAAATCGCAGGACCTCCTACGGCCTCTTATCATACTTTAAGATATGCTGTTAATGTTTGGTACTCCCACAGACTCAAGATGCCTGGTCGGTACAAGTCTGACTTTATCCAGTTGGACAATGATAGACGTCGAAACATTCAGCGGTACCTAAAAGGGCCCCATTCCAGCCAGCTATCCGGGGAATGAGGTCAGGACTTCGCAGCTGTCACGGAAAGGGGCGATCCGCCAATAAAGACACCAGAGTATGCAAGAATTTGACCGAGTACGATCGTAAGCAGAGGTCGTCTCGTTTTTCCTCCGCGACCACGTTATATCCGCGCTTATATACACTCGAGTCATCCTACCAGACAGCACCCGAATGGGGAGACTGCCTTTTCTTGCCTGACGGCTCGGAAACCCAGGGAGCACCTACTCTGGAACTTCTCAGCTTTCCCGACTGCCCTGTTGCCAAGGTTTCGAGGATACATGCAACCTACTTCGGCATAAATATCATAGGGCGCCATCTTAGTCGTCTCTAGTATGGTTTTCTAGAGAGGGAATGTCCGGGGCAGCGGCGGAAGAACCTTTGGTACCCTTGGCCGGGCGTTACGAATGAAAGCCGGAGTCAGGCCATCCAGAAAAGTGTCCAGGTAGATGTTCTGGGGGTGGGTGTGAGCCTGTTCCAGGACGGGGTTGCGCGTCTTGTCACCAAAGATCATCCCTGCGTTGATAGTGCGAAGGAGAACTTATATAGACGAATTCTGTCTTGACCTTCTTGACGTCGCTCAAAATCTTCGAAATCTCGCGGTCAGTATCGGCCGCAGAAAAGATTCCGCACGAGTTCGTCTCCGAGTCCCGACCCAAGACAGACCAAAAGCGCCAGAATATTGTGAGATTTAAGACCTGATAGTTGTCCCGCCGTAGTGTGGGGCCTCACATTTTTCGGCACTTCAGGATCTGACAAATATCCACTGTCGATTCCATCGAGTGTCCGCGGCCCGACAATTGACAGACCACAAGCCACCGAGATGTCATCGCCGTCAGGTCCTTACAAGCCAGGAGAGGAGGAAAGAGACTCATATTACTTCGGGTTTGCTGGCAAGCCAAAACTGGTTGCCAGAACGAGTCACGACCGTTGGTTTGTTTGAACGGCGACATCAGGCTGGCCGGGGAACAAACTGGAAGTTTGATTCTTCGGCTCGTTGCATAGCAAGGACAATGACGGTCCTACTACGTCTACGCCCCGTATCTGGTAGCATCTTCGGTTCTATCATCGAAGGCCAGTACAATTCATCAACCTCGACCACATTTTCCTCGCCCGCCACAAGGATTCCGGCTATTGGCGGATGGCCAGCCTGCTTTCCATCCGAGATATGCAGCTAGTCTCCGCGATCCCGACGCTCAACCACGTGAGAGACATCAAGGGGTATTGTCTTTTGCTCATGAGGGTCTCGAAGGTGTGGGAGGTCTTCGACGTCTCGACCGACCCCGATCGCCTGGAACAGGTCGTGGCCCCGGGCTACGACGCTACCGCCCTACCGCTGCTGCTGACACTGAGGCTGACGCTGCCACCGTGGGTGTCTCCCGGGACACCCCCCCCTTCCTTTCCGTCAGGGCCCCGGGAAATTACCTCAACCGCCTAGTCGGCTGGCCCGACTTCTGGTCCGATATCCGCATTGTCGGCGTGGTCGTTACTCTTATCGCCATGTTCCTGACGGCGGTCGGTACGACTGGTAGGCTACACCATTAGATAAGCAATAAGCATAAAAGCCATCGAGACATATCATCATTCGCTCTTGATCATCAATCGACACATCAACGTTCTGACCTCGCACAGAGACTGCCAACGACGAGCACCGAGAGTTTCGCCGCCGGGGTTGCGGGGGCCTTCAATCTCTGCGCTCGTCCTTGCTGTGCTATCACCCGCTCCATGGCTTGCATCTGCCGGTTAGATGCGGCCAGCAGTTCCATAGTGGTGACGATGCGGATGGTCAGAAGTATGGTGGTGGAGACGTCGATCAACGGAAAGGCGATGGGCTTAGCGATCATTCTCATAGCAAAGGGGGGAGCGACAATGACGGGCTGGGTCGCCGGAAGAAGAGCAAAGGGCCTAAATCCTCTATGCGCCGGACCGTGAAGAATTTCCTATCACGGAGGATAAAAGAAAAGGGGGAAAATAGGGGGGAGACAAAAGGAGGTACCATAAATCGTCTCTCGAAAAGGCTGTCCCGCCTTGGATTACATTTAGGTCGGGGCAACACCAACAACTTTTCCGAAAGGAAAACACAGCGGCCCCGGATTACCGAAGAACACTACACGGATCCAACACTGCTGGAGGAGCGAAACTAGGGGAAAGAGGTATTTCTTGAGGGCGATGGTTGCAGACGCGGCGTACCATGGAGACGCCCTTGAAGATGCCCCGGCATATCAGTAACGGTAGGATCCTGTCTTCGGCATTGTTGAGTAATGTTGTGGACGAAGAAGGCTGGTCTCTCCTCGAATTTCTGTGCGCAGTGGCGGCATACAAATGCTTCGGCGGCTTTGTCTATCGCCGCTTTGTTCTGTTCACTCGGAGACAAGGCAGCGTAATGAGACTCGGTCATATTGCCACGGTATGAGGTGTTTTGGGCGAAGTACGAGCCATCCTCTTCTACGAATTCATCCTCCCAACATAACCGTCTGCCCTCATTCCGTCTTCCTGCCGAGTGATGTCTTCACGATCCCCGTCAAGATATACCTCATCGTCAATACCAGCATAACCATCTCCGTCTGCGTAGCTTCACCCATTTCGGGCGTTAGGCGACCGTCTCCTACGGCGTAGATTGGTGAGGCACGGCGCGTGCCTGAGCCGGTCATACTGGTGGCCTTTTCCGGTTGTGAATTTGCGCTGTTACGTATTCAGTCGGGTAACGGGTTCCAGCTCACTGCTCACCCGCAAGATCTGGAGCAGCTCCAGCACGAAGAGCCTGCGAGACCTCCCTGAAGCATATGATATCCATCAAGAGTAGCCAGGAAGCCCTTGGTAGATCAGGAATTTAGGGGACGAAGGAGATGGGCGAAGGGCTTACTATGGAGGAATTGGATAACTAGCTGGATAACCATACGGGGTATTACGAGCTAGAAATTGGATAATCAGTATTATCCAGGTTAATCCGGGCATTGCATTATTCAACTCCTTATAGGCATTATCTTGTTTACAAACTTATGCTTGATACAGATGAGTTGAGTATATGTGCAAGCCCCGATATATGCATTTGATGATGGCGTTCCTGGGTTCTATCCGCTGGTAACCATAGCCTAGAAGAGCCCTTATATAGGAAGCTTTTACCGTGCAATACAGAGTTTTAATACACTGATGTACTGTACCTAGCGCTACCTAAAACTTCCCAGATTTGCAGATCCGGGAGCCTTAGTAGCTAGCCCCTTTGCCGTTTGGTATGACCTTGGCTATGCGACGCTCTAAGGCGCCCACCCGCCAAGCCGTCAAGGTACGACTTCCGGAAGGGCGACATCTGCCCGCGTACCAGGAACATACCCCAATCAAGGGCATAAGCTTCGATCATGAAAAGGATCTTTAAAACGTTATGTAATTAGTTATATGTATGACGCAGCGCATATCTCGTCCCATATATGGTACAGCGAACCAAGGGCCGGCGAGCCTTGTCCCCCTACATCGGAGGCATCCATCTTCTGTCACTAATCCAGTCATCTGGTCCGCACGCCCCACCACCGGCTCGCCAGCTCTCCAGAATTACGTAGATCTAAACAGATGTATATATGCATTTCCATCGTCTCGTTACCGGACCCCGTATTACGTATCGTAGTGGCGGCGCCCGTTTCCGCCAAGCCGCGGACATCGTACCCAATTATATTATAATTATCGTCACTCTGCTGCCAAGTGTCATGGATCTCAGCTCTGGGCGGCTTTCTTGCCGACCATCAGGTACATGGGCGTGAACAGGTTCTGCCTGGCGCCGGCGACAAGGCAGTCGGCGCCCTTGGCAAGGCTGTCCGCCGTCTTCTTGGTGCCCTTGGGCGCCAGACCGGCGGCCTCGAGCAGGGCGGCGGCACTGTGGGCAATGCCGCGTCCCCACCACGTCATGCGGGCGATAGTCGGGGTGTCCCAGATCGACTGCAGGTACTTCCACTCGCCGGCGAGGGGCCAGTACCAGGGGATAGGATCGGGGCGCTGGGCGAGGTCCTCGTGATGCAGGAGCTCGAAGCCGGCCTCGCGCATGGCCTCCAGACCCTCCGATATCTTGACCATGTTGGAGATGCCGTTACCCTCCTCGATGCCAAGCCGGATCTCCCGGTGCTCGAGGTTGTCCTGGTCGTAGTCGTCCGTCATCAGCCACTCGTACACACCAAAGACACCACCGGGCTTGAGAACCCGGAAGATCTCGCTGTAGACACCGGCGAGCTTGGGGGCATGGACGGTGGCCTCTATCGCATAGACGGCATCGAAGCTGTTGTCGGGGAAGTCCATTTGCTGCGACCGAGTTAGCTCGTGTAAGCATGGCAAGGGGGCGACCTCTCGGGGATGTACGAACCATGAAATCGCCCTTCACGAAAGTCAGTTGGCTCGAGAGGCCCTCCTTGGCGGCGTAGTGGGTGGCGCGCTCGATCTGGTAGTCGTTGTTGTTCAGACCAGTAACGTGTGCACCGGTGAACTTGGCGATCTCTCGGGCGGGTCCACCGACACCACAGCCTACGTCGAGGACCCTCATGCCCTCCTTGATGCCAATCTGGTGTGCGAGGTAGTGCTCATGCCGGGCAATGGCCTGGTAGAAGCTCTCACCGAGGGAATACCGACAGAAGTGGAAAGACTGGCCCCACCCGTACTCGTAGATGTCGGTTGCCAGGTTGTAGTAACTGGGAGATTAACAGTTAATACGGCGGCCACGGGATTAAGGGGGGGGATATCGGTAGCACGTACTGCCTCGTCAGGGTCGCGTATTCCGCAGTTCGTTGCTATAAAATTCATGCGTTAGCTAGTGAACGGTTACTACGTTCGAACGCAGTAAAGAAGCAACGGCCTAGGTGGGAAGAACGTACGGCTCGAATCTCCTCGGTTTCTTCCCTGGCAGACTTGTTGTCAAAATGCTTGAAGTACTCATCGACAGCGGCCTTCTTTGCCTTCGCGTCTTTGCTGAACATGGCTCTGATACCACCCTGTGCTTGCGCCGAGTTACCGTGCATGGCCTTGTTGAAGGCAGCATCACGCTCCCTGTCTTGCTTCTCGAGCTGGATCTTGGTTGAAGGCGCCATATTGGATGAAGGCGGTGGCTGAATCAGTCAGTACCTAGGGGTCGGGAGTAGAGACAAGATGCTAGATGCACGCACGGTAGGAGGAAATGCCTATGTGACACAACGGCGACGAGGATAGAATAGATATCGACGACGGTCGGATGGGTGGTCGTATTCGCAATATACCTTACAACGAGCGATACGGACGAAGGATTCGTGATCGTGTTTGATGTTTAGTTGCGAGCAACGGGAAGTCTTGGAGATGGGAAATTTGAGAAAAGGGATCCAGCGAAATTTTAGCTTAGAGCTTCAAGTCCCACCCCCCCCAAAGGGTCCAGGGTAGGTAGGGAGTATGGAGAAGATAAATTCCGCTATCAATTGGTCAAGTTCCTGCATATCTCGGCGCACCCAGAGCCCCACCCCTCCGTCTTTCACACCCCATTTTATTGCCCGCCACGGACACTTGCGATAAAGCATCAAGCGCTATACCCGGACCATGCTAGCATTTTGTCTTTCAGCCAATTATGCTTCCTCTTGATGTCAATAAGGGAAAGCGGTGACCGGGGGCCTCAGATTCCAGAACTCCCCTAACCTAACCAATTGTAATTTTCCAATTTAGCGGGCAAATCACCCCTGAACTAGAAAACTGCCGGATTGCCATGGCGGAATACGAATACGAACCCGAAATCTACCAGAGACCTTATCAGCGAGCGCCTGCGATAATTATTGTCCGACTTCAATCTCCTAAACTTCACACGGCCGGCATTCGACTTCGAAAAATATCTTGGAACCGGGGCGGTTAATTCCCTGGACTTTCCCGCATTCTGCGCTCTTGGGTGACATCTCGAAATGGAGACCGCGGATCTGACCTCCCGGATGACAACCATAATTCAGATCTGCTGTAATCAGCGAAGCGACCCTGTGCTTCAACTACCCGCTTCGTTTCATCTCTCAATCGCTGGGGGATGGATGGTATCAAATAGTTACGGCCTATGGGGGCTGGATAACTTGGTCGGAGTTAGGTAGCACCTGAGGAGTAGTGGTGACTCCCCTTATGCGGAGTGAACCGGGTGACAAGCGGGTGCTTTACTTCCTCGAAAGTTCCAAACATGTCGCCTTGTTCGTAATCACGACCCCCATTCATAACCTCGACCGCACAAAGGGGATTATCGTTGAAGGAGCAGGACCTATCCGCCATCGAAACGCTCACACAAGCACGTAGTCTGCACCAGGGGACCATGTGTGCCTCCCTCACCCAGCAGGTTTTCCATTGCAGACCTGACTCCCTAACACAACTAGCCCTTTCCACGGGAAGACAAAGATGCTCATTTCCACCAGACAAACTCCCCGGCGTGCATCATACCGTATCACGCCCAACCAAGATCCCTCTCAAGGGAAGCGAGTCAGCGCATAGAGAGACAGGAAGAGCGCCGAGGACACCATGCGGGCTGCGCCCATGCCGCCACCGCCGCCGCCGCACAAAAGCCCGCACATGAGCGAGCACCCGTCCAGGATGAAGAGGACCATGAGGACGAACTCGAGCGGCGACCTGCTGTTGACGAGCCGGAATGCCGCGCTCCAGACCAGGAGGAACAGGTCGACCTTGACGAGCGGCAGGAGCACGGGGCGGAGAAATGTGGCCGCCGCGATGAATCCGGGGGGGGGGGCCGCCGTAAGCGGGGGGACGGTTAGGGGGAGGACTGGGGTGCTCATGTTGTGAGTGTTGCTGTGTTGTGTGATTGCTGCTGTGGATGCGGTGTTGGAGGAGAGAGGCTGTACGTGTGTTTGTTCTTTTGGGGGGGGGGGGGGGGGG